>MU968363.1:9318219-9793882 GCA_034641835.2 Pinus albicaulis
TGTGTGCCAATCACAACAATCAAAACCTTAAGAACCTGCCCATCCTGAAACCTCACAAGTGCGACAATAAAACTATTCTTGGTCTATATCAATAACTTGCAAGGCTGGTATTTTAGGATGGGTAATTTATCTCTTTTATTTGAAACCTCATTTGAAACTGCAAGTGAAAACCTCTGCTACAAATAGTCTCCATCATCAAGGAAAATGACTAACCTTAGCTTCCCAAAGTAATCCAGTCTTCAACTTTTACGGAGATATAGCAGGGGATGATGAGCTGAAGTTGAAATGTAAACATGGGAAGGTTGTCCCTTTGTTCCTCTGTGAAGGAGGTATGTTTATGAAGGAGGCATGTATTTGTTGAGATTGCAACAAGATGAGGAGCTTAGTGGAAAGGAGTCGCCTTCACTAAGTGGGCCCGCAGGGTATTTTTGACGCAAAGTCTATTTTTAGACTATGTCTATTTTTAGACATATGGATCATGTTCTGTGAGTTGCAGGATGCTATTTTTGGATGGTTGGTCAAGTCAGAAGAAATATATGGACTTCTATTTTTAGACATACTAGGCGGAATCTATTTTTAGATTGCCAGTCTAAAAATAGATATGTCGAATATTATTAGCTCTTAATAATATTTGGACTCTAAACATTATCTTATCCTCTTGGAGCACTTCAGTTTGATGCCTGGATGTGGCACATGCAGATGACAGAAAAAATTATGCTATTCCTAGGGTTTAGTGGAGTTATTTCATGGTTGACTTCAGTTAGAACTCATGTGACAGAGTTTGGTGGAGTTGATGAGACAGTTAATGGAGTTGTGTTCAATTTAACTTAGTTGAGCTAGTTGTATCTAGTCTAACTGATTGATACAATTAGTGAGAGTGGTGTGAATTAATTATTAATTAATTCACTAATTATTAACTCATAAATCAACTAAAGAATACATCAGTTAACTTCAGTGCATGGACAGTTTCAGTGGAGATCAGTGAAGAGGTAGGTGAAAGATCAGTGTGACTATCAGTTGTGACTATACTGGTGCATGAGATTTGCAAATACATTGATTGAGAAGCCAATGAGGATTGCATAGTACATACTGGTGGGATTTTAACCTTGATCTCATGATTATCCATATTGGATTTCGCAGTAGAGGCTAGCTAACAGGTGGAGCAGATTGGAGCATGTGTTTTGTATGATCTGAGCTTGTGTAGTGTGTAACAATTGGAGATAGTGTTGAGAGCTTGTGAGGAGTTTGTACTATGATTGTTACATGATCTCTATCATTATAATATACAGATATTTGGGGGTTTTTAGCTTTAATCTTTACCATAAA
The DNA here is from genome assembly GCA_034641835.2 of Pinus albicaulis. Lineage (NCBI taxonomy): Eukaryota > Viridiplantae > Streptophyta > Pinopsida > Pinales > Pinaceae > Pinus > Pinus albicaulis. The sequence continues at coordinate 9,319,546 of MU968363.1, forward strand.
TACTGTGTTTATATGTGTGATTGTTTATGGTTTTAATGTGCGCATGCGATTGTTTTAATTCCGCAAATTGATGATCAATAGTAGAAGAGGCTATGTATTATGCATGAAGCTCAAATAGTGTGTGATTAGGATAATATCGGTGAATAATTTAATAATTATTCAAATTTCTACATGGTATCAGAGCAGTATTGATCATCGGAGCAATTGCAAAACATTGAAGCGGTTGAGTTTTGTGCTGGTGGAATTCGAATTTGCAGCAGTGTTTTCCTGGTGTCGAAGTTGAGATGTCTTTCAACGGATTGCGATTGGAGTATGCCCTTGAGGGTAGCTCAAATTATATTGCATGGAAGGATAGGATGGAAGTGGTGCTAGATGACAATGGGTTGAAGGATTTCATAGATGCTGAAGTTCCAAAGCCTACTTCTAGCGATGCTGTCGTAATTGAGGCTTGGCAAAAGAAGACAGCAAAGTGTCGAAGGATTCTGTTGGAGGGCGGAAGGATCACATAGTGTCCAGCCTGCATGGTAAGGCTTCTCCATTCTTGATGTGGAAATCCTTGACAGATTTATTCCAAAGCAAGAGCGACCAGAGGAAGTTGGTGCTCAAGGATAAACTCAGAAACATAAAGATGAAGAAAGGCGACAGTATGCCCAAGTACCTCACGAAGTTCATCCAATGCAGGGATGAGATGGGAAGTGTGGGGGTGACTGTAGATGATGAGGACTTGGTGAGCTTGGCTCTCCTTGGGCTTCTGAAGAGTTGGCATTCCTATCAGGACTCTGTCAATGGTCGGGAGAAACTGCCAGGATGGGAGCGACTTTGGTCAGATCTTGTGCAAGAGGAGATAAGGCGGAGTACCAAGGATGGATCATCATCAAAGAACTATGATGAAGAGAATTGTTCTTTGCCTGCCAGAGAAAAGAAGGGGAAGAGCAAGAAAGCTTCTCATTCCGGTGCGAAAGGCAAGAAGCAGGACATGTCCAAGGTGAAGTGCTTTCACTGTCACCAACACGGACATTATGCCAAAAATTGTCCACATAAGAAGAAAAATAAGCAAGCTGCTGGATCTACAGCTGGAGAGGCCTTAGCCTCGCAGTTTGAGCTAGATTTTTTGTTGATCGCATGCTTGGTCTCAAGTGTGGCGGCATCAGTATGGTTTTTGGACAGTGGTGCGTCTTTTCACATGATAGGAGATCGAGATTTGTTTATTGATCTGGATGAGAAAGATCTTGGAGTGCACATCGAGATAGGCGATGATGGTAGATACAATGTGACTGGTATCGGTACCATTTCCTTTGAGAGGGAGTCTGGTAAACCCTTCGTATTGAAGGAAGTGATGCATGTTCCAGGATTGAAGAAGAATCTTATCTCTGTGGTGATGTTAGAAGACAAGGGATATGATGTTGTCTTTAGTGAAGGAAAGGGTTTCCTGCGCAGTAAGGCAACTAGTGAGACCCAAAGGATAGGGGTTCGAGTTAAGAACCTTTATCAATTGCAAGTAGATGGCTGCGTAGCAATGGATGGCAAGGCAGAAGGAGTGGTGAGCCGGGATGATGGCGAGTTGTGGCACCGGAGATTGGGCCACCTTCACCATGGAGCTTTTAATATACTGCAGCAGATTTCTACTGGGCTTCCTAAAGGAACTCTTGCGTAGTCAGATCAGTGCAAGGGGTGTACCTTGGGAAAATTTGTGAAAGCCACCTTTCACGAGAAGGATAGTCGCGCCACGACGATCCTTGAGAGAATTCACACATACGTGTGTGGACCTTTCTCAGTAGCTTCGACAGTAAAGCACAGGTATTATGTGATATTTGTTGATGATTTTTCTCGTAAGTGTTGGATCTTCTTCATGCAGAAGAAGAGCGAGACATACTCAAAGTTCTGTGGGTTCAAGGCACTAGTTGAGAAAGAATCGGGGAAGCAGGTGAAGGCTCTTAGGAGTGACAATGGTGGTGAATTCATCTCTCGCGAATTCAAGGAATTTTGAAACGTAGAAGGAATTTGAAGAGAGCTCATAGCACCTCATAACCCACAGAAAAACGGGGTTCTTGAGCGGAAGAACAAAACGATCGTGGGTGTTGCATGGGCGATGTTGCATGATCAGGGCCTACCCATTCACTTGTGGGCGGAGGCATGAAATACTGCAGTATATGTGCAGAACCGTTGTCCTCACAGGATACTTGGCATGAGTACACCCGAGGAGGCGTTTTCTGGTAAGAGGCATGATATTTCCCATTTGAGGATTTTTGGTTCACCTGTTTACATTCATGTGACGAAGGATGCCAGGAAGAAGCTGGAGCCAACCGCAGAGGTTGGGATATTTGTGGGGTACACTGATACGCCCCACAACTATCGTGTGTATTTTCCAGATAGTCGCAAGACTATTGTGCGACGGGATATCAAATTTCAGGAGGAGAAAGCCATGAAGTGTTCGCTTGAGAGGGAGCTACACTTGCATGCAGAGGAGAAGCTATTAGTTCCTAAGGATGAGCTTCAGGATGTGGATCAGCCACAAGAGGAAGTTCATGGAGTGGAAGAAACCACTCATGCAGCACCAACCATCAGAGGGAAGAAGCACACTGCAGAAGCTAAGCGATTGGCTCTAGATGCAGAGAAGGTTGTAGGAGCACCTACATCACAGCGCAGACAGAGACAGTCACCTGACCGGTGTACTGGATACATGGCTCTTATGAGCAATTGTATTGTGACAGAGCCATCCTCTTTCGAGGAAGCTGTGGAGGACCCCACATGGGTAGATGCCATGGTGGAAGAGTATGATTCGATTGTCAGAAACAGTGCATGGGAGATTGTCCCAAGACCGGAGGGGAAATCAGTGGTGGGTTTGAGATGGATCTACAAAGTGAAGCAGGTAGTTGATGGGAGTGTGGAGAAGTATAAGGCAAGATTTGTTGCCCGAGGCTTTTCACAGATAGAGGGGATCGATTATGAGGATACCTTTGCACCTGTCGCAAGGTATTCTTCCATACGGACGATTCTTGCTCTCTCAGCGCATATGGGGTGGCACATTCATCAGATGGATGTGAAGACTGCGTTCCTCAATGGAGTCATTGAGGAGGAGGTGTACATAGAGCAGCCCGAAGGTTTCGAGATCTTCAGCAGCGAGTCGCATGTGTGCAGGCTCAAGAGAGCGTTGTATGGGTTGAAACAAGCACATCATGCTTGGTACACACGGATAGACAGTTATTTCACCGGACTTGGATTCTCCAAGAGTGAGGCGGATCCTAACCTGTACCAGATTGTGGTGGAGGGTAAGTTGTTGATCATTGTACTTTATGTAGATGATTTGATTTTGACAGGTGATGATCTGTTGATACTCTCATGCAAGGAGGATCTTGCAAAAGAGTTTGAGATGAAGGACTTGGGCCTCCTTCATTATTTCCTGGGATTGGAAATTTGGCAGCGCAGTGATGGACTGTTTGTTTCTCGGGGTAAGTATGCCCGGGAGATACTGGAGAAGTTCAACATGCATGGCTGCAAGCCTATTGATACTCCTCTTCCTGGTGGTTGGAGGAAGGAGGATGCTACTTCAGCGGAGGATGCTACTTCGGCAGAGGTAGTGGATGCCACTGTTTATCGACAGTTGGTGGGGTCGCTTATGTATCTGGTCAATACATGACCCGATATATGCTATGCAGTTAACTAGCTTTCACAAGCTATGGTTAAGCCTACCAAGCTCTTCTGGAAGGTGGGCAAGCATGTATTGCGTTATCTTAGAGGCATATCAAGATATGGATTGTGGTACAGACGGGAGGATGAGGTGAAGCTATGTGGCTTCACGGATGCAGATTGGGTAGGGAGCCCAACGGACAGAAAGAGCACATCTAGAGGGATCTTCAGTATCGGGTCGACAACAGTTTCTTGGTACATCAGGAAGTAGAGATCCATGGCACTCAGTTCAGCAGAGGCCGAGTATATGGCAGCAAGCTTGGCTGCATGCGAGGCTATATGGATGAGGAAGATCCTGGGGGAAGATCCTAGTCGGGTTGTTAGGTTTCACCGCCGGAGCCTCTGTGTATTTATTGTGATAATCAGAGTTGCATTAAAATCTCGGTTAATCATGTGTTTCATGATAGATCTAAACATATTGATATCCGGTATCATCATATCAGAGATTGTGTGCAGCGGAAGATCATGTTGCTTTAGTACATTCCTACGGAGGATCAGATATTCTGACGAAGGCGCTCACTAGGAGCAAATTCGAATACCATAGAGACAGGATCGGGGTGAAAGATAATCCCTATCTTGTTGAGAGAGAGTGTTGAAATTCAACAAGATGATGAGCTTAGTGAAAAGAGTCGCCTTCACTAAGTGGGCTTGCAGGCTATTTTTGGCGCAAGTCTATTTTTAGACAGCAGGTCATGTTATGAGTTGCGGGATGCTATTTGTGGATGGGTAGTTCAAGTCGAAAGAAATATATGGACTTCTATTTTTAGACATGCGTGGATATTTTAGATTGCCGAGTCTAAAAATAGATATGTCCGGAAATATTAACTGTCTTAATAATATTTGGACTCTAAACATTATCTTATCCTCTTGGAGCACTTCAGTTCGAGTCACGGATGTGGCACATGCAGCTGACAGAAGGAATTACGATATTCCTAGGGTTTAGTGGAGCTATTGCATGGTTGACTTCAATTAGAACTCATGTGACAGAGTTTGGTGGAGTTGATGAGACAATTAATGGAGTTGTGTTCAGTTTAACTTAGTTGAGCTAGTTGTATCTAGTCTAACTGATTGATACAATTAGTGAGAGTGGTGTGAATTAATTATTAATTAATTCACTAATTATAAACTCATTAATCAACTAAAGAATACATCAGTTAACTGCAGTGCATGGACAGTTTCAGTGGAGACCAGTGGAGAGGTAGGTGAAAGAGCAGTGTGACTATCAGTTGTGACTATACTGGTGCATGATATTTGCACACACATTGATGGAGAAGCCAATGAGGATTGCACAGTACACAATAGTGGGATTTGAACCTAGATCAGGTAATTATCCATATTGGATTGCGTAGTAGAGGCTGGCTAACAGGTGGAGCAGATTGGAGCATGTGTTTTGTATGATCTGAGCTTGTGTGGTGTGTAACAATTGGAGATTGTACTGAGAGCTTGTGAGGAGTTTGTAAAATTATTGTTACATGATCTCTATAATTATAATATACAGATAGTTGGGGGTTTTCATCTTTAAGCTTTCCCATAAATACTATGTTTATATGTGTGATTGTTTATGGTTTTAATGTGCGCATGCGATTGTTTATATTTCCGAAAATTGATGATCAATAGTAGAAGAGGTTATGTATTATGCATGAAGCTCAAATAGTGTGTGATCGGGATAATCTCGGTGAATAATTTAACAATTATTCAAATTTCTACGGTATTTAATAAATTCCTGGGCTCTTTTCAACCCCTATTTTAACCAAATGAAGAATATCCATGAACAATTGTTAGTGGTTTTCTTTGTACTTATTAACGAGAAGTCGGTTTAAAACCAAGATTGTGTTACTTCCTTGGCCATTTTCTTCACAACATTTCTTCATTCAATATCATCCAATTAGCTTCCTGCCCCGTATTTCAATTAAATGTTTTAACATTAAAACTCATGTAACCTGTTAAAACACCACTTCTTTCCCTCTGTTTTTAACACCATTTTTCTATCCATAAGCCTTCAGTTTCTTTCACACTACACTTAAAACCTAATTTTCAATCAGAGAAACCTATAATCAATCTTTGAAACACCACTGCTGTGTTAGTGGTCTTCATCTATTGGAGACAAGGTGTTAAAAAAGTTCTTCAGACAGTTTTCATCATTGTTAGCTTTGTGCCGTTTAAATGAGGCCATACCTCTGTTCTTAGCCCTCTGCTTATTAGATGAAGGAGGCCTTTATCACATTGCCAAACCCTCTGCTTGTAAAATGAAGGTGGTTTTCAACCAATGACCTGACCATCTGCTCATGTATGGAGGATATTTTCTCAGTCTTTCAACCCTCTGCTCATGTATGGAGGAGGTTTTCTCAGTGATGCCATTTCATCTGCTTTCAAACAGTGTTATATTTTCTTTTGCTGACAATTCATGCTTAAGCAAATAAAAGTGACAAATTGACAATATGCCATGAAGGGAATTTCTCTGAGACATATAATCCTACTGTTAAAATACCTTTATGCATCTTTAGACAATTAGAGGCAGCCTGGCCAGTATATGTAGAGTATTTCTTGTTATTCATAAGTCACTAACCTTTGACTGTGTTTGCAGGAGCCTATTGAAATAACTCTCTTTCCAATACTTGCATCCTAGGCTCAAAACCACATGAGAAGCAGCTATCTTCTCATGTTGAGTTTAATACTATCTTCTGAAACACTAGTATACTTCTGCTCTTTGAAAAAGACATTGAAACACTATAAATCCACCTAATATCAGTTTGACCTATGGCATATGCACTGTTGAGACATCAAGGTTTGTTAGTGGCGCGACTTAAGGGTGTAATCAAGCTTTATTTGCAAAATAGGAAGGTCATCTAGGACTGGTTGATATAATATAGAGGTTATTTTGGCTTTAGGATAGTTTTCCAAGGAAAAATCGCCTAAAGTGCCACTACCTAACATAGGGGAGACTTCTTGGACAGATTTGGAGTATTATCTTTGGAGATAATGGACAAGTTTGTATGACTGAGGCTGGATAGGGATTGACAATTAGATTTTATCTCATCATGAATTGTGGATTAGAAAATTAGGGAGAATTGTAAAAAAATTTAAAAGTATATATTGACCGACAAAGTTTTATTTTTATTCGAGATTAGTTGCTAGAAAACTTGGCTTTAACAACTAGTCATCATCAACAGGTGAAAAATATTTAACGATTCTTTTTAAAATTGGAGAAAGAGGATGCTAGCTGGCGGAAGTAGTGGATGTACTATTATCTACATTTGTTGGGTTCGCTCATGTATTTAGTTAATACAAGGCAGGACATATGCTATGCGGTAGACTTGACTTTCACAAGCCACCGTTTAAGCCTACGAGCTCTTTTGGAGCGGGCAAGCATGTCGTGAGGTATATCAAGGGAACATACGAGGTATGGCTTATCGTCTGGAAAAAACGGATGAGGGTGATGTTGCATGGCTTCACGGATGCAGATTGGGTAGGCAGCCCAATGGAAAGAAAGAGCACATCAGGAGGGATTTTCAGTATCAGATCTATAGCAGTTTCTTGGTACAGTAGGAAACAAAGATCCATGGCACTCAGTTCAGCGGAAGCAAAATACATGGCAGCAAGTCAAGCTACATGTGAGGCTATCTGGACGAGGAAGATCCTGGTCGGTTTGTTCTGTTCACATTTAGATCCTATAGTGATACATTGTGATAATCAAAGTTGCATTAAACTCTCGATTAATCTCATGTTTCATGATAGATATAAACATATTGATATCTGGTATCATCGTATCAGAGATTGTGTGCAGCGGAAGATCATGTTGCTTCAGTACATTCCTACGGAAGATCAGGATGTAGATATTCTGACGAAGGCGCTCACCAGGAGAAAATTCGAATACCATAGAGGCAGGATCGGGGTGAAGGATAATCCGTATCTTGTTGAGAGGGAGTTTTGAGATTCAACAAGAAGATGAAGCTTAGTGAAAATCAGTCACCTTCAATAAGTGGGCCCGCAGGCTATTTTTAGGTGTAAGTCTATTTTTAGACATAGTGATCATATTTTAGAAGTTGCAAAATGCTATTTGTGGATGGTTGGTCAAGTTGGAAAAATAGATGAAATTCTATTTTTAGAATATTGGGCGAAGTGTATTTATAGATCGTCGATCTAAAAATAGATGTGTCGATTATTATTAGCCCTTAATAATAATCAGACTCTAAATATCAACTTATTCTCTTGGATCACTTTATTTCAGTATACAAATTTGGAAAATCAGTGGGCTGAAGGAATTACGCAATTCCTAGGGTTTACTGGTGGTTCATGCATGGAGGATGTTATCACTCAGGTTTTCCTAGAAGTTGTGTAAGAGGAAAGTATACCCGAGGTAACCACAAACCAACCTTTTAGATGCAGAATCTAGCCAATCTGCATCCAGAGAGGGCTCTCTCTTTATGATTTATCTTTGTTTTTGAATTATTTTAGGCTAGTTATAGATTCAAAGTTTGTTTTGGGAAAATGGTGGAATCCACAAACTAAGGGCAAGGTTGAGGGTTTTCAGTCCATTGGGCTATGGAGTCTAAGGATGGCTTTACTGGATTTCTTTTCTGAACACAAGATGGTATTACAGGGCAAGATAGCTAGACAGAGACAATCCTTAAAATTTAAACTGGATGGATGGTCTTGAAGGGATGAAAGGCAACTAAGAATCTTTCACCGTATTCAAGAGGAAGAAGAGAAATGATTACAAGCAAAGAGCAATGAAGGATTCTTTGTTACAGTAATCAACAATATTAATCAGCAAAACATGAGCAATTAAGAATTCATGCTTATAAATCAATCCAAGAAAACATCGAATAATCACATTTGAAAACAGAGTACAATTAAGCAAATTCTCGTTTCTCAACTTTATGTAAACTATTCAAATGGATATGATGATAGCATAAACTAATATAAAATTTAAACACAAGGGTTGGAAAACTTATTGAATCAAGTCCAACACATGAATCCCCGCAACAAGTCCAAGCTCAAAACGTCATCCAAGAAGCTCACAAGTAAATTTGTCCAAAAGCTTTTTATTCCGAAAACCTCAATGATACAGCAGTAATAGAATCCACACTTCAAAACTCTATTTGAAGGTTTATTATACAAAAATAATCTTAACAATCTTACTCTATCCTAGCCAATAATTCAGGCTGACTTAAAGCGTATTTTCAACAAACAAGAGACACATGGTCTCGAAAATAGAATAATGAGTAACGGCTGATGTGCTGTTCCTTTCTTCATGGACGTGCTAAGGATAAGTGCTCTAAATAGGGCTCTGTGCTGTCCTTTGCGTATTCCTTTGACTTGTTGAATACTTTTACTTTTCACGGATACTCTTTACTCTTTCATCTGATACTCTTTCATCCGATACTCTTTCATCTGCATTTCTGTTTTTACCATTTACTTAATAGTAAAGATAAACTTTTGTCCTGACAACATTTTTTACAAAATTTCCAGCATTTCCTTCCACCACTGATCATCTGGTATCATTGTTCTTCTGAGCTTCCTTAAAGTTTCATCAGCTTCAGTAAGTTTATAAAAAGTGGGCTCGTTCGGAAATAGATACTTTAACTCATGTTCCAGATGAAACAGATTTCTCACTTTTTCATAAATACTCTTCCCAGTTGGTACTGTAGGTTCTGATGAGCTAGTGGAACCTATACTAGTAGAACTTACAGCTGTATGTTTAGCATGAGCTTTGATTCTTTTCTCATAAGTTTCCAAGTCTACTATTTGATCCTCTGTGAGCATGGGACTTGGCAAATCACTGTCCAGCAGAGCTTGAAATTTTTCTCCGAAAACGTTGATGTCGACCAAAATATCATTACACTTTCTTTCTAGATTTTGCATGAAAGTTCTTTTTGTAAAAATTCTCTTTGCCTCCAAAACTACACCTGTTCTGTCATCAATTCCTAGCAATGCTAGCTGTTGTTTTGTTCTTTAATTCAAAAACTGAATAAGCTGTTGGGCTAGCTCTGGCTTGCCTCTTAATTCATGTCTAGTTTTGTTTATTTCCTCCTGGGCTATTTTGACTAACTCATTCTGTTCAAAAATAGCTTGAATGGAAGGCCAAATATCTCTTATTAAATTAATGATGTTGTCCCAAAGAATATCATTTATTTCATTCACAGGCTTTTCCAGTGTAAGATCTTTTTGCAAAGCCTCAACCAATTTTTCCAACCTTTTTATTTCTCTGAGGTTGTCAGCTACTGTCTTTTTGGATGTGTCATATTTTCCCTCCAATTTTGTTAATTGTAATTTTACTTCTTGGAGTTCGGTGACCTTTAGCTGCAAACTCTCCATTTGTTTAATCAAATCATCAGAATTCAAATTAGAAATATTCACCTGAGATGATTGTTCCTGTTGTCCTGTAGTACCTGCTGCTGAAGCCTGTTTGAGAATTTCCTGTTCCTGCAATGCCTTTTCCAGCTCCTTCTCGGTTTCATTTAGTCGCTCCGTCAAATTTAAGAGCAACTCCATCATTTCTTCTTGCGAATTTCCTTTTATTACTTCCTGTGTCTGGGGGTGCCTTGAGGCTGGTATTTTCAACTGTTTTCTCAGTGCAGCTATATCATCCTCTTTCTTTTTTATCAGTGCCTCAATACCTTTAGTGTCTTTGGGATCGTGTCCCAAACCAATAATGATCTCTTCCAGAGACTTTATTCTATTGTCCTTGGCCTGTGAGGAGGCCCTTTCAATTTTCAATGTTGTAGCAGTATTATTCAAGGAATCTTGTAGTGTTAAAGCTGCCATGGCTTTGTTGGTGAGAGTGGAATAAACCATTTCCCCTGTTTGCCTATGAAGCTCTATCTGATCCAAGGGATGGATATCTTTTGCTAACACTTCAAAATTGGTTCTGATGTAATCTGTTGCTGAAGTTGGCTTTGGCACTTTAGCTTTGAAGTGGCTCATTTGCATTTTACCTTGTGAAAGATCAAATGCTGACATCAACCTTTGCTGATTGTGAGGAGCCATCTTCATATACTGATCATAGACCTTCATTTTTAATGGTTCATTCTTTGTTTTGATATCAATGAAGGTTTTCTTTATGTCTCCAGTACCTGTCTTGGGCGGTCTGAAAGAAGATACTTCAGTGCTCAGTTGCTTTTGTATCCCTTTCTGGCTTATATTTGTTTCACTTGCTGTACCTGTTTGCTGACTATCTTCCCCGCCATCATCAAATATTTCATCTATGATCTCTACATCTGGAGGTAGATCAGATTTATGTTTTTTAGCTTGATAGACTTGTGGGGCTCCTTTTGAAGGTGTGGTATCTGGAGCTGACCTCTTTTTCCCTATTTCCACATTCAGTGGAGTTTGCATCTCTGGAGCTTGGATTTGCTTTGCTGGTGTTTGAGAAGCTTTATATTGTTCTGGTGTTTTGGAACTCTGTGATTTTTCTGCCATGACCAGGGTTTCAATGACCTGAACTATAGGTTCTTTTCCTTTACCTTTAGGCTCTGCTGTTCCTGATGGGCTGTCTTCCTGTATAGCTTGTTGTAGAGTGGCTGTTGAAGATGTGCCAATATAGGGTACCTGCATTTGATCATATGTTTCTAGGTCAAATTTCTTCTCAACATCTTTCATAAGTTTATTCAATTTGTCAGCTCCACTTCCCTCTTCAATAAGTGTTCCTTTAACCCATTCATCTTGATTTGCATACTGTTCTATGTCAGGAATTCCGTGATGTATATAAGGAGATGACTTATTTTTTAACCTTCTTTCACAAATGAAACCAAAGGGGTCATAAGGGACCCAACGGAAAGATGTCTGGAATTTTCTCTCTAATATAAGTTCTGCATCTCTCTCAGCTTATCTAGAATTGCAAATGAAAGGACCTAACTGGCTTTTGATCCTTAACTGTGCTTTCTTCTTTACATTGCAGAAATGGATTACATCTAAGTTATTCATCTGTCTAAAGTATTCCAAAGCAAAAATTCTCATTGGTACATATCTGGGTAACTTGAATGGATGTAATTCACATCCATAAATCCCGATAACTGTATGGTTTTGGTACAAGTACCAATCCCCAACTTTGTAACTTTTTGACAATTGCAGGGTCTTTCTTATCTCAGTACTAAGCCTGGGGGGAGAAACTCCCGTTAACAAGGTTGTAGCAGGATGTACAAATTGATCAATGAATTCTGAATAAGAGTAGGGAGAATCAGAGGACAAATGAATGATGGGGGACCAAAAAATAACAGCCCTGGGATTACCTTTAGCATCAAGTTTCTGAACAGGGAAAGGGAATTTGTCTGAGTGATAGAAAATTATGAGGTGATAGATAACTGAGGAGTACTTGAAAACTTTTTCATCATCTAGCCTTAAAAATTGATCATGGATTTTGTTGGCAATGAAGGAAGCATAGTCATACTTAATCTCAGGAGGCTGTCCAGGGGTGAAGATAGATAGCAAAGCCGGAGTTATCTCGTCAACATACTCACTGGTATTGAATCCTAAGACAAAGGATATTACATTCACAATAAGCCTTCCCAAATGATTGAAAAAACAAAAACCATAGGGGGGAGTCCCTTTTGGCTGATGCTCAGGTAACATGAAGTACTGACACATTGCTTTCAATCTTTATGGAGTTAACAGTCTGGTTTTCTCAATTAGCCCTTCCATGGATAGAGGTGCTAATTCTTGTTCTGGCTCAAATTGTAACATAGCATTGATAGCCTGAGGTGTTATAGGGAACAAAACACTTTGATCAGGAGCTAATACAGCTCTTTGTATGGGATCATAATTTGCATGACAATAATGAATTATTTCAGGGAAAACGTGGACTGTAGGAATGAAATACCTTGGGAGATTGGATTCCCACAACCCTATAAGATCTTGCCCCTTTGAGTATTCGTCTCTGCAGCGACAGAAACTCAAACGGGGACTTTCATCGAAATGCAGGTCTTTTATTTGGAAATATTCATCTATGAGAGGCAAGTAGTCTAGATCTCGGTGAGGAGCATTCAGAGGAGTGACATTTAGAGCAGTAGGGGCCTCCATTTTGGTTCTTGTGGATTCAAAATGGAGGTTTCAGTTTTTCTTGCAGACCGGACGGGATATCTGACAAAAGAAGAAATTGGGACAAATTGCAGGTTTGGGAAGTAAATTCACAGGTTTTAACTCTTCAATGAGGACTCAGAGAGGATTTTTAACCACTTTTTCAGAGAAAAACACAAGAAACTAAGCTTAACTTGCAGTCGGGTTGCGGAATGATAAATACCTGTTTTTTAATGAAAACTGGTTCTTCAACAGGTAATGGACAATGGCAGGAACGTTCTTCAACACGGGCGCAGCGGAATTTCTGAGTAATTTGGTGTATTTGCAGTGAATTTTGAAATTTGCAGCGGGAGCTTAGTCTCTTTCTAAAACCAAAATAACTAAAAAAACGCGAAAAATGGCTTAAAAACAAGTCAAAAGGGTTTTTGTCGTTTTCGAGGCGATGACGTCATTCGACGTACGGGGTGACGTAAGGGAGTGGGACCGGCGGTATTTGATAAGCGGTAAGCGGTGAGCCCGCACCGCTTATGGAGGAAGGCGGTAAAAATCGCAAAGGCAGCGATTCCACAGGCTGCTTGCCACGTGGAATGCTGAATAGTCAAACCCGCTCATTCCCCGCTGGCTAAAAAACTCACATGCGATGGGCAGCGGGATTGATCGGGATCGTTGATCAATGGAGGAATGATCTGACGGCTGGAGGAAAGGGAAACTTGTGCGGTTTCGAAAGTGGGCCCGTCGGGGTTTAAACAAGTTTTGACGTGTAATCTAATCACCCCGGGGAGAAGCTAATAGGCGGGAATGGTTGTTAATTAGTCCAAATGACTAATTAACCCCGTGAATTTATAAAATGAATTGCGGCGGGGTTTTGCCATGTGGAATGCCACGTGGAATGCTGAGTATGGTGGCGCAGGATTCCGTCGTAGTCTTTTCTTGTTTTTGGTGTTAAACACATATGTTATGTGTCTAACGCTTTTCTTCATATATTTTATTATACGATGAATAAATTAATATAATTAATTCATCATAGGGGCGGAATGTATATATAAGGTTATAGTTTTACCAAAGGGCTTTATAAATCGGGGTCTTTATTTTAAATGTGCGGGACTATATATACTTTGGTAAAACATTATAATAAGAGGGTTTTGGGGATATTTATTAGAAAAGGGAGTTATATACGTAGGAAAAAGGGATTTCACTAGGGATTTAATATAATAGAGTTAGGTGTTAATATGAAAAAGGACAAGGAAAATCAAAACACCTTTGTACATCTAAGAAAGTGAAAATTTATGAAGTAAATTGCACATTTTTATCTTCAACACTTAAACTTAGAATAACAAGTTGTTTTGAGGAATTTTATGGAATGTTGCATCAGTTTCCTAAGTAAAATAGGATTTTACTTAGGAAAACTTAAAAATGGAAGATAATCAATGATGGATTATTTCAAGTGCTTAGGTCTTTTGATCATTAGGCCGAGGGTCCGGTCCCTCCAGAAGTCAAGGAAATGCCTTGAGCTCCTTTGATCTCAAATTACCTTAGTACTTTTGGGGAAATTAGTAAAACTCTTGAGGGGGAAAAATGATGAGGGAGGTTAATGAATTTGACTTTGCTTGCTGTGATTTTCCAGTGTATTTCCTGCTTCAGTACTTTTAATGAAAGTAAATGATTAACATGTAGCAGCACCATTCATCAGATAACACTTTGCAGCACCATCTACCTACCCTATCTACTTAACACTACCATTTTGTCTTCTTTATTAGGGTGCAATTAGACTTGCAAACCCTGATCAATCTTTTCTTTTTACATGATGAATCTATCTATTTCTACCCTTATTACATCCAAGGGCTCAGATTAAACTGTTGAGCACCTTTTATTCACTCTACCTAGCTACTTATCTGCCAAGATTAAACCGTTTGGCTAGATATTTATTCTCTAATCTAAAACATGAAATTGAAATATGACTAAGCCAAGTTTAAACAGTTTGACTTATTCATGAATTGTGGCAAAAGTTTCACAAGCTGCACACAATTATTTTATTACAATAGATGAAAAAAGTAGTGGCATTTAGACTTGCACACTTTCCTTGGTCTATTTTTTTCTTGGGGTTCATTTCTTTCTCTTTTTGACCATTTTTATTCTTTTTACCCTTTGATTTTTCTTTTAGGGTATACCCTCTTTACATTTTTTAAATTTTTTGATTTTTTGGTTTTTCAAGAATATGGAACACCTTTGCTCAACTAAGAAGGTTTGAACATATTCCACACTTCCATCAAGACAATCATGAAAGATGAAACCTATTGATATAGGAGGCTAACACTGGCTCCACTTGGGGATGGCTTTTCCTTGTGGAAAGTCAAGAACAGTAGATCAGATGCCTCAGAATGTCTTCAAACTGAAAGTAAGGAATTTTCCTTCTTCTGGTAGCTTTATTTACATATGATAGTAAAACTTTTTTTGAACTTAGGGCCTTCACTTCGGGCTTCAATTCCAAGAAGTCACCATCCAATCCAAACTGCAGTAACAAAAATATAACAAGCAAACAATATATTATGTACAAGTTAGGAATGTCTAAATATTCTAGTAAATTGGATCAAAATAATGCTTAAGCATTCGACCATTGACTGGTCCTTCTTCAACTTCTGAATTGTCCAAGTCCTTCAAAAAATAAGTATTGTTTCCCTGCAAGGCATGGATGATATAAGGCCCTTTCCACAAGAAATCAAACTTCCCATGTTTCCCTTTTTCTTCTCTTCTAGAATCCCATCTTAGGACCTGGTCTCCTAATTGAAAATCCTCTGCTTTAGTCCTTTTATCAAACATTTTCTTTAGCTTTTCCTGTAAGACTTGTGATCTTTGGTATACCTCTTCTCTGGTTTGTTGTAGGTGGATTGTCTGATTAATTCTTCTTTGCATGTCATTTGGCTCCACTTGAGCCTCTTGAAGTAATTTCATCACAGGGATTCCTAACGATGATGGGAATCTTGCCTCCAAACCATAAACTAACTCATAAGGACTAGTCCCAATGGATTTCTTGGTTGTAAGTCTGTCTACCCATAATGCATAGGTCAGTTTCTTATGCCAGTTCTTTTTATTCTCCTCCAACAATTTCTTAATGATATTGATCAAACTCTTATTGGAGGATTCTGCTAGTCCATTACCTTGGGGGTAATAGGCTGCTGAATGGCCTAGAGTAATATGATATTTATGGCAGAAATTTATCATTTTCTTTGATTTAAATGCAGCAGCATTGTCTGTTATAATCTTTTCTGGACATCCGAATCTTGAAAGTATGTTGGTTTCAAGAAACCCTATGATTACAGAATCATTGGACTGTCTACATGGGATGGCTTCAATCCATTTGGTGAAATAGTCTGTAGCAGTTAAAATCCATCTATGTTGTCCTGAAGAAAGGGGGTGAATCTCTCCAATAAAATCTAAACCCCATTGTTGAAAGGGTCTTTCTGTGGAAACTGGTTTTAAAGGCAGAGGTAACAACTTTCTTTTACCCTCAAATATCTGACATTTGTGACGGCTTGTTACAAATTTCTTTACATCAGAAAATAATGTTGGCCAGTAAAAACCAGCCCTTAAGATTTTGTCTGCAGTAGATTTCCAGTAAAGATGTCCTCCACAATCCCCTGCATGAAATTCATTAAGCACTTTATCAGCTTCATCCTTTAAGAGACAATTCAATAAAATTCCTTCGTGATTCTTCCAAAATAAAGTGCTATCTAAAATACAATATTTCGAAGATGTCATCTTTAAAAATCTTTGCTTAGTTCTGGACAACCCTGGAGGAGCTTGCAGGTTTAATAGAACATGAATTATATCAGTATACCAGGGTGAATCTAAGAAAGCTTGACTGATCTGGGGAGTCGCCATCTCCTGCTCGTTATCCAGTTCATTGATATCTAAGGCTTGGCAATTGGTTTCCGTCATAAGTTGTGCTAGGCCTTGGCCTTTTATCAGTTTGGTTGGCTTGATTTCAATATCATATTCCAAAATGGTAGCTATCCACTTACCTCGTTTACCTTCAATGCCATCTTGAGTCAAAATATCTTTAACTACTGCATTGGGCACATATGTTATCACATGAGAATATAATATGTAAACTCTAAAATCTTTGATTGCTTTTACCAATGCAAAAGCCTGTTTTTCCATAATATTGTACTTTAGAGGTGCATCCCTCAGTGCTTTACTAAAAAATGCTATTGGCTTTTCACACCCTTGGTCATCTTTTTGAAGTAAAACAACTGCAACAGTATGTTCAGAAGCAAATGAAAAAATAATAAAGTCTCTATCAAATTTAGGATTGGTCAGAACTGGTGTCCTTGTTAAAGCCATTTTAATTTCCTCGAATGATTGCTTGGCTTCTACAGTCCAGTCAATGCTTGAATCTTTCCTCAACATGTTAGTTAGTAATCTAAGTAACTCTGCTAGACTAGAAATAAATCTTCTCAAGAAGTTGATTTTTCCTATAAATGCTTGCAATTCTTTTATGTTTCTGGGGTGGGGTATTTGCAAGATTGCTTGAATTCTTTCAGGATCAATCCTAATGCCATCTTTAGAAATGATATGTCCTAAAAGCTTTCCTTCTTCCAAACCAAACAATGACTTTTTAGGGTTTAAAGAAATTCCATATTTTCTGCACTTTATAAATACTTGCCTTAGGTGACCTAAATGTTCTTGATCCGTTTTAGAGAAAACGGTCAAATCATCTAAGTAAATAACCAGAAAATCATGTATCTCTTTAGCAAAAGCAATGTCCATCGCTCTTTGAAAGGTAGCTCCTGCATTCTTGAGTCCAAATGGCATTTTGACATATTTAAACGTACCCCATAGTGTGGTAAATGCTGTTTTATCCTGATCATCAGGATGAACCAGAATCTGGTTGTACCCTGAAAATCCATCCAGTAGTGATATTCTCGAAGATCCCACTACCCTTTGCAGAATGTGATCCATTTTAGGTAGAGGATAGTTGTCTTTTAATGAAACTTTATTCAAATTCCTTAAATCAACACACAGTCTGATTTCTCCTGTCTTTTTTCTGGTTGGTACTAGGTTAGAAACCCATTCTGAAAATCTGATAGGAGATATAATCCCCGCTTCAAACATTCTTTTGATTTCCTTTTCAATTGAGGGTAATAAAACAGGATTAATTCTCCTAAGCTTTTGTTTAAAAGGTTTCTGGTCTGGTTTCAAAGTTATAGTATGTTGAATGATGGATGTATCATAAGATTTGAGGTCTTCATAACTCCAAGCAAAGACGTCCTGGAATTCTTTTAATAGTTCAACATATTTTACCTTCTGATCTTTTGGAAGAGATTTAGACAACTTAACAATTTTTGGATGTTCTAATGTTCCTAAGTTGCATTCCTCCATATCGGCTTTAACAGGTTCCATTTTAGGTCTGAATGGAATATCATTTGAGTCAAATAGATCTTCCAAAGGTGTTAATCCTTTGGGTAATTGATTATCTTTTAAATTGATGATTTCTGTTTCATCTACGACCTCATCAAATTCCATTTGTTTCAAATTTTGCATGTTTTTTTCAGTGAATGCGGTTGGATGCAGCATATGAATTGCATTTTCTCTTGAAATTTCCATTTTTTGTTCTTTTTCTAGATCAATTTTATCAGCAGTCATGTCTTCATCTATATTACAGTTAGAAAACTCATTCTGAAGAGTCAAAAAACTATTGATTTGATGGTTATTCACAAATACTTGCCAATTCAAAACATTGTCGGGTATTGCAGGCCTGTGTCTTATCTCAGCTGAAAACTGATGATTAGGATCAAAAGGCAACTTACATGTACTAGCAAACATTGCTAAACTATGAGCATGCAAGTTTTGTTTCCTGGGAATCTTGGCAAGTTGGGCTTGTAGAAATGTGTTGAGAATCTCAACAACCGTCTCTCGGTATTGTTTCAGTCTCATGTCCTTTGTTGCACATTCTCCTTTAATTTGTTGGATAATTAGTTCAGAGTCGCCTATTATTGATACCCTAATGCCTCCTAACTTCTTGACATGTTTAAGCCCCAATAAAAGAGCTTCATACTCTGCCATGTTGTTAGTGCATTTGAAATTTAACCTATAAGCATGACCCTCTGCATGATTGTTCTCTACATCGTGTAACCAAATTCCAGCTCCTGCACCTAGTCTGTTTACTGAGCCATCAAACTCTAAATGCCATAGAATTTCATGTTCGTAATCTTCATCAATTGTTTTAATAGATTTTCTGACAAGAGCTAATTGTTTAGTTGTTTCAGGTTTTTCTTGGTCATCTGGTGTTTCTTTGTTTTCAGATATTTCTTCAATTTTGACAGTGGTTTTGTTTATGATTTCCTTTTCAGGAGCTCCTATTTCAGTAGGAAGATCTGACTCAGCATTGTATAAAATAAAAGAAACCATGTCAGAATGTACAGAATAAACAGGGAAGTTTTCAGGCTTCTCATGGCTACTCACTAAGTACTTCATCAAAGTTTCTCTATATAATCTTTTAGGCTGACCAAAAACTGAAATAGTTGCATAAGACATGTCTAATTGAATAGATCCTCCAAGTTTAGCACCCCAAGACCTAGACAATAACATACCATATTTGGGTGGAATATCAACAACTACTATGTCCATTAAAACAGACTTAGCAGGGTATTGGACCAAAGTGACACACAGATCTTTAATTAAACCTAAACATTTTACCTGACTGGAATCAAATGAAAACAAATCTTTGTATGGTCTAGTAATATCCAGATTCAATCTTTCCATTACCGCTTTTGGCATCAAATTGTGAGATGCTCCAGAATCAAGCATTGCATTATGGAGTATCTTGTCATGAACATTCAGGCTTACATAAAATGGAGGAGTTCCCCCACTTTCTGGTTTGCCATTAACCTCAGGGCCAAAAAGAAGTTTGGGTTGATCATCAAGAATATTTACTGAATCATCCAATCGAGTAATGTTAATGTTTAAAGACTTGGAAATCTGATTCCTATAGACATCATGTTTAGCCAATTCTGATAAAGGAACAGCTATCTTGAGTTTGCCTATTTCAGCTTCTAGATTAAAGGGTTTTTCTGTTTGAGCTTTAGTGTTTTGCACAGTTGGATTTTCTCGGTTTACTGGATCTTCAATGTTTTTCTCTTTTTCATGAATGAAGTTTTGCTTTGAAGATGTTTCAGGACTAACTTCCACTGTTTCTTCTACAGTTCCTGCTTGAGGAGATGTATTAGATTGCTGTTTGTCAATTAGTTGGTTGTCAGAGACATCTTCAATTATTGGATTTGAAAAACTAGGAGTTATCCTAGGCAAAATTTGTATTTGGGGAATGTTTTGTACAGGGGAAGTATTTTGTACAGGGGGAATGTTTTGTACAGGGGAAGTATTTTGTACAGGGGGAATGTTTTGTTTTCCTTTGACATTTTGTTTTGTGGTTTTCTGTTTATTTTTCTCTGGTACATCTATCCGTCTACTTCTCAAGTTGTACTGCTTATGAACCTCGTAGATTGCTGTGTCATAGCCTTCTTTGAAATCAAAAGTCTCACCTGAATGAGTGTGGAATGTTTCAAGGATATGATTCTCTTGATCATCCCGAGATAGGAAGATTTCTGATTCATCTTTGTCCTCATTGACATTGTTTATTTCTACATCTTCTGTAGGTCCTTCTGAGGTCGAACCTTCAACAAAGTTTTCTTGGAAAGGTGGTCTAATGTTTTGATCAGGGACATTCTTTCCAATATTTTGGTTCAGATTCCTCCTAAAGTTTGGGTTTCTAGCAACATTCTGGTTATCAGTAGCAGACTTTCTTTCAATGGTTTCCACTCTATCACCTAATCTTTCCATACCTTTAATGATTACATCCAGTTTCTTTTCAAAAGCTGAAGGTTCTTCCTTCATAGGCATTCTTCTCTCTGCTCTTTCTCTGGCTCGTTTTTCTATCAGATTTGCTTCTACGCTCACCACTATGCTCTGCATTTCCTCTAGTGTTTGTGGAGCTCTTTCCCTAAGAGAATAAGCTATTTCAGAGTCAAAACCGTCCGGGAATTTGACCAACACGTTATTAGGTGGGGGTCTTAGATTCAGAGGAACTGCATGATATGATTCATTAAATCTAATGATGTAATCTGGTACGGTTTCATTTGGTATTCTTCTTAATTTTTCAAATTCTGATAAGATCTGGAGAGGATCTTTCTTTTTCTCCCATCTGTTCAAAAATGCCCTATACAAAGCTTCTAGGTCAGCAATACTGTTCGTGGTGAGAGCCCTAAACCAAGTTCTAACTTCTCCAGTAAGACTTTGTACAAAAATTCTCATACGGATATCATCAGTATCAATCTCATAAAACTCAAAGTAATCTGTCATCCTTTTGGTGTGTTGTTGAGCTGTGTAGGTACCCGATCCGTCAAAAGGTGTGATCTTACTTTGGTAGTCTGGTGGTAAAGCTGGAGGGTTGGCTGGTAATATTAAAGGGGCATATCGATTGGCCATTGGAAGATAAAGTGGAGTAACAAGAGTAGCCGGTCTAGTAGGAGGAGATGGAGGTCTGACAGGTGGAGATGGAGGTCTGACAGGTGGAGATGGAGGTCTGACAGGTGGAGATGGAGGTCTGACAGGTGTTTGAAAAGTGGCTGAGTTCGGAGATGCTTCAGTTATTACAGAAATGTTTGAGCTTTCTTCAAAGGCTTGCTCAGATTGAATGGAGTTATGAAATTCTCTGTCAAGATGATGTGAAACAAATCTATATTGCAATTCTTCAATGAACCAAGGATCTGGAATCGACCTAGATAATTCAGTCTCAGAAAAATTTACAAACAAAGATGTTTCAAATCTCGCGTCAAAAGGAACGTCGTCAATATAAATAATTTTCACAGGACAAGATGCAGATCTAGAGAGTGGTCTAGAACTACCTGTACTTTCCTGACTTCCTCTTTCAGAACTTTCTTGACTTCCTTGTCTTCTAAGAATCCTAGGGATCAGATTTGGATTTTCAAAAATTGGTGGTGGATTGGGGTCAGGGTTTGACCTAGTATGTCGAATCCTTTCTGAAGCCAGTTTTCTTAGAATATGTGTTTTTGAATTTTGGGTTTTACTTGAAAAATAAATACAACTTCTACAAATTCTTTAAGAAATACTGATATGTGATTAAGATTTCCTCAAAGATCTGTTTAAACTAGAGATTCTGATTGAAAATTTGAAACTAAGATTCAATTTATAAGCTAAATCAAAGATAGACTGAAACAGCATTTATTTACTTTTGCAATTGCATAGCAAAAGCAATTTCAAAGGCTTCCTGGCTGATTTTCAGACTCTGTCTGTAGATTATAAATCAAACAATAGTATCAATAAAATGATTTCAGGGTCCCCAGTATGGTCGCCACTATGTTATCACTCAGGTTTTCCTAGAAGTTGTGTAAGAGGAAAGTATACCCGAGGTAACCACAAACCAACCTTTTAGATGCAGAATCTAGCCAATCTGCATCCAGAGAGGGCTCTCTCTTTATGATTTATCTTTGTTTTTGAATGATTTTAGGCTAGTTATAGATTCAAAGTTTGTTTTGGGAAATTGGTGGAATCCACAAACTAAGGGCAAGGTTGAGGGCTTTCAGTCCATTGGGCTATGGAGTCTAAGGATGGATTTACTGGATTTATTTTCTGAACACAAGATGGTATTACAGGGCAAGATAGCTAGACAGAGAACAATCCTTAAAATTTAAAGTGGATGGATGGTCTTGAAGGGATGAAAGGCAACTAAGAATCTTTCACCATATTCAAAAAGAAGAAGAGAAATGATTACAAGCAAAGAGCAATGAAGGATTCTTTGTTATAGTAATCAACAATATTGAATCAGCAAAACATGAGCAATTAAGAATTCATGCTTATAACTAATCCAGAAGAAAACATCGAGAATAATCACATTTGAAAACAGAGTACAATTAAGAAAATTCTGTTTCAATCCTTTATGTAAACTATTCAGAAATGGATATGATGATAGCATAAACTAATATAAAATTTAAACACAAGGGTTGGAAAACTTATTGAACTGAAGTCCAACACATGAATCCTGCAACAAGTCCAGTGCTTCAAAACGTCATCCAGTAAGCCACAAGTAAATTTGTCCAAAAGCTTTTTATTCCGAAAACCTCAATGTTACAACAGAGTAATAGAATCCACCCTTCAAAACTCTATTTGAAGGCTTATTTATACAAAAATAATCTTAACAATCTTACTCTATCCTAGCCAATAATTCAGGCTGACTTAAAGCGTATTTACAACAAACAAGAGACACATGGTCTCGAAAATAGAATAATGAGTAACGGCTGATGTGTTGTTCCTTTCTTCATGGACGTGCTAACGATAAGTGCTCTAAATAGGGCTCTGTGCTGTCCTTTGCGTATTCCTTTGACTTGTTGAATACTTTTACTTCTCACGGATACTCTTTACTCTTTCATCTGATACTCTTTCATCCGATACTCTTTCATCTGCATTTCTGTTTTTACCATTTACTCAATAGTAAAGATAAACTTTTATCCTGACAACATTTTTTTACAAAATTTCCAGCATTTCCTTCCACCACTGATCATCTGGTATCATTGTTCTTCTGAGCTTCCTTAAAGTTTCATCGGCTTCAGTAAGTTTATAAAAAGTGGGCTCGTTCGGAAATAGATACTTTAACTCATGTTCCAGATAAAACAGATTTCTCACTTTTTCATAAATATTCTTCCCAGTTGGTACTGTAGGTTCTGATGAGCTAGTAGAACCTATACTAGTAGAACTTACAGCTATATGTTTAGCATGAGCTTTGATTCTTTTCTCATAAGTTTCCAAGTCTACTATTTGATCCTCGGTGAGCATGGGACTTGGCAAATCACTGTCCAGCAGAGCTTGAAATTTTTCTCTGAAAACGTTGATGTTGACCAAAATATCATTACACTTTCTTTCTAGATTTTGCATGAAAGTTCTTTTTGTAAAAATTCTCTTTGCCTCCAAAACTACACCTGTTCTGTCATCAATTCCTAGCAATGCTAGCTGTTGTTTTGTTCTTGAATTCAAAAACTGAATGAACTGCTGGGCTAGCTCTGGCTTACCTCTTAATTCATGTCTAGTTTTGTTTATTTCCTCCCGGGCTATCTTGACTAACTCATTCTGTTCAAAAATAGCTTGAATGGAAGGCCAAATATCTCTTATTAAATTAATGATGTTGTCCCAAAGAATATCATTTATTTCATTCAGAGGCTTTTCCAGTGTAAGATCTTTTTGCAAAGCCTCAACCAATTTTTCCAACCTTTTTATTTCTCTGAGGTTGTCAGCTACTGTCTTTTTGGATGTGTCATATTTTCCTTCCAATTTTGTTAATTGTAATTTTACTTCTTGGAGTTCTGTGACCTTTAGCTGCAAACTCTCCATTTGTTTAATCAAATCATCAGAATTCAAATTAGAAATATTCACCTGAGATGATTGTTCCTGTTGTCCTGTAGTACCTGCTACTGAAGTCTGTTTGAGAATTTCCTGTTCCTGCAATGCCTTTTCCAGCTCCTTCTCGGTTTCATTTAGTCGCTCTGTCAAGTTTAAGAGCAACTCCATCATTTCTTCTTGTGAATTTCCTTTTATTATTTCCTGTTTCTGGGGGTGCCTTGAGGCTGGTATTTTCAACTGTTTTCTCAGTGCAGCTATATCATCCTCTTTCTTTTTTATCAGTGCCTCAATACCTTTAGTGTCTTTGGGATTGTGTCCCAAACCAATAATGATCTCTTCCAGAGACTTTATTCTATTTTCCTTGGCCTGTGAGGAGGCCCTTTCAATTTTCAATGTTGCAGCAGTATTATTCAAGGAATCTTGTAGTGTTAAAGCTGCCATGGCTTTGTTGGTGAGAGTGGAATAAACCATTTCCCCTGTTTGCCTATGAAGCTCTATCTGATCCAAGGGATGGATATCCTTTGCTAACACTTCAAAATTGGTTCTGATGTAATCTGTTGCTGAAGTTGGCTTTTGCACTTTAGCTTTGAAGTGGCTCATTTGCATTTTACCTTGTGAAAGATCAAATGCTAACATCAACCTTTGCTGATTGTGAGGAGCCATCTTCATATACTGATCGTAGACCTTCATTTTTAATGGTTCATTCCTTGTTTTGATATCAATGAAGGTTTTCTTTATGTCTCCAGTATCTGTCTTGGGCGGTCTGAAAGAAGATACTTCAGTGCTCAGTTTCTTTTGTATCCCTTTCTGGCTTATATTTGTTTCACTTGCTGTACCTGTTTGCTGACTATCTTCCCTGCCATCATCAAATATTTCATCTATGATCTCTACATCTGGAGGTAGATCAGATTTATGTTTTTTAGCTTGATAGATTTGTGGGGCTCCTTTTGAAGGTGTGGTATCTGGAGCTGACCTCTTTTTCCCTATTTCCACATTCAGTGGAGTTTGCATCTCTGGAGCTTGGATTTGCTTTGCTGGTGTTTGAGAAGCCTTAGATTGTTCTGGTGTTTTGGAACTCTGTGATTTTTCTGCCATGACCAGGGTTTCAATGACCTGAACTATAGGTTCTTTTCCTTTACCCTTGGGCTCTGCTGCTACTGATGGACTATCTTCCTGTAGAGCTTGTTGTAGAGTGGCTGCTGAAGATGTGCCAATGTAGGGTACCTGCATTTGATCATATGTTTCTAGGTCAAAATTCTTCTCAACATCTTTCATAAGTTTATTCAATTTGTCAGCTCCACTTCCCTCTTCAACAAGTGTTCCTTTAACCCATTCATCTTGATTTGCATACTGCTCTATGTCAGGAATTCTGTGATGTATATAAGGAGATGACTTATTTTTTAACCTTCTTTCACAAATGAAACCAAAGGGGTCATAAGGGACCCAACGGAAAGATGTCTGGAATTTTCTCTCTAATAAAAGTTCTGCTTCTCTCTCAGCTTCTCTAGAATTGCAAATGAAAGGACCTAACTGGCTTTTGATCCTTAACTGTGCTTTCTTCTTTACATTGCAGAAATGGATTACATCTGAGTTATTCATCTGTCTAAAGTATTCCAAAGCAAAAATTCTCATTGGTACATATCCGGGTAACTTGAATGGATGTAATTCACATCCATAAATCCTGATAACTGTATGGTTTTGGTACAAGTACCAATCCCCAACTTTGTAACTTTTTGACAATTGCAGGGTCTTTCTTATCTCAGTACTAAGCCTGGGGGGAGAAACTCCTGTTAACAAGGTTGTAGCAAGATGTACAAATTGATCAATGAATTCTGAATAAGAGTAGGGAGAATCAGAGGACAAATGAATGAAATGAATGATGGGGGACTAAAAAATAAATCGCACTGGATTACCTTTAGCATCAAGTTTCTGAACAGGGAAAGGGAATTTGTCTGAATGATAGAAAATTATGAGATGATAGATAACTGAGGAGTACTTGAAAACCTTTTCATCATCTAGCCTTAAAAATTGATCATGGATTTTGTTGGCAATGAAGGAAGCATAGTCATACTTAGTCTCAGGAGGCTGCCCAGGGGTAAAGATAGATAGCAAAGCCAGAGTTATCTCGTCAACATACTCACTGGTATTGAATCCTAAGACAAAGGATATTACATTCACAATAAGCCTTCCCAATTGATTGAAAAAAGTAAAAACCATAGGGGGGAGTCCCTTTTGGCTGATGCTCAGGTGACATGAAGTACTGACACATTGCTTTCAATTTCTCTGGAGTTAACAGTCTGGTTTTCTCAATTAGCCCTTCCATGGATAGAGGTGCTAATTCTTGTTCTGGCTCAAATTGTAACATAGCATTGATAGCCTGAGGTGTTATAGGGAACAAAACACTTTGATCAGGAGCTAATACAACTCTTTGTATGGGATCATAATTTGTATGACAATAATGAATGATTTCAGGGAAAACGTGAACTGTAGGAATGAAATACCTTGGGAGATTGGATTCCCACAACCCTATAAGATCTTGCCCCTTTGAGTATTCGTCTCTGCAGCGACAGAAACTCAAACGGGGACTTTCATCGAAATGCAGGTCTTTTATTTGGAAATCTTCATCTATGAGAGGCAAGTAGTCTAAATCTCGGTGAGGAGCATTCAAAGGAGTGACATTTAGAGCAGTAGGGGCCTCCATTTTGGCTCTTGTGGATTCAAAATGGAGGTTTCAGTTTTTCTTGCAGACCGGACGGGATATCTGACAAAAGAGGAAATTGGAACAAATTGCAGATTTGGGAAGCAAATTTACAGGTTTCAACTCTTCAATGAGGACTCAGAGAGGACTTTCAAACACTTTTTCAGAGAAAAACACAAGAAACCAAGCTTAACTTGCAGTTGGGGCGCAGAATGATAAATACCTGTTTTTGGATGGAAACTCGTTCTTTAACAGGTAATGGACAATGGCAGGGACGTTCTTCAACACGGGCGCAGCGGAATTTCTGAGTAATTTGGTGTATTTGCAGCGAATTTTGAAATTTGCAGCGGGAGCTTAGTTTCTTTCGAAAACCAAAATAACTGAAAAAAACGCGAAAAATGGCTTAAAAACAAGTCAAAAGGGTTTTTGTCGTTTTCGAGGTGATGATGTCATTTGACGTACGGGGTGACGTAAGGGAGTGGGGCCGGCGGTATTTGATAAGCGGTAAGCGGTGAGCCCGCACCGCTTATGGAGGAAGGCGGTAAAAATCGCAATGGCAGCGATTCCACAGGCTGCTTGCCACGTGGAATGCTGAATAGTCAAACCCGCTTATTCCCCGCTGGCTAAAAAACTCACATGCGATGGGCAGCGGGATTGATCGGGACCGTTGATCAATGGAGGAATGATCTGACGGCTGGAGGAAAGGGAAACTTGTGCGGTTTGGAAAGTGGGCCCGTCGGGGTTTAAACAAGTTTTGACGTGTAATCTAATCACCCCGGGGAGAAGCTAATAGGCGGGAATGGTTGATAATTAGTCCAAATGACTAATTAACCCCGTGAATTTATAAAATGAATTGCGGCGGGGTTTGGCCATGTGGAATGCCACGTGGAATGCTGAGTATGGTGGCGCGGGATTCAGTCGTAATCTTTTCTTGTTTTTGGTGTTAAACACATATGTTATGTGTTTAACGCTTTTCTTCATATATTTTATTATATGATGAATAAATTAATATAATTAATTCATCATAGGGGCGGAATGTATATATAAGGTTAGAGTTTTACCAAAGGGCTTTATAAAGCGGGGTATTTAAATGTGCGGGAATATATATACTTTGGTAAAACATTATTATAAGAGGGTTTTGGGGATATTTATTAGAAAAGGGAGTTATATACATAGGAAAAAGGGATTTCACTAGGGATTTAATATAATAGAGTTAGGTGTTAGCATGAAAAAGGACAAGGAAAATCAAAACATCTTTGTATATCTAAGAAAGTGAAAACTTATGAAGTAAATTGCACATTTTTATCTTCAACACTTAAACTTAGAATAACAAGTTGTTCTGAGGAATTTTATGGAATGTTGCATCAGTTTCCTAAGTAAAATAGGATTTTACTTAGGAAAAGTTAAAAATGGAAGATAATCAATGATGGATTATTTCAAGTGCTTAGGTCTATTGATCATTAGGCCGAGGGTCCGGTCCCTCCAGAAGTCAAGGAAATGCCTTGAGCCCCTTCGATCTCAAATTACCTTAGTACTTTTGGGGAAATTAGTAAAACTCTTGAGGGGGAAAAATGATGAGGGAGGTTAATGAATTTGACTTGGCTTGCTTTGATTTTCCAGTGTATTTCCTGCTTTAGTACTTGTGATGAAAGTAAATGATTAACCAACATGTAGCAGCACCATTCATCAGATAACACTTTTGTAGCACCATCTACCTACCCTATCTACTTAGCACTACCATTTTGTCTTCTTTATTAGGGTGCATTTAGACTTGCAAACCCTTTTCAATCTTTTTCTTTTTACATGATGAATCTATCTATTTCTACCCTTATTACATCCAAGGGCTCGGATTAAACTGTTGAGCACCTTTTATTCACTCTACCTAGCTACTTATCTGCCAAGATTAAACTGTTTGGCTAGATATTTATTCTCTAATCTAAAACATGAAATTGAAATATGACTAAGCCAAGTTTAAACAGTTTGACTTATTCATGAATTGTGGCAAAAGTTTCACAAGCCGCACACAATTATTTTATTACAATAGATGAAAAAAGTAGTGGCATTTAGACTTGCACACTTTCCTTGGTCTATTTTTGCTTGGGGTTCATTTCTTTCTCTTTTTGATCATTTTTATTCTTTTTACCCTTTGATTTTTCTTTTAGGGTATACCCCCTTTACATTTTTTAAATTTTTTGATTTTTTGGTTTTTCAAGAATATGGAACACCTTTGCTCAAGTAAGAAGGTTTGAACATATTCCACACTTCCATCAAGACAATCATGAAAGATGAAACCTATTGATATAGGAGGCTAACAGAGGACTCAGTTAGAACTGAAGTGGAAAATTTATGACAGAGTTGGAAGAGTATTTCATGCAGTTGTTATTAAATTTAACTCAGTTGAGCTAGTTGTATCTAGTCTAACTGAAAGATACACTAGTGAGAGTTAAGTGAATTAATTAGTTAATTAATTCACAACTAATAATTCACTAACAACTGAACAGAAACAATAGTTAACTACAGTGCATGTCAGTTCCAGTGGAGACCTAGCAGAGAGATAGGTGAAAGGGTGAGATGGACTATCCATTGTGACTATAGTGATGCACGATTGCATCACACACACATTAGAGTTGTCATGAGGATTTTATGAAATATGCAAGTAGATCTGAATTCATCCAGGTCTTCTTCATCGTGATTGCGCAGCGGGAGGCAAAGATCGTGTGGTGAGAAATCAGTGCATGGATTTGCAGATTTCTTCTGATTAGTGTGTGACGATTGATTGTACTGAGAGCTTGATGTACTA
Source organism: Pinus albicaulis (assembly GCA_034641835.2). Lineage (NCBI taxonomy): Eukaryota > Viridiplantae > Streptophyta > Pinopsida > Pinales > Pinaceae > Pinus > Pinus albicaulis. The sequence continues at coordinate 9,349,152 of MU968363.1, forward strand.
ATATTTGTATGAGATTGTTGAATGATCTCTATGATACATAATATATGATAGTTGGGGTTTTCAGCTTCAGGATTTCCCATTAAACAATTGTGTTATGTGCAATTGTTTTTATTGATTCATGTGTTTGAAATTGAGTTTTTAAATTTCCGCAAAATATTAACAGTGGAAGGATTATGTATTTAGTAAGAAGATAAATATTGTTAGATCAGAGAATCTGATATATACACGTGGCAAGTAGGTACTTACAATTTCAGTGTAAGCATGTCTCTTCCCCCTCCATCTATATCTCTTTCCCCCATTGTCTCTCCTTTTGTATCTCTTTGTCTCACCCCCCAAACATACACTCTCTCTCCATATATATTTATCTCTTTCTCTCTCTCCCTTCCCCCCCCCTCTCTCTCTCTTTCCCTTCTCTCTCTCTCTCTAACACTTCTCTCTGCATATCTATATCTCTTTCCCCCTCCGTATCTTTCCCTCTCTCTTCTTCCCTCTCCCCCTCCTCCATATATATCCTTATCGCCCCTTGTCTCTCCTTATCACCCCCAAATCATACACACTCTATGTTAGTGTAAGCACATAAAAATTATTCGTGACGTGCATTGACTTTTGTGTTACAGTAATTCAACCATAAATACAATACTTGAATTTTCATCCTAAATAAAATGTTCACTTATTAGAAATATTTGCTCCTGAAATTGTAAACTATTTGCAATTGGCTACATTCTTATTATTCCCATTTTCCATCATTCAACATTGTTAATCACTTTGCATTCAAACGAAGTAATAGAAAATAACTACCATTTAAAATTATATGGGGTTTAACAGTCCATAAGTCACAATGATTGACTTTGGAGGAAACTACTATTAATATTGGAGAGCAACAAAGACAAGGTATCATGTTTACTATAGTAGCTCGAGTTAAATATTTGAATGGTCTATGACTTCAAATGCCCTTTTCATATGATTGATATGAGAAAATGGCAAAACTAATAGGTGTGACAATAAGAACATTAGAAGAAAACAGTTTCATATTGATCACAACGAAGAGTGTTTGTAATTGATTAAATTCTTATTATTCATATTTTCTATCATTCAACATTGTTACATTGTCATTTTGCTGTCAAATTTTTTATTTCATCATTTTTCATCATTCAAGTTACTAAGAGTTTCTCTCATCTCAACAAACTGAGGTAACTAAGCAAATTTAAAATTAAATTGCCCAAATTAATCTTACACATATTTATCATATTTAAAATGATCAAAATAATTATATGTTCAACAAATTTTGTATGACCACACACGACTAAAACCAGCCTAGATCCATCTCAACCCGGGATCTATCAAATGCCGAGAGGGATCAAATCTCTCGAGGTGCAAACCTTTCCTTAAGTTTTTCACTCAAAAAATAGGTTTGCACCTCGAGAGATTTGATCCCCCTCAGTGCTTGATAGATCTGGGGTTAATATGGATCTAGGATGGTTGCAAGACAATTGAAACCCCCCATGGTTGTCGATGGCTTCATTTGATGAAGTTTGGATCCACATACGATGGCTCCTCGTTAAAAATTAATTTTAATGTCACCTTTTAGCTTTTTATGGTATATTTGTATATATTTTCTGGACTATATTGTAATATGGTGAAATTTTAGATGTGGATGTTATTAAATGTTTTTCCATAAAGAGAGAGAAAGAGAGAGAGAGAGAGAAAGAGAGTGTGTGTGTGTGTGTGTGTGTTATTTTTTTACAGCATTTTGGTAATTAATTTAGTTGGATTTATTTTGTAATTGTGTTGTTCTATCTCCTTCTAATTGATGTCATATATCTTTTTTTCAAGACAATTAAAACCATGGATGGTTTTTTGTGGATTTTTTTATATTTATTTGGTGGGTTTTTGGCTCCATCTCCATGGTTAAGGGCTTTTGATCTTGTCATAAACATATTTTAGCATGATATGCTTTTTTATAACAACTTGTTTTTATATGTTTTGTAAATTATATTTCACTTTATACATTCAAACTCGAGCTGCGAAAATTATAAAAGGTCATTGCAATCTCAGTGAAAAAAATATAATGATAAATAGGAATACATAAATGCACATTAAATATGAGTGTGGAGAGATGAGTTACAAAATAACTCATTATACAATAGGAGAATGTCCTCCAAATAACTTCAATACGGCCATATAACCAAATCATGTGTTCCTCTCCCACATTAAAGAATATATTTTCCTTTATATATGAGCATTCTCCTAATTCCACTTATGGGTCCAATTATTATTGTGCGGGTCTAAATTTCACATCTTCAAGTGCTATAGGTACTATGTGATTTTGTATACAAGTTCACTAGACTTCTCAAATAATGAAAAATAGAAGGTTATGGTATTTTCACCATAACCTTATCCTTGTCCAAAATCGAATCATTGGAATACTTAAGAGGACACATAAGCGTGGATATTTTAAAAGTTTCATTCAAATTTCTAATAGGTGTAAGGTAAATTTTTAAAGAAAACCCTAAATCCCCTCTAAATTAATGATTTATAATGTGTGTCAACTTCAATTTATCATAATTTTCTATTGGAATCTTCTTTTGTGGTGGTTCAAAAAAGGTTACAAAGATGAATAATAAGAGAATATTTAGGTATTGATTTTAGTACCATTTAAAGATGAAAACTTATCCTCTTAACCACCCAAGTAGACCCACTTAATTTATTTTTCCTTAACACTAATAAAAGCCTTCATCTATTATTATTGGCATATAAATTTAAATGTGAATTTGAGGAACTTTTTGTTGAGTATTTTAATCCCCTTTGCAGACAGAGATGATCCCTCTAGCCTAAGAGAGTAGGTCTAGCAACAAACATGACAATATACAAGACCCTTTCCTAGATTACAATTGAAACTCAGGAAGAAGGATATGGCCTACCTAAACCTAATGCTATGATGTTGCTCCTCATTGAAACCTTTGGTCTTTCGCTCTTCCGGGCTTGATTCTCACTGCTACTAGCATTCGAGTACCTGCACAAAGGACAAAAACACAAAAACAAACATAAAGGTACAACAAGCATATATCAAAATTAATCTAGGAAAGGGTCTTGTAGATTGTCATGTTTGTTGCAAGACCTACTCTCTTAGGCTAGAGGGATTGACTCTATCCGCAGAGGGGATTTAGATGCTCAACAAATTGGCAACTCCATTCGGGACTCATTGCCTCTAGTCTCTTTCCACTCTTTGAGTTTTTTATTTTTTCTTCCATATTTTGTTGAATAGGTATCTCTCCTTTGTTTCTGGCCTTTGTGACTACTTAAAGTCATCAATGTCTTTTTTGAAGTGATAAGCCTAGATTTCTTTGAACAAACCCTTTCGTTTTTTATCATTTTCCTTGATCAGTGTTGTTAATTATCTGACAGACGTGCTGATCAGCACTAGATTTTTAAACACATAAGTGCTTATCCCCTTCCAGTGTGAGGTGCAGCCTCACAGGTGCACCAATTTCTATGTAAATGTTTTTAGGGTTTCCCTTCATTGACTGTGTGTGTGTATTACCCTTATAAGTTTTCTTCTCTGCCCAATTTTCTTTTGTTCTCTCCTGTTCGGTGACTTGATTGTCTCAACTAGTCTATCTTTGGTCTCTTTTCTTTCGAAATTGTGCATCCTCATCATCTTAGGGTTTCCAGGTGCTTTGATTCATTTGAATGGTTGCATGCTTCGTTGGATTTGAGACCTGTTGTGAGTTAGTTTTTTCATCTATTTCCAACCTTTTGGTTTGGTTCTCTTTTGTTTTTCGGTTGACCTCTATGATTAGGGCTTTCAAGTGCCTATTCTATGTGCATTTGATTCTCTCTTCAATCAACAAGCATAGATCGCATTTCTTGTTTTCAATTGAAGGATATTTCTTTGTGTGTTAGTCAATGTGAAAAGCGAAAAATGTTTATTTTGAGAAAGTGATTTGAAATATCTCTTTAGTGCTTCGACTCTTTAAGTTTTGTGGCATTTGGAGGAATTAATTTGAAATAATCAAAACAAGTGATTACATTGTTCTGGTTTGTGTCTTTTTGCATCTTGTTCATACAAAGGAAAATAATTTTACATTCATTTAGTTTTCATCTCAAAGTTTTCATTTCATTGAAAGTGCGTTAGATAAGTTGCATTGAGAAATAATTTTTGAGATTTATCATTGAACTTAGATTACATTGTTTAATGATTAAAAGCTAAAAGTGCATTGAGTGCATTCCCATTCATCAAAAGAAAAAGAAATTGTGCATAGATTACAATTGCATAGTTGTCAAAAAGAGTTTTTGCATAGATTACATTGCATAGTTCGCACCTTTTAATGTTTTGATTTGAATTGGTATAGTGTGATTGATCTAGTTAGGAAAAGTTTCATTTGTTGCATTATTGTTTGTTACATCACTATTTGAAACACTTCCCTAAACTAGATAGTGTTCATTGAATTGAAAGAATCATTTTCTCATGTTATTTGCATTATAGGTGTTCAGGTGAAAATCGTTTTGAGCCTTGACATTGAAAATTTAATCAAGATCAACTTAAAATGAACCTAAATTAACCTAAGGAGCATTTGGAACTTAACACAAAACATTTAGATTTCTATGTTAGAGACATGTTCCGGCGTATATAAACCTATAATTTGTCGCTAACGGCCTGTGTTGCATTCTGGGAGTGAAACCTCATCCCACGTACGAAAGTATATGGCACTTGTGGCACGTATGATAAGTATATGGGGACGCTCTCACTGAACAATTACACATTAGACAGCACCAACACGAATTTGTGCTCCATGTACCGTCGAGTATATAACTGGATACCTCAATAGGTTGTTATCCTTTAGCCACAGGTAACTAATTCTGTCACCTCGTAAACGTGATACACTGAACATAGCATTCGGGGAGACTGCCTTCCCCACTACAAGGAAAATACCCTTTAGCAGAGGTTATAAAGGAGGTTTTTAGTGTTATAAAATTGGCCAAAATTGTCAAAAAAACATATGCTACCACATCTGTTTCTAGTAAGGGAGGTTTTTGTAGAGCTTTTAACAGAAATTCAACACAACTAAAAAAAAATGGGCGGTCGGAGGTTATTACGGATGTTTTTCCATCAATGCTCTTATCATGTTTTAACGCACCAATGCATATCGGTAGACAGCGCACCGGGGCGGTCTAAGGAGAATGCACTGGGCCGTTAAAGAAAACAACAGCACCAGGCCTGGTGTTGGTGATACAACGCACGGGGTGTTCTAATTGGTCTTGGGATTTGAGCGGTGCCCATAGGTCGTATAAGCGCACTAATGTGTGTATCTTTATGAGGCACTGGTGCTCCGTATCACAAAAAGGAACCGAGATTTATAATTGGTATCGGTATTCGTGCAGTGCATATGGCATCTACAAATTCACCAATGCTTATAGATACATAAATGCCCTGGTGCACAGTATCACACAAACGCACCAGTATTTATAACTAGAATCGATATTAGTGCGGTGCCCATAGAATCATAAATGCATCGGTGCGTATAGACACATATACGCACCGGTTTTCATTTTGTTTTTTTTAGAAACATCCACCTCTGACGTTCCAATTATTATGATTTTTTTAAATTCATTATTCATCAAAAGTCGACACATCTTATAACAATATTCATATTAATTACATTTTTATTAATGCATTTGAATGTGTTGTTTGGATTAATTTGTTATATCATATCAGAATTATTGTGGTTTTTTTAAATTCATTATTCATCAAAAGTCGACACATATATATAATCTTATAACAATATTCATATGAATTAAATTTTTATTAGTGAATTTGAGAACGACAATGGATAATGCAATAGAATAAATTAAAAAATATTTTATGATTATATATATATGAATAAGACAGTCTTTATCATACAAAATGGGACAATTATTTGTATCCCTTACATTAAACAAAATGGGACAATTATTTTGTTTATGTCCATTACATTAAGCAAAATTTCTGATTTCACAGACATATTTCAAAAAATAAAACGCCTTGCTTTGATATCCAAATTACATAGTGATCATCATTCTTCACTTCAACTGTTGTCACTGCCAGAGCTACTTCCATGACTTGGGTTATTTTTAGGAATGTTGTGTTCACGGCGTTGATTGTTTTGTTCTTCTTCACTTTCCATTTACAAACATAAAAATAAACTGAAATGAGTGTATATACATTGGTGAGAATAATGAAAATTCCAATATTAAATAATATACATCAATGTAAATCAAAAAGAAAAATGACGTACCATAGCAACAATTGACTCATAAACTATACACATTCTTTCAAAACCATGTACCATGCCATCTTTCAAAATTTCATCTGTTGGCACAGTTCCATACTTTGTTTCCTGTAAGTTTTATACCTCATAACAAATCATATATTTAATATAAAAGATGTTTTTGTTCTATTAATTATAGATGGAGCTAATTAAAACAAGATCGATATATGCTTACAAATTCCACAATTAAATTCTGATATGCCGACATATACTCACAACCCATATTTAACCCAATTTCAATCAATTCGTCTAATGATTCTTCTTTGTATGTTAGCACTTGTTTGAAAACATTCAATGATGATTTTTATAAAACAACTTAAAAAATACAAAAATGAAATCTAGTTAAGTTGTTATAAGGAAGTAACAATTACTCACAAACTTAGAGATCAACCATTTTCTTCCTTGTCGTCCTGTTTTATGTGCTGAATGGGTTCCATTTTCTTTTCTTTTCTGCAAGAAAATTCTTGAAAATTAATATTTAATGCTAAATTGTTTATTTATTGTAACTAATGATCAAAAAATTCAATGATTACATATTACATTTGAAGCACGCTGTTGTATTCGTTCCACTAGATCCCTCTAACTTTTGTAAAAGTTTTTTCCCCTTTCGTTAACTTCCAGCACCACTCCAGATGAGCTAAGGAGCAATTCATTTTCATTTGCATGTTCTATTTTTTTTCTTTTCTTAGAATAACATTCATTTTCTGAGTTGTTGTTCATGTAGAACATTAAACAGATGTAAATTAATAGAGTGTTTGACACATGTTATCTAACAATTTTAAGTATATTATTAATGATAATTAAAAAAAGAAACTCATATTGGATCGATAGTATTGTTTCATTCACCTGATTCATCTTTTTGCAATTTTTCCATTAAACTTTTCTGCCCTTCTGGTCGTAGATAAAAAATAATCATATCGAGCTTCATCATTTTGTGGCTCTACATGATACACAGTAAACAATACATATTAGTTAAAGTTACATATAGTTCAAAAATAATATTTTTTATAAAGAATTTACAAAGAACTTGTCTTTTTTTCTTTTCTTGATGCGTTAACAGTATTTTTGTTACTTCATACCTTGTCAGTAATTTCTTTATCAATCTGAAACCTGTATCATATCATTCATTAATATGTTTATAAATATATTCTCAACTTTTCAGTTAGAAAATAAATCTCAAGACACCGGTGCGCCTTTCAAGAAATCCGCCTCGCCGCCGGTGCATGGATATATTAACAATGCACCACAAAACAATATAATACGTCGTACGGTGCATTCGGTACTATTAATGCACCGCAAAAATAGTATAATAGACCTAACGGTGTGTGGGGTATTACAAATGCACCGCAAAAATGGTGTAATACACCGTACGGTGCTTTCCTAGTTAAAGAGAGCAACGGTGCCCTATTTCAGATTTGGCGCACGGATTTAAAAAAATGTTTTCAATTTTTTACGACACTGAACTTGCGCAGGGCGCACCGATAAAGAAAAATCCATTTTTTCAAAAATTCACGCAATTGCCGAATGGAGTGGGATCCGACTATGCAAGTCATTTCGTGGGTTGGACGTCAATCTAAAATGAAAAACCTTAATTCTGAAATCAGAGAAATAGGGAGAAGAAAGAGAAAAAACAAAAAAATAAAGGGTTCAGGGTAAAAATGCATAAAACTGCAGGAAAAATAAAAAACTGCAGAAAAAAGTTAAAAAAAAAAATTAAATTTAATCACGAAATGGTTTAAAATTCTATGATAAAGGGGTTGAATCACCAGAGTTTTGGTTTCTGATTGTCTGAATACTTCTGTTGGAACGTATTTCGCCATCCATAGTGCCCTCGTGCTCTCTTGCTCCAAGTCTGTCTCCTGCAAAAATCTGACTGAAAATTTTTAGCAAAAATAGTGAAATAATGAAAAGGGTTTAGTATTTAAAGAATTATTTTATCAAATTAGATTTTCGAAAATATTTTGCCGCCCATTTTTCAAATTGCCGTTTTTTTTTTAACTTAAACAAAATAGAGTTGCGTTTTTTTTATTTGCGTTTATTCGTTTCCGGTGCGCATAAATGTGACGCACCGGTGCGTTTTATTAATACAACACACCGGGGCCTATTAGGATGATAAGCGCACCGGACTTTTTAAAGTTTTTTTTTTTTTGGTATGTAAGATCATAAAAAAATCATGATAATTATAAAGTACATGAATTTATTTTCATTATTTTCTAAACTTTATATATGTAAGATCATAATAAAATAATTATAATTATAAAGTACATGAATTTATTTTTATTATTTTCTAAACTTTATGTTACAAAAATTTGTATTATTCTAGATTTGTTATTTTATAATTATTTTCAAATTTACAAATTTAAATATTTTAATAAAATCATTTCACATTAATACAATTAAAATTTTCACATTAATAGAATTAAAATTTTAAAAATTAATATTTTACATACAATTACATTAATTAAAATTACAATTACAATTTTACATTAATTTCACATACATGAATTATGATTAGAATTACAATTACAATTTTAATTTTACATACAATTTTACATATAATTACATTTACAATTACAAATACAATTTTACAAATATTTTATAGACAATTCAATTAAAATTACAGTTACAAATACAATTACATTTACAATTTTACATAGAATTACATTTACAATTACAATTACAATTTTTACAAATATTTTACATACAATTCAATTACAAATACAATTACAATTTGTGAAATTTACATACAATTACAATTACAATTACAATTTTTCATATATATAATAACAATCATTAATAAATTAAATATTACAATTACAATTAAAATTTTACATTAATAAATATTTTACATACAATTACAGTTAAAATTACAATTAGTACAAATACAAATACAATTTTACAATTTTACATAGAATTAAAATTTAAATTACAATTACATTCACGACATAATATTTAATAAATATCTTGGTCATTTAATAATATTAAATTAATTAATAAACATCATCACGATCATGATAACCATCATACAAACATCATATTCGACTAATAAACACATTCAATTAACATTACATATTAACATCATCACAACACAAACATCAAATATACATCTCAATATAATGTCAAATAACTCATGCGCCTATCACATATACACATCTATCTGCAAGTTAAACATTAAATGAACATATCTAACATGACAAACAATATGCGCCACATCATGATGATCATCAACATGAAAATTAAGTACAACTGCAACATGAACATAAAATACATAGACCATATATATATATATATATATATATATAACTGAATAATGTTAAAAATATACAACTGTAATATAAAACATGTCATGGATCAGGCGCTGGCGGTATTATAACAACATCAATAACACTAGTAGAAGTGGATGCGGTCTGCTCAGTAAAGCAGGGTGCAACCTCGACAGTCGATGGTCGACTAGCCTGCTCATGATAATGATGATCACTAGTACTGATGGATGCATCCGCTGGTGGTAGTACAACATGATCAATATGAGGCACAGTAGTAGTGGAGGCGGCCTGCTCAGTCAATAGTACTGCAGCCTTGGTGGTCGATGTTCCAGCCTGCTCATGATGATCGTGACTTGTACTCATGATGGATGCTGCAGGCTGCTAACTAGACGTGGGCGATGGTCCAGCCTCATCTCCATGATGACTAGTGTTAGATGCTGGCAGTGGAGCCTCATGATGATCATCACGCGTGCCGCGAGGTCTATCTAAGGCAGTACAAAACTGTTGCAAAAAAATGGTATACCACCTGACAAGTCATGGATGTTGTACGAAAGAATCAACGTAATATAAAAGCAAGCAACTAATGTGTTTCCCGTCACTGGTGTTGTGCGAAATGATCGAAGCGATAATAGAGAGGCATTGCACGTCCTGTCTACCAAAAGCACCTATACGTAACTGACCTCCAGGTACCTGAAACTCTGAAGGAGACAGTACATGTGCTCCAATGTATCTGTGGGAGTAAACTAACTAACTCCTTGCTACACAACCAGGTGGCACGTCTAGGAATGAGGGAAAATCCACCCCTCTCCTCGATAGTCCTGTAATAAAATAAATGTCCTCCTCAGTGGGTGTGTACCACTGGTCAGGACCAACCTGAAAATCCTGTCGGTGGGCATTCCACCTGCCAATAAGATGTCTCAAAAGCACACTATGGGCCTTTAGGTCGGAATTAGCCTCCTCATAGAACTTGAGGAGGCCTACCTTCTTAAGGATCTCTTGGGTATCTGCAGTAATAGGGCGAGGGCATCCATCTCTCTCCCTCTCTCTCACCTCCCATTGGCGAATCATGTCATATTGTTCTTCTTTTTGTTGCTTCTATTGCTCCTATTCTCTCTAAATCATTGCCATATTAAATAAAAAAAATTTATTAAAATAGAAATGTATTTATAAATCTACATATATAATTTTTTTTGAAAAAAAAACAAACATACAAGTCGGTGCTCCATAAAAACAGTCAAGCACCGGTGCCTGTCCATCCTAATATTTTAGCACACTGTCCCTGGGGCCCCTAATGAAACAGACCGCACCAGATTCGGTGTCGATGTCTATTTTTCAAGTACCGTGGACTGTACATAACTCAGAATAGCGGTGCGTTGACTGAAATATATGCCTCTACGCGTATAGTCATGTCAGCACACCGACTTCATGACAATGACATAGTTGATGGTGCGGTCTTTTACCCGGCCACACCGTTGACCCTCTCGGAATGCAAAATGCAGTTTTCTGACATAAACTAAGGCCGCAAATGCAGTCAACGCAACGCACTATGATTTCCAGGGTCAACGGTGCGCCTGGATAAATGAGCGCACCGCCTTTTTTTCTTTTTTATTTTTAGTTTAAAATTATTCGGGGCGACTTCCGGCACCACCCCAGAAACGGTGTTGTTACCATTAGTACCGGTAGCGGTGTTTCCTGTAAATTTTACAGGTAGCACCGCTATCGGTGTGAGCCGAATAGCTTGAGTGCACCGCGCGACAAATTTTTTTTTTTAATGGTTATTTTTAAGTTTATTTCAATATCTAATCCGGTAAAAGGATTAATTATAGAAAAACTAGAAAAATGCCTGTACATTTCATGATCGAGGAGGCATATTGTCTGTAAAATTTGGAAAATAAAATTTGCCCATTGTTTTTCAAAATGCAAGCTAGAGATTGGTGGCTAATCCAGAGCAGCAGTGCATGCAATGGGTGCAATGAGAGCACCGATGTCAGGGCGGCTCAGAAATAAGGAAATAGAACCGGGGCTTGAGCGCTCTGGAGCACTGAGGAAAGTGAATAATGAAGTTTTTTGGTCGTAAATTTTTTTTTTATTAACCCTATTTCGGTGCACAGGGTTTTATAAGCACACCGGTGTGGTTAAATAAAACCGCATCGGGGCGGTATCAATTTTGACACGTTGTTTATAATGCGTCGGGGCGTTGCCCTAACCACGCACTAGGATGTTTCAGTTTCGGTGCGAAAATTTGATGATGCACCAGGGCGGCGTAATGGTAAAGCACCAGTGTGTAATAGTCGCAAAGCACCGGTTTTTTGGCCTTAAATATTTTTTTTATATATAACGTTATTCCAGTGCGTGTGGTTTCTGGTGCACCAGTGCTCTTAGAGAAGAACGCACCGGTTTGTTTCTATTTTGGCGCAGTGTTTTATGATGCACCGGCACGGAAGAGTATTGACGCCCTGGTGCATTACAGTAATTGGACGCCCTGACGGTGTGTGTACTTCACGCATGATGTCCGGTGTGCCAATGTTCGGTGCGCACCGGTGCGTTCTATGGTATCGTGCGTACCACTAATCGATAGCTCAAGAGCACTAGAAAACTAAAAAATCTGGGTTTTTTGTCGTTTAATTTAACATTTTACAGGTGCGCGTTGTTTATAGGCGCACCGGTACTGTTTCCTACAAACACACCGGTTAGTTTGTGTTTCGACGCGTTTTTTAAGATGCACCAGTGCAGTTTATGTCTACTGCACTGGGTGGTTTCGGTGTTGGTGTTGTGTTTTATAATGCACCAGCACGGACAAGTTGTGAGGTACCAGTGCTCTATTATATTATGACGCACCGGGCGTGTGTGTACGGAGTGCACAGTGTCCGGTGTGCCAATGATTTTTTCCACACCGGTGCTTTATTTTTTTTAGAGCACCGGGGCGAGTTTTAATGATAAGAGCACTGATAGGAAAACATCCGCAAAACCCTCCACCCACCAACCTCATCTAGTAACCTCCGCTAGAAACGGATGTATGGGGTATTTTTCTTTGTGGTTCCTCAAAAAAATCTTCTAGAGGGTATTTTCCTTGTAGTGCCCGTACTTCTTGGTTCATTGGGAGGTATTCTGCAGTTCACGGACACTCAGTAAACCCTCTTGCCTAGTTTACCCCTTTTTGGTTTATTTTTTGTTTAATTTCTAAAATTTATTGCCCACGATAACATTTTACCCATGCTCATCCCCTTATCCGATCTTAGGTTGGGACTAATGGCAACAGTTCCTGAGTTTACCAATCAAGGAATCCCTTCATATGGGAATCCTGGTCCTTTTCCTTCTTTTGGAAATGTTGGTGCTCCCTATATGGCAACGTTGTCACTCCCGGGATTAACCATTGGTCTGCCAGTTTGGTTATTTTCGACCCCCATGGTTTCGAACGTCCAAAATTCTTCTCAACCAAGTTCTCCTATGCCTGAAAAATGTCAACCCCATGTTGATCTTAAGGTTGACCCCTCGCCTTCTTCGCCTATTTCTTCACCCCGTTCTTCCTCTTTGCCTGGTGAAAGTCTGGATTCTAGCAACCCGGTGGCTAAGAAGAAGAAGAATAAGTCGAAGAAGAAGAAGGACAATAACAAAGGGGGAAACTTAGTGACCATCACTACTCATGTGACTGATATTGAAAAACCTTCCACTCCATATCGCAGAGTCAAATTCCCTTGAAAGTTATGTAAGGGAGACCACCTTCTTAGAGATTGTCCTGGTATTCCCAAGGTTTTAGAAGTGTGTTTCATTGGCCCGAATCACCCTTCGTCATCAGCCTCTGGATATCATGCTAATGATGAACACTCAACTAGGGATAATAAGATTCATAAGAAACAGGGTAAGGTCAAATTTCCCTACAAGTTATGTGAAGGGAATCATCCTATTCACCTTTGCCCTTATATCGATGAAGCCTCACCCTGCTCAGTCTTGAAACATTATGTTTTCCTCTAAGACTTGGATGCAGAATTCAGAGACGGTCTACTCTGCATCCATGTTGAGACCAGAATGTAGAATTCAGAGACGGTCTACTCTGCATTCATGTTAAACCTTAATCTCCTCCTCTTTTCCATTTCACAAGCTGTAAATATCCATTGACCTGGCTAGCTTTCTTGGTTGCACCTGACCTCAGTTATCCATCTATTTGAGTTTGTTTACACTTGTTTGACTCCATATCTCAATGGCCCTTTTCTGCTGCCTCAACCAAACATCTTCAAACAAACCTCATTCCTATAACTAGCCTAATATCAACACTTATAGTTATCAAGCTATATCTAACAGAGAGAGCCCTCTTTGAGTCTAGGAAGGCTAGGTCCTGGACTCCAAATTTGGTTTGATGTTTCTCTTTGTAGTTTTGTCTTCAGCCTTCAGAAATTACAGAGTGATAACATAATGGTGAGCATATTGGAGACGAAAATTATCTTCCTCAAAAAGTACATCAAAGTTCAGATCTGATTATTGATGGTGGACAGTGATGAGACATAAGAAGGTTGCATTATTCACCTGGCGACTCCATGATCTTAGGAACACGGCTTTAAAGCATTCATGGTGACTCCACAACATGCTGAACATATTTTCTACTCAACAAGATGAAAAGGTTTGTGGCCGACCCTCTATCTAGTGAAGTTTTAAATGCATTCAGGAATCAGTTATCAGAATTCCAGCTTGATGAATATTTCCTAGGGGCTGTCTTTCTCATTTTGAAATCAAGAAACTTTAGTCCTGAAGCTAGAACGTGTTTTCTAGAGATAGTTGTTGAACGATACCAAACTGGTATTGAACTTTTGAATTCTCAAACCCAGTCATATAATTTCTGAGATCCTAAAGAATTCTTAGAAAATCTTCCTTCCCCTAAGCAAGAGGAAATTGTACTACCTCTTAACTTAAATATTGAGGATGATTGTGCTTTCAAGTACCATACTGAAGATGAGGTTTCAAGGTTTGATACTGAGGATATAACTAATCAAATAGTCATTAAAGGCCTAGAAAAAAATATTTTACGTCATGCTTTTATTGGTCCGATAGTAGATTATATGGAGGTTATTTTTAGCTCAAGTTTTCAAATAGGTATCCTCTATAAGGATCAAATACATCAATAGTTTCCATTACATATCATAACTTTGGTTATGATGACACATAATAAATTTATACTACTATTTTTCCTGACAAGCAATCAAGTTGTCCATTTGTTTCTGCTACTACTTGACTAATTGCACTGGCATTATTGTATCATTTAGAACAGCAGAAATTTCAGTAGAGTAGGGTATGTAGGTGTGCAAATAAGCTCAGTGCTCTGAACATATTTCTAGTTCTAGTTTCAGATCGCTTCCCAGTTTTCAATAAATTTATTTTCTAGACTTCAGTTTGTAGAGAGTGTTGATTTTGAACTGAGCTTGCTTAGCCACAGAGGTTTTAGTAGCATATTAAGTTGCAGATTTTGGATCAACCCAATGGATCAGGCCACTAGTCTATGGAGTTCTTGACACCTCCTAAAGGAGTTTCCATCCCCAGTTGGAGCCACTGTTAGAGTCCTATAATTTACAGTATCACAAGGTGACTGATTATTGCTTATATTTTTTTTACTAAAAATAATATTCCATGGCTATCATTTATTTTGAGAGAAAGAAAGGGAACTCTTGACTGTAAATAGCTTCAAAGGAATCAATCTGCCTTTCCATCTAGTAGAATGAAGGAAGTGTTGTTGATAAGGTATGATGGGGATCAAACTTCATTTCTGACCTCATTCCATTTCATTTCATTTGCCCTCTATGACCCCCCTCATTTTCTCCATATTCTGAAATGCTCTGAATCCCATTCAGACCCGAAAACCCACATGCATAACCTTTGGGACTTATTTCTTTATAAACCCTTTTATATTAAAGTCTGAAATTGTTAAATGTTATAAGCTCTGCCACCCATCAAACGACCGTGTGATATAAACCATAAATCTTACCATTATATATATTACATATCATATATATAACAAAAATCCGCTAAAAACCTTTGGTAGGACCACGTACCTACATCTCATATAGGCCATCGCAAATCATAACAATTAATTGGGATATTCTTAATACTAAACTTATAAATCACCGATGCAATATGAAGTGGGACCCATTCCCCGCCACGCTTCCCTTCCATTTGATTTTCCTTTGAAAAAACATCAAACTTACCCTTTTTTTGTCTTTCCACTTTACCCTTCCACCTTTACCTTTTCATCGCTTTTCATTCCCCGAACACGATCAAAGTGGGGCCCTCATCGCATTTCATATATAATATTTTTTTTGCATTGGAACTAAACTTTAAAAAATGTGATTGCCAATTTTCAATTGTGAATAGATTGCATCGCATTTGTTTTACCTTTGTGATCTCCCGCAACATATTTATTTCAATTGCGATGCGGTAGGTCGGCCCCACCTCAGCAGCTCCACCCCCATTGCACAGTCGTTGAAATACATACATATATCATATAAACTTCATAACACTTACTGCTTAAAATATTTCGTCGATTCATAACACTTCGCCGATTTCCAGTGGGTCCCTCTTCCTCGCACTTCGCATAGTTTAGGTGTTAACCCGCAGCTTATAAGTAAAAGCTAAAGGTTGCGATGTGCGCCTACAATCCAGTCCCACTTCTCCCTTGCCACGTCATTTCACCTCCTCCCCAGTGTATCACACTCGCATTTTTTAAGGTTTACAACCTCTGCGCTTATAACAAAATTTGAAGGTTGCAATTTGCGATATGGTTGGTCCCATCTACGTGCGACATCATCCTGCCTCTAACCACCCTCCACCTTTCTGCCTCCTCCACTCCTCTTCCCTACGGCTGATGCCCCTTATCCAGTTTCAGCCTCCCCACAGCATACGAACTTTAACAAAAGGAGGGGGGTCTGAAATGGGTGGTATCCCATACCACCTGTCCAAGCTACTTCTCGCACCTAATATTACTCCGCACCCCCCCCCCCTGTCCAATAAATCTTATTGCTCTCACCCAACTCCAAAAATTTATTTTCATCATCCATCCCCATCCGCCAACCTCCATCCCTCCAGAGTCGGACATATAAGGTTTAAAAATAATTTTATGAAGAAAGAAGGGTTAAACATGGCCGAAATGGCTCGGGTAGCAAAAAGACACCAAGGGTCGAATCGGTCATTTATGTAGAGATATGATAGCAGAAAATGCATCAACATAGTCACTAATCAATGAAAATAACCAGCGTTGCACCAGACTGAATTACACACCGCTGGTTTTCTGAAGAGCAAGGCCAGATGTCAGGAATACTTTATAGGTCACCTCTTAGGCATCACTCGAAACAGTTTCCAACCACTCTGTAATTAATAACAGATTTCCAAAAGCTATTGTTGCAGGCTGAGCTGGTCGTATCACCGCCTGCATGTCTTCACTTTTCCATTGTTTTCTTAAATGTAATCACTGCGGTAGGCAGATTAACCAACTTAAGTTTTCTATAAATATTGTATGCATTAGTAGTGTAAAAAGAGGCCTGAAAGAGGAAAAAACCATTGTAATAGATTCTACTGGTTGTAAGCACTCTCTTTTGGATGAATGAATGAGTATGTTGTTTTCTAAATTCTTGTGTTATGATATGTGGTGAAGTGCTTCTCCCATGTATTTTGTGATTCTTTTGTTTTACATATTGTTTTCTTTCTTTACTGCGGATAGAAATTTTTTTGTAGGAATTACCATAGGTTTCCCTACTCAGTCTTGAAACAATACATTATCTTTTCCTCTAATACTTGCATGCAAAATTCAGAGACGGTCTACTCTGCATCCATGTTGAGACCGGAGTGTAGAATTCAGAGACGGTCGGCTCTGCATTCCTGTTAAACCTTAATCTCCTCCTCTTTTCCATTTCACAAGCTGTAAATATCCATTGACATGGCTAGCTTGCATGGTTTCACCTGACCTCAGTTATCCATCTATTTGATTTTGTTTACACCTCTTTGACTTCATAGCCCAATGGCCCTTTTCTACTACCTGACCCAAACATCTTCAAACAAACCTCATTTCTATAACTAGCCTAATATCAGCACTGATAGTTATCAATATATATCTAACAGAGAGAGCCCTCTCTGAGTTTAGGAAGGCTAGGTCCTCGACACCAAATTTGGTTTGATGTTTCACTCTGTAATTATATCTTCAAAGTGATAACACAATATCAACCCCATGTTGATCTTAAGGTTGACCCCTCGCCTTCTTCGCCTATTTCTTCACTCCGTTCTTCCTCTTCGCCTAGTGAAAGTCTGGATTCTAGTAACCCGGTGGCTAAGAAGAAGAAGAAGAAGGACAATAAGAAAGGAGGAAACCTAGTGACCATCGCTACCCATGCAACTGATATTGCAAAACCTTGCACTCCATCTCGCAAAGTCAAATTCCCTTGAAAGTTATGTAAGGGAGACCACCTTCTTAGAGATTGTCCTTGAATTCCCAAGATTTTAGAAGTGTGTTCCACTGGCCCGAATCACCCTTCATCATCAGCCTCTGGATATCATGCTGATGATGAACCCTCAACTAGGGATAATAAGATTCATAAGAAACAGGGTAAGGTCAAATTTCCCTGCAAGTTATGTGAAGGTTATTCACCTTTGTCCTTATATCGATGAAGCCTCACCCTGCTCAGTCTTGAAATAGTAAATTATGTTTTCCTCTAAGACTTGGACGAAGAATTCAGAGATGGTCTGCTCTGCATCCATGTTCAGACCGAAATGTAGAATTCAGATATGGTCTACTCTGCATTCCTGTTAAACCTTAATCTCCTCCTCTTTTCCATTTCACAAGCTGTAAAGATCCATTGACATGGCTAGATTTCCTAGTTGCACCTGACCTCAGTTATCCATCTATTTGAGTTTTTTTACACCTGTTTGACTCCATAGCCCAATGGTCCTTTTCTATTGCCTCAACCAAACATCTTCAAACAAACCTCATTTCTATAACTAGCCTAATATCATCATTGATAGTTATCAAGCTATATCTAACAGAGAGAGCCCTCTCTGAGTCTAGGAAGGCTAGGTCTTGGACTCCAAAGTTGGTTTGATGTTTCCATCCGTATTTTTGTCTTCAGCCTTCAGAAATTACAGAGTGATAACATAATGGCAACCATACTAGGGACAAAAAATTATCTTCCTCAAAAAGTACATAAAAGTTCAGATCTGATTACTGATGGTGGACAGTGACCAGACACAAGAAGGCCGCATTATTCACCTGGCGACTCCATGATCTTAGGAACCCAGCTTTTGAGCATTCATGGTGACTCCACAACATGCTGATCAGATTTTATACTCAACAAGATGACAAGGTTTGTGGCAAACCTTCTATCTAGTGAATTTTTAAATGCATTCAGGAATCAGTTATTAGAATTCCAGCTTGATGAAGATTTCCTAGGGGTTTCCTTTCTCATTTTGAAATCAAGAAAATTTAATCCTGAAGCTAGAAAATTTTTTCTGGAGATAGTTGTTGAACGATACAAAAATGGTATTGAACTTTTGAATTCTCAAATTCAGTCATATAATTTCTGAGATCCTAATGAATTCTTGGAAAATCTTCCTTCCCCTAAGCAAGAAGAAATTTTACTACCTCTTGACTTACATATTGAGGATGATTGTGCTTTCAAGTACCATACTGAAGATGAGGTTTCAAGGTTTGACACTAAGGATATAACTGATCAACTAGTCATTGAAGGCCTAGAATCAAATATTTTACATCATGTTTTTATTGATCCTATAGTAGATTATATGGAGGTTCTTTTTAGCTCAAGTTTTCAAACAGGTATTCTCTATAAGGATCAAATACAACAACAATTTCCATTACATATCATAAATTTGGTTATGAGGACACATAATAAAGTTATACTGTTGATTTTCCTGAAAAGCAGTCAAGTTGTCCATATGTTTCTGCTACTACTTGACTGGCTGCACTTGCATTATTATATTATTTAGAACAGCAACAATTTCAGTAGAATAGGGTAGGTAGGTGTGCAAATAAGCTCGGTACTCTGAGCATCTTTCTAGTTCTAGTTTCATATCGCTTCCCAGTTTTCAGTGCAAGTATTTTCTAGACTTCAGTTTGCAGAGAGTGTTGATTTTGAACTGAGCCTGCTCAGCCACAGAGGTTTTAGTAGCAGATTAAGTTGCAGATTTGGGATCAGGCCACTAGTATATAGTGTTCTTGACACCTCCTGAAGGAGCTGCCATCCCTAGCTGGAGCCACTATTAGAGTCCTGTAATTTATAGTATCACACAGTGACTTTTTATTTCTTATATTTTTTTTACTGAAAATAATATTCCATGGCTATCATTTATTTTGAGAGAAAGAAAGGGAACTCCTGACTTTAAATATTTTCAAAGGAATCAATCTGCCTTTCAGTCCAGTAGAAGGAAGGATGTGTTGTTGATAAGGTGTGATGGGGATCAAACTTCATTTATGCCCTCGTTCCATTTCATTTCATTCACCCTCTTTGCCCCAGCTCATTTCCTCCATATTCTGAAATTCTCTGAATCCCATTCAAACCCCAAAACCCATATGCATAACCTTTGGGACTTATTGCTTTATAAACCCTTTTATATTGAAGTCCAAAATTGTTAAATGTTATAAGCTCCGCCACCCATCGAACAACCATGTGATATAAACCATAAACCTTACCGTTATATATATTACATATCATATATATATATATATATAAAAGCTGCTAAAAACATTTGGTAGGACCCTGTACCTGCATCGCATATCAGCCATCGCAAATCATAACAATTAACTGCAATATTCTTAATACTAAAGTTATAAATCGCTGATGCAATATGAAGTGGCACCCATTCCCCGCCACGCTTCCCTTCCATTTGATTTTCCTTTGAAAAAACATTAAACTTACAATTTTATCCGTCTTTCCGCTTTACCCTTCCTCCTTTACTGTTTCATCACTTTTCATTCCCTAACCATGATCAAAGTGGGGCCCTCATCATTTTGCATATTATATGTGTTTCGCATTGGAACTAAACTTTAAAAAACCCGATTGCCGATTTGCGATTGCGAATACTTCGAATCGCATTTGTTTTACCTTTGTGATCACCCGCAACATATTTATTTTAGTTGCGATGCAGTACGTTGGCCCCACCTCAGCAACTCCGCCCCCATTGCACAGTCGTTGCAATACATACATATATCATATAAACTTCATAACACTTACGCTTAAAACCTTTCGTCAATTCATAACACTTCGTCAATTTCCAATGCATCCCTCTTCCCTGCACTTCACGATGTGTGCCTGTGATTCAGTCCCAATTATTCCCTGCCACATCATTTCACCTCCTCCCCCGAACATCCCACCTGCGTGCCACGTCATCTTGCCTCTAACCACCCTCCACCTTTATGCCTCCTCTTATCCTCTTCCCTATGGCCGAAGGCCCTTATCCAGTTTCGGCCTCCCGTAACATCCGAACTTTAACAAAGGGGGTGTCTGAAATGGGTGGTATCGCATACTGCCTGTCCAGGCTACGTGTCACGCCCAAGATTACTCTGCACCCCCCCTATCCAATACCTCTTACCACTCTCACCCCCCTCCGAAAAGTTGTTTCCATCATCCATCCCCATCCGCCAACCTCCATCCCTCTAGAGTCGGGCATATAAGGTTTGAAAATCATTTTATGAAGAAAAAAGGGTTAAACACGGCCGAAAGGGCTCGAGTAGCAAAAATACACCAAGGGTCGAGTCGAGCTTTTATGCAGAGATATGACAGCAGAAACTGAAGGGGTAGCAGAAAATGCATCAGCACAGTCACTAATCAATGAAAATAGTCAGCGCTGCACTAGACTTAATTACCCAATGCCGGTTTTCTGAAGAGCAAGGCCAGATATCAGGAATAATTTATTGGCCGCCTCTTAGGCATCACTCGAAACAGTTTCCAACCACTCTATAATTAATGACAGATTTCAAAAAGCCACTGTTGCAGGCCAAGTTTGTCGTATCACCGCCTACATGTCTCCACTTGTCCATTGTCTGCTTAAATGTAATCACTACAGTAGGCAGATTAACCGACTTAAGTTTTCTATAAATATTGTATGAATTAGCAATGTAAAAAGAGGCCCGAAAGGGGAAAAAACCATTGTAATAGATTATGTTGGTTGTAAGAACTCTCTTTTGGATGATTGAATGAGTATTTTGTTTTCTAGATTCTTGTGTTATGATCTGTAGTGAAGTGCTTCTCCCATGTAATTTGTGATTCTTCTGTTTTACATATTGTTTTCTTTCTTTACTGCGGATAGAAATTTTTGTGTAGGATTTACCATAGGTTACCCTGCTCACTGTTGAAACAGTACATTATTTTTTCCTCTAAGACTTGGATGCAGAATTCAGAGACAGTTTTCTCTGCATCCATGTTGAGACTGGAATGTAGAATTCAGAGACGGTCTGCTCTGCATTCTTGTTAAACCTTAATATCCTCCTCTTTTTCATTTCACAAGCTGTGAAGATCCATTGACATGGCTAGCTTTCTTGGTTTCACCTGACCTGAGTTATCCATCTATTTTAGTTTGTTTACACCTGTTTGACTCCATAACCCAATGGCCCATTTCTGCTGCCTCAAACAAACCTCATTTTTATAACTAGCCTAATATCAACACTGATAGTTATCAAGATATATATAATAGATAGAGCCCTCTTTGAGTCTAGGAAAGCTAGGTCCTGGACTCCAAATTTGGTTTGATGTTTCCCTTCGTAGTTCTGTCTTCAGCCTTTAGAAATTACATAGTGATAACACAATTTCAACCCCATGTTGATCTTAAGGTTGACCCCTAGCCTTCTTCGCCAATTTATTCACCTTATTCTTCCTCTTTGCCTGGTGAAATTCCGGGTTCTAGTAACCCAGTGGCTAAGAAGAAGAAGTCGAAGAAGAAGAAGGAAAATAAGAAAGGGGAAAACCTAGCAACCATCACTACCCATGCAACTGATATTGAAAAAACTTCCACTCCATATTGCAGAGTCAAATTCCCTTGAAAGTTATGTAAGGGAGACCACCTTCTTAAATATTTTCTTGGTATTCTCAAGGTTTTAGAAGTGTGTTCCACTGGCCCGAATCACCCTTCTTCATCATCCTTTGGATATCATGCTGATGATGAACCCTCAACTAGGGATAATAAGATTCATAATAAACAGGGTAAGGTAAAATTTCCCTGTAATTTATGTGAAGGGAATCATCCTATTCACCTTTTTCCTTATATCTATGAAGCCTCTAGAGTATTGGATACCCTTACAACTTCTGAGTCTTGTCTTCCAGTTGGTTACCAGAAGTTTTCTCTGGGTCCTTGTTATGAAACCATCTCCAAAAATAGAAGAAAAGAGAGATCAATTCCTTAGAAATCAGCCACTTCAAGGGGGAAACCTCCAATACATTACATAAATGAACAATTATTGGATGATACAAATGACAAAAACTCCTTCTATATATAGAAGTCCATGGGATCACAATATAATGCTAGCTGACCTAACAATAATAATGTAAGGGCACAATAATAACAATATTGGGGTTACAGGGGTACAACAATAACAATAAGGGGGTTACACTAACAACAATAAGGGACTATACTAGCAATATAGGGACCTAAAATGACCCTCTCCTTCAAAAAAGTGTTGTCCTCAACGCTTGAGCAGCTCTGGATTCTTCCATATAAAATTCTCATACTCTCATGTAGAATCTTCAATGGGTAAGTTCTTCCACTTGATGAGATGCTCTAAAATTGATCGATTTCGTAGCTGTCGAGTTCTTGTTTCCATGATTGCTTCAGGTTCCAATATGATTTTTCCTTCCTCGTCAAGTTCTGGAAATATTTTTTGAACTGGAAGTTTGTCACCTATAACCTTCTTTAAGCATGAAACATGGAAAATCATATGCACTCGCGAAGAAGCGGGAAGCTCCAATTTGTATGCCATAGTACCAATATTTAGAAACACCTTGTAAGGACCATAGTACTTTGGCAATAATTTATTATACTTCTTAGCTTGATTGAGGGACATTTCTTTGAATCGTTGTAGCCGTAAAAATACCTAGTTCATACATCAAAACTTATCTCGCTGCGATGTTGATCTTCCTGTTGTTTCATTCGATTTTGTGCCAAATTTAGGTTATCCTTTAAGAGTTGGAGAACTTCTTGATGATGCTTGATGTGATCTTCCACTACTTTAACCTTAGAATTTTCTCTTAAATATGATGTGATGGACGGTGGATGATATCCATAAAGTGCCATAAATGGGGTCATTTTTTCTGCAGTATGGAAGGAAGTGTTATACCACCATTCAGCGAGAGGTAACCACTTGACCCATTGTGTTTGCTTATCAGATACAAAACAATGAAGATATCCTTCCAAAATTTATTCACTCTCTCCGTTTTACCATCAAATAGAGGATGACAAGATGAGCTATGAGCTAGTTGAGTACCCAAACAAGAAAATAATTTCATCCAAAAATTTCCAGTAAAAATGGGATCTCTGTCACTTACAATAATCTTTGGGTTTCCATGTATCTTTTGAATTGTTTCCATAAATGTAGTAGCAATTGTACTTTCTTTAAATGGATCAGATAATGCACAAAAGTGTGAATACTTGGTAAGTCTATCAACTACCACCATGATGACACTCTTTCCTTCGGACTTAGGTAAACCTGTGATAAAATCCATTGAAATCTCCTCTCAATGTTGACTTGGAATGGATAAAGGTTGTAGAAGAACCAAGGTCTTAGTGGTCTCAACTTTATTTATTTGGCAAACCAAACATTCTGCCACAAATTTTTGAATATCAGATTTAAGGCCATCCTAAAAAAATTATTTCTTCACCCTGTGGCAAGTTTTTAAAAATCCTAAGTGTCCTCCTAAAGGAGAAGTGTGCAATTCCAAAAGAATCCTTTGTTTTAGTTGGGAATTCTTACAAATATATAAGCAATATTTGTACCCTAAGGAATCATTTTTCCAACTAAATGTATTAGATGTAATAGGATCTTGCTGCAACTTTTGAATGAGTGTCCACACTTCTTCTTCCTTCTTCCATTCATCCCTTTCTTTGGCTATCCAATCTGGTTGGATAATATAAACGGCACAAAGCAATGCTTCCACCTCTTCATCCTTTCTTGAGAGTGCATCTGCGACAACATTTAGCTTACCTTTTTTGTAGACGATTTCAAAGTCATAACCCAACATCTTTGTGACCCATTTTTGTTGCTCTTCTGAAGATATTCTTTGTTCCAAAAAGTGTTTAAGGCTATCATGATCAGTTTTTACCTTGAAGTGTCTTCTCATTAGGTAAGGTTGCCACTTCATTAGTGCATGTAGTATTGCCAACATTTCCTTCTCATAAATAGCGTTCTGTAAATACTTTCCTTTGATTGGACGAATTCCAAAAGCAATGGGTCTTCCTTATTGAATTAAAATAGCACCAATTCCATTTCCTGAGGCATCACATTCCACAATAAAGGTTTTTGTGAAGTATGGCATAGCTAAGACCGGTGCTAGGCACATTGCCTCTTTAAGATGTTCAAAGGCCTTTGTTGCTTCAGGAGTCCATGAAAACTCATCTTTCTTCAATAATGTTGTTAGAGGTGTTACTATTATCCCATAATTCTTAGCAAACTTGTGATAATACCCTGTTAACCCGAGAAATCCTCACAAATTCTTTATGGTTGTGGGGACTTTCCATTCCTTAATGGCTTTAATTTTGTTATGGTCTACCTTAACACCCTCGTGAAATAAAATATGACCTAGATATTCCACCTCTTGTACTCCAAAGAAACATTTGGAAGTTTTTGCATATAATTGTTTCTCCTCCAATAGTTTGAGCACCCTATCAACATGTTGAACATGATCCTTCCAAGACCTGTTGTAGATTAGTATATCATAAAAAAATACTAGCACAAATTCTCTAAGGAAGGGTTTGAAAATGGAATTCATTAACCCTTGAAATGTAGAAGGTGCATTGGTAAGGCCAAAAGTCATGACCAAAAATTCATAATGACCCTCATGAGTTCAAAATGTTGTTTTCGGAATATATTTCGTCTTCATTCTAATTTGATGATATCCTAAACAAAGATCCAACTTGGTAAAATAAATTGCTCCATGTAATTCATCCAATAATTCATCAATCATAGGAATGGGAAATTTATCTTTAATAGTGAGCTTATTGAGCTCCCTATAATCCGAACACATGCGCCATGATCCATCCTTCTTATACACTAATACTATTGGAGCAGAGAAAGAACTTTGACTAGGTTGAATTATACCAGCCTCTAACATTTCTACATTCATACGTTCAATTTCGCACTTTTGGACATAATGATATCTGTAAGGCCTGATGTTTGGAGGAACACTTCCTAGAATCAAATGAATAGCATGATCATGATCACAAATAGGTGGGAGTCCTTTGGGAGTTTCAAACACCTTATAATTATTTTCCAAGACTTTTTGGAAATATGGATAAATAGATGATTTTGATGTTGGAACTTCTAGTGAGCATAATTATGCAATTATGCCTCATTGTTATTTCTTAAGAATATTTGTCATCACATTAGATCTTATTATCTTTCCTAGCTTCCCTGCAATACCCTGTAATTCGAATTCTTTTCCTTCCGAAAAAAAATTTCAAGAAAAGTTCTTAAAAATTAAAAGCTACCATCCCCAAATATTGTAACCATTGTACTCCTAGTACAACATCAGCACCTCCCATTGGAATGGAAAGCATTGTATATTCAATACATATTCCCCCATGGTTAGCTTGATATTATGACATTTTCCAGAGCAATTTATAGTTCCTCCATTTGCAACCATCACTTGACATTCTAGTGTTGGGTATAGGAAGCAATTCAATTCCTTGGCTACCTTACAATGAATAAAATTATGGGTACTACCCAAATAAATCAACATTATTACCTTTTTCTTCTTGATATGTCCTTCTATCTTGAGAGTTTGAGGAGTGTAATACCTACCAATCCATTACACGATATGGCCGTACTCATTTCTTCTTCTTCTAGGGTTGGTTCCAGGTGTATATCCTCTTCTTTTGAAGTTTCTTGTTCATCTTCTTCTTCCTCTTCACAATCTATGTAAAATAATTTCTTCTCAGCACACTTATGACCTTTAGTGTATTTTATATCACAAATGTAGCAAAGCCCTTTTGCTCTTTTTTCTTCCAATTGTTTTGGTGTCAACCTTGTAGGTTGTGGAAGTTTAGGAGTAGCAACACTTCCATGTTTATAGATGTGAGTGGTAGGCTTCCTTGTCGCCATAATATTACATTCAATTTTTCTTGCCAATCTGAATGCCTTCTCCAATGATTCAGGTTCCCAAATGGGAACTTCATGTTGGATGTTATCCTTTAAATTCCCTATGAAGACATCAATCACATATTCCTCTTGAATATCAGTTACCCTTATATTCAATTTTTGGAAGTCCTCAATGTGCTTCACCATTGAACCCTTTTGTTTGAGATTTATCAATTGGCTAAAGAAGGTGTTGCTTTTTGTATCCTCATAATGTGCTATCGTTTCCTCTGTAAAAATTGAACAAGTGACAATTTTTTTACGGGAGCAAAGCCATCGATACCATACAAATGTATTTTGTTCTAAATGTAAAGTTGCAATGTGTACCTGTAGTGTGTTTTGCACATAATTGAGTTCAAAATATTGCTCCATCTGTAGTATCCATGTTACGGGATTCTTGCCATCAAACTTCCTCATATCCATCTTTGGAATATGATGGTTCTTCCATCCAACATTAGAGTTTATAAAATCACGATTAACATTTATTTTGTTTTCATCATGAGTTTCCTCTACTATCTTTTCGCCATTAGGAAACATTTCTTGTATCAACTTTTTCAAACCTTCCATGTCTTCTTTTTGATCATTATTCATGCTTTCCATGTTGTCTTTCATTTTTTCTTCCATGTCATCCATCTTAGCTTCCATTACTTTCTTCAAAACTTCCATTTCATTTTTTTTTGCTCTTTGCGAGAGTGAAATTTGGTGCACTTGCTCTTGTAATTTTGAAATGTCATGTTGCATTTCTTCTTCATGAGTCATAGTAGAGCCTTCTAAAGGATTAATGGGTGTTGAATTCTTTTTAGGGGGGATTTTATAACCCAATACTGATATCTATTCTACAATATGTCCTTAGAATCAAGTCAAACTGATTTTTCACACAAAATTTACGCATTCGAAAAAAAAAATACACACCTTTAAGGAGATCGATAATGAAAATGTAATTGCGGATCTTCAATATTTGAAATTCAGCCCTATAGTAGCCCTCTGAAGCTTCTTTCCAATGCCACAAATCTGACCTGATTTGGATTCTTCAAGACAAATTTATGTCTAATCGCCCACAATGACCTAATTATGGACTGGTTCAATAGAGAAAACTTGTGGCGTGCCATGTGTCATTGTTTCTTCCTTCGGCTCTAAAATTGATACACAGGAAACTACAGTCCATGTGATTGCGGCCACTTTTTACATAATTCCAATCCGATACTCAGAGAGAGAGTTATGACGATTTTCCCATGGTCACCTCTTTCAGATGAAATTCAGGAGCCTAAAGAAACCCTAACTTCCATAGATCATATCTCCAAAAATATTGCGCACCAAGATGTGAAATTTTTAAATGAAGTTCCTCAGGATTTTTTCTTCACCCTATAAAAACTTCGGCTTCTGAAACTTAGTATAAAAAATGTTATAGTGAAACTTTCACAATGACCTATTTTAGGTTAAATTCGGGAGCCTGAAAAAACCCTAACTTCTACAGATCATATCTCTAACAATATTGTGAACCAAGATTTGAAATTTTTAAATGACGTTCCTCAGGATTTCAACTTCGCTCTGTAAAAATTTCAACTTCTAAACCTTCATAGAAATAAATTTATAGCAAAAATTCCACAAAGTCCTGTTTGGAGTAGCGAAACCCTAAAATCCAAAGCTCTAATACCAAATGTTATGAAACCAGCTCCAAAAATAGAAGAAAAGAGAGATCAATGCCTTATAAATCAGCCACTTCGAGGGGGAAACCTCCAATACATTACATAAATGAAAAATTCTTGGATGATACAAATGACAAAACCTGCTTCTATATATAGGAGTCCATGGGATCACAATATAATCCTAACCGACCTAAAAATAATAATGTAAGTGCACAATAATAACAATATTAGGGTTACAGGGGTACAACAATAACAATAAGGTGGTTACACTAACAAAAATAAGGGACTATACTAGTAATATAGGGACCTAGCAGTTCTCCACTAGTTGATCAACTAATTGACTGAGATTCATCTCTGTTCAATTCCACTCTCTCTGAAAGTCAATATCATGATTCCATTCCCGATCAACCATTGGTTGAGAAAAAGGTCGACCTGAATCCACCTACGCTTCATCAGGCCTTTCCTATAGAGAGTGAATCTCATACCACTCATATTCTCTTTGTTTCTTCATACTCCCAGGGAAATCCTTCCACTCCCGCAATCCAGGAGGGGGATCCTCCTGATCCTGTAACACAAGGGGGTAATCCTCCCATTCTTATGGCACCGCCTCCAAGTAGTTTGATCGCCTCTTTTTATTGGATTCGACTAACGGGATATCGTCTTCCTTCTCACATGCCCTTTGAGATCACGGTACAAGCCTATAATATGGTCGTACCTAGCACAATAATAGATGAAGGCACATCTGTTAGTATTCCATCCTCAACTACCTGGCAAGCTTTCGGTTCTCCACAGCTTGTGCCTATTACCCAGAATCTGTTGGCCTTTAACAGATAAACCAGTTGTTGGATCATGGAAAAGGTACATTTTACCCCCATCTTTAGCTTGATTTATTATTAAATTTTATATGTTTTCCTTCATTTTAGAAATAAATCAAAGGAGAATAGTGTAAAAGTAGGGTAAAACAAATTATTAATAAATAGTGTGTTTAATAGTATAAAAACTAACTTTTGTTGTCTTTATTGATAGGAAATTTGAACCAAACAACTGCTGACCAAACAACCAAATAGCAATAGTCAAGAAAATAAAATGAAATCGCGTCTGGTTCCTGTGAATCAGCAAGAGATGGAAAGACACATCTATCTTGAAGCATTCGTTTGATAGCTGCGAAGCCTCAAGATCTCCTGATCCTAAACATTCGCTATTCTTTGTTTTGTTTCTAATTAAATTTATAAAAGGTTGTAGGTGAAAGAGAACAGGAGATCTTTTTCCATATATTGCAATTTTCTATAATAAAAATGTATTCATACAGAGTCTTTGAACTCATGATGATGTACCTATTCTATTGATTAATGAAAGAGTTAGCGTTTTTGTTATAAGTGGATTCTGAGTATTTCTTGGCAGACGACTTCTGGAGGGTTCAGGCCTGGTCCCTGGGAGTTCTCCTGCTATTTTGTGTTATATTTTTATTTACTGATTCGCGCCAATTAGTTATTCTTACATTTTGTAGAATTACGATTCAATTCAGCAATTACAAATGTGGTGTGTTATGATTTCATTTTCAATTAGGTTGCATTTATCATTAATATTCCCTTACTGCTAAGTGACTTTTTTCCATTTATTAGATTGATTTCAGCGTGGTTAAGTAGTTTTTGTTCAATTCTGCACATTGTTATTTCTTGAGTTTTTCCCATTGCAAGTGTGACGTATGGTTGATTGTTCAATTATGAATGTTGCTATTAATTGAATTATAGAGAATTCCATTGCAAAATGTCAATAGGTGATTTCTATTCAATTTATTAAGTATTCCTTTTCTATTATTGTTCAGTTCATTAAGCTTGTTGATCAATTGCATAAGATATTTAATTTTAGCATTAAGTGTTTAATTTCTGCATAATTTTAGACTAGAGTTTCATCCTTCGATTGGTGTGAAGTATTTCATAGTTTAATTTTGAATTGATTGGTTGAACTTCGAGAATTAAATAGTATTTCTTGCAACGATTTAGAATAGTTAACCTTTGATTTCACTCGCATATACTTTTCTTACACTCTTGAAATAAACAAACTTGCACTGGGTTGATGATTAATGTGAAGCATTAAGATTACTTTTAACATTCGTCTTTTTTTTTTTCCTTTTGATGTCAAATAAATGGGTATTGAAAACGAGAGGTAAGAACCTATGTATTAGCAAGTAAAATGCTTGCTCACCAGCCCGCTTTTCAGCAATTTTGCAGAGGTTAAATAGGATAGGTTTTTTTTATGAATGACTAGAAAGAAAACGATATAATTAGATCAAAACCCCTCGTCTAAATCCACAAAACCCAAGGGATTGGTGACCCTTGGAAAAACAAC
The DNA here is from genome assembly GCA_034641835.2 of Pinus albicaulis. NCBI lineage: Eukaryota > Viridiplantae > Streptophyta > Pinopsida > Pinales > Pinaceae > Pinus > Pinus albicaulis. The sequence goes on from MU968363.1 coordinate 9,380,041, forward strand.
ATTCATAGACTAAATCATAAGGAAAGTTGAATCTCAGGCATCTGTAGGAACCAAAATCATTTCTGAAAAGAGTCCTACTATAATCCCTCAGACAACTGCCTCACCATCTGCAGCCCAAGCTGAGATCCACAGCAAAACCGAAAGGTCTGAATAAAGCTTTTAGACTACATAACATTTGAGTCCTGGCCCTTCATGAGAGGAAAATTCTTGCAATTTGCAAGAAGGAAAGGGATAAACCAGTAGTGTTGTAAGGATAAAACTAAAAACTCCAGAGCTTAGATCTCCTAAAATAGTGGTTGAAACAGAGACACCCAACATTCCATATCGAGGTAGTACTGCAAGGCCTACTCCAAGTCCACCTCCTAATCCCGCACAAATTATTCTCCCAGACCGGGAAATCCCTGAAGGTTATTGGTGTCATCACCCTAGTAATTTCTCAAAGTTGTGGGCTTTTGGTTTTTAGTTTAATAAAACTAGGGGTAACCACAAACCTACTTCAAACTCTAGGATCTAGCCTTCCTAGAATTCAGAGAGGGCTCTCCCTTTAATATTTATCTTTGTTTTGATTTATGTTTTTAGGCTAGTTATGATAGTTCAATTTGATTTTGTTTTAAGATGTTTGGTGGGTAAAAATCACTTTATATTAAACTAGAGAGAGATCTACTAGTCCATTGGGCTATGGGGTCTGAGTCTAGATAGCAGTACTATAAGGCAAGGCCAAAAGGATGAAAATGTATTCAGGGCAAGATAGATAACCCTGAGAGTTTTGGGTAAAAGGTTTTTGATGAAATGGGGTAGTCGGGACAAAGGGAAATGAAGAATCCTTTGATCCGGACAATGGAGGAAGGAGGCAGGAGTCAAATGAGAGTAGGAGCAGTTAAGAATTCCTAACACTGGAAATCAGTTGAAAACATTTAAATGGTAACTTAGATAAGATAGGGAGCCATAAGCTATTCTTGAAGTAATATTCCTAGTTACTCATTAAGAAAGAACAAACACATAATGAAATGAATGGAACTCATAAAATAAACAATGACAAGATAGATGCACTTTACTCTTTAACTTATCACGAGAATCCTGAATTATGATGTCCAATTTGTTTTGTCCAATATGCTACTTTTGAATTCAACACATGAAAGCCTCCAATGTATCAAAAAAAATCTATAGTAATCTTAGCAATTTTATTCCACCCTAAATAATTCAAAGACTGAAGTATTTATACAAAATATTGTTTACAAAATATTCTAGAGAGATCTAGGAATAACTCTAGGAAATATAAAATATCTTTACAGAAAAAGAGGGACAATTGCTTAACAGTTTAGCAAGTTTTCCTCTTATCCAAAAAATATAGAACAACTTAAACTAATCAAGGAGCCTTTACTAGCTAGATGTCCTGCTTGCTGGCAAATTGGAAAATATCTTTATTGGAGTTGTTTTGACTAACACTCTTCCTCCTGATACACTTTCACGCTATACTTTCATCCCGATACACTTTGACTCTGCTTATTTACTCTTTTACTGTTGTAAAAATAACATTTCCATCAGTAAAAATCAAGTGACTGTTTTATTTTTCTGTTTGATTGTTTCACCTGTATTTTCCTCACTGTTTTCCCTTTTTCACTGCTATATGAAGTCTGTAAAAGCCTACCATTGTTCTGCATTTGGTATTTTTACATTTTTAAGCTTTCTGAAGTTCTCATCAGCATCTGTGTACTTGGAAAAATTAGGCTTGAAGAAAAAAGGATGCTTGATCTCATTTTGAAGAAAAAACAAGTCTTCAATATATTGAAGAATGGCCTTTCCTATGGGAGAGCCCTGTGGCAGTGGCTTGTTGATATGTTCTTTAGCATAATCCCTTATTTTCTTGTCATAATCTTTTTGTGCCATTAGTTTTTCATTGCAGACATGAATATCAGGAAGACCAGTTTGTCTCAGCATAGTGTATTTTGCTAAAAACTTGGTTATAGAAATATTCATGGCATCACATTTTTCCTTCAAATTGTTCATCAGATTTTTCCTTGTCAGAACCTTCTTGATCTACAAAATGGTCTCTGTCCTATCCTGTATTTTTAATTCTTCTAACTCTGTCCTGTTTTTACTATTCAAGACAGTAATGAGCTTCAAATATTGTGTTGGATTTTTTGCTAACTCTTCTGTTGTCTTTTGAATTTCAACTTGAGTTGCTAGGAGCAAGTCTCTCTGTTCATAGATAATTTTAATTGATGGCCATTGGAGATGAATGGCATCAATTATATTGGTCCAAAGGTAATTTCTTATGTAAGAAATTTGTGCAGTGAAACTCAACTCTTTTGAAGGCCTTTGATTTGCTCTTCAAGTCTTTTGGCCCTTTGCTCATAATTGTTGGCATTGATTAATGTTGTTTTGTTGGAAACTTCCATATTCTGAATCATCTTTTTCAAACTATTAATTTCATTGTTTTTTAGTGATAATTCCTCCATAGCTTTTACTATCTGCCCTGCATCACCTGTGTGTTGTACCTGTGTGGTTGAAGAATCTGTTGTTGATGGTGTAGCTGAATGTACTGGCACTGTAGTTGCCAATGACTCTTTTGGTGCCAATTTTTCTCCCAAAGTAGAGGCCACAGCTGTAGTGATTACAGGTATAACTGTAAAGACCACTAGAACATTAGTTTCTTTCATTGTTTCTTTTTCCTTTACTAATTGATCTAATTGTGTTTCCATTTCTTTTATTTGGGCAGTCAGTTTGACAATTAACTACATCATTTCATTGATAGACTCCACAGTGATATAAAATAGAATCTCCCTATCAGCATTTACAATTGCTCTTTGGTATGGAACATAGTACTTTTGGCACAATCTTATCAGGTCTTGACCAAGGTGTGTTAATGGGACTACATATTTGGGTAAATTTGTCTCCCAGATAGGCATGTCATCTTTATCTAGGAACTTTTCATAACACCAATTGTGAACTTCCAATAGGTTGAATTCTACTAGAGGGTCTGCAATTTTATAATCCAGATCAGTGAAGGGGATGATTTCTTCATTAGATACTGGTGGCTGAAGGGGATTGACAAACACAGTGGTTTTTGCAGTGAGTGAAAGAGTGGATTTTAGGGCTATTGCTGCTTCAGACTTAGGAGGTTTGGATCCACCAGGTTTGACAGGCCTAGACCCTCCAGATTTAGGTGTCATTTCTTTCTTGGTCATTTTTTAAATAACTAAAGCAAGATTAAACAGTTTTCAGTAGTTGTGCTTTCTTAACAGAGGATAATTTGAGCAATTCAGTTTAAGAATAACTTTTGTTGGTCTTATTGCTCAATTAGGCTTGTCAGAGGTTATAAACTGGGATAAAACAGAAAACAGGGTTTTCTAAGTGGTTTTGATTGAAGAAAAAAAAAAGGAATTTTTAGGGCATATTTAAAAATTTTAACCCTTTGGGTCTTTAAATTTGGTCCTCAAGCTTCAGAAATTGGAAATTTGGCTTTAGAAAGGCTCACAATTGAAAACAGGGTTTTCTGGGAAAAAATGGCAAGTGTTTGGCCTCTTTTTTGGTGTTTTTGGGTAAATTGGCTCAGTGAAATCTCCTAATTGAAAGCCTGGTTCTATTACATAAGGTTTAAAATTCAATTTGCAGGCTTTAATTTGTCGGAAAATACCTTAAACGCAGGTATTTGGCTTCTTTAAAGGTTCTGAGAAGATCTTTGGTTGATTCTGAGCTTTCCACTGGTATACTGGAGCGGCAGAAATTTTTACAGGTTTTTGAAAGGTAGATTTTGGTCGAATTTGGAGTCTCCGAGGGAAAAATAGTGTTTAGGGGTTTTAATACAGTCGAGAGCTATCCAAAGGTCGAAATGCATGATCAACATAGAAAAAAGGTAAAATCAAAGGTTTTAACCTTTGATTTTAATCTTCATAAATTGCATTAAATGAAGGTCTTATCAATGGTGGGAGCGGTTTCAGTTTAAACAGCGAAACCATAAGGTGGTTATCGCGTCCATTTCAGGTGGTAAGTGGTTTCTTCTCAAACGGATGCAATCCAATAGAAAACGAACACGTCGCTGGGGGCGGAAAAGGTAAAACCACCAATTTCGCGCTCGATTTATGTTTGGGTGAGTGATTGGTTTATGCGCACGATATGAAATTAGAGCCATTGGATCTAGATGGTCGGAGTGAACGGTCGGGATTAAAAGGAAAGTTGCCGTCGAAATGGTGGTGGGACCGGGGTCTATGTACATGGTGGCGGATGGAAAATGTTATAAAAACCTTTGTATGATATATATTTAACCAAAGTTTTTATATGAAAAATAAAGGTTAGGTATATAAGTGAGGCTATATGTTATGATAACATAGGTTTATATGTAGGTCGGGGTGCTTAAGGCAGGTTAAGTGGAAGACTTCATTTGTTTTTGTATTATATTATATAGTTTATTAAACCATGGGGGCCTAATAACTATAGGGGGGCAGGATATTTACATAATGTTAGTTTTATGTCAAATGGGTTGTAATTGGGTTTTTTTATTTCCGCATGTGGATAATTACTTTGACAAAAAAAGCTTATAATAGTGGGTTTAAAGGGTATTAATATAAAAGGGAATTATATTAATAGGAAAAGGTCACTTTAGGGATTTAATATATAAATTAGAAGTTAATATGACAAGGGACAAAGAAATACATCAAAAATACAATTACATGACTAAGTAAAGTGAAAATATTAAAGCAAAGCTTTTATCATTTATAATTTCACCACTTTTAACTTAGGATATAATGCTTTTGGAGGATTTTATGCTTTTATGAATGAAGGGAGTTAGTCAAATGGGGAATTTCATATTTCATTAAGTAAAAAAGGTGCTTACTTATGAAATTGAATAGTAATGAGTGTATGAAGGGAAAATGATGCTAATTAGGGATTTAATATAGGAATTCAACACTTTTAACTTATCAGTCATTGAGCCTTGGGTCCGGTCCCAACAGAAGTCAGAGAAATGCTATGAGTCTCTTTGACTGAAAGTCTAAAATGCAGAATAACTATAGGGGGAGGGGGAATTAGTTATTTTTGCCCAGTGATAAATATTTACATGCTTTTCCCACTTCTTTCTACCTACCCAACTTTAATCTAGCATTTTTTCTTCCATTTTGTAGGTGCATTTGAGCTTGCTACCTTGAAACATTTTATTCTTTTGAAAGCATAAAAACTATCTAAATCTACCTTATATTATCCGAGGGCTCAGATTAAACTGATGAGCTCCTCTTTATTCTCTACCTATCTACTAATTAGTCAGTATTAAACTATCTAACTAATATTTATTCACTATTCTACAACAATAAAATTGAAATCATGACAAGTCAAGTTTAAGTAGTTCAACTCATCATGGATTATGGCATTTATTGACACTCTGCCATAATCATCAGTAACAAAGTAAAAAGTAGTGGCATTTGGATTTGCACACTTTCATGTTTTATTTCTTTTTTCTTTTGGGGTCTATAATTTTTTCTAAGTCCTTTGATCTTTCTTTTAGGACTTTTACCCTCTTTTTTTATTTTTTATTTATTTTATTTTGTATTTTCTATTTTTACAAAATATGGGAAAACAACTTGCAGAAAGCAAAGTATGTACATATTTTACAAGACTATCATAAGTCAATTCCAAATTATGAATCCTATACTCATAGGACCCTAACAGCGGCTTCACATGGGGATGGCATTTCCTGGTAAAATTTCAAGAACTCTAAGACTAGTAGCCTTCAATTTTGACCTTGATGATCTAGTAATTGTCTTCTGTTTTCTGCAAAAACTCATATTTATGATATTTTACTTTTCAAAGCTTAGGGCCTTCACTCTGGGCTTCAACTTTGAAAAGAAAATATCCAATCCATTCTAAAAAACTTCAATGAATATTTACAATGATGTAAAATGTAACTAGAACTAACTATTGGTTAACTCAGAGGAATAGTAGCTTTTGAGCATTCTACCATTAACTGGTCCATCTTGAGTATCTACTCCATCTAAATCTTTGATTAAGAAAGCATTGTTACCCCTATATCCATAAATGACATAAGGCCCTTTCCATAGAAAGTCAAACTTTCCATCCTTCCCTCTTTCTTCTCTCCTGGAATCCCATTTTAACACTTTATCTCCAATGGAAAAGTCATCTTCTTTACTTATTTTATCAAAAAATTTCTTGATTTTCTCTTGAATGACTTGAGATTTTTCATAGACTTCTTCCCATGTCTGTTGCAGATGAATAGTCTGATTTATCCTTCTTTGTATATCATTTAATTCTACTTGTGATTCTTGAATGATCTTCATTACTGGAACACCTAAAGATGATGGGAAAACTGCATCCATGCCATATACAATCTGGTAAGGAGATGTTCCAATTGACTTCTTCATAGTAATTCTATCTGCCCATAAGGCATAGACTAACTTTTTATTCCAAGTTTTCTTGTTATCTTCAAGTAGCTTTTTAATGATACTCACAAGGCTTTTATTTGAAGATTCAGCGAGGCCATTACCTTGAGGTTAATAAGCAGTAGAGTGAACTAGGGTTATATGGTACTTGTGATAAAAGGCAATAATTTTCTTAGATTTAAATGCACCTGCATTATCAGTAATAATTTTCTGTGGGCATCCAAATCTAGATAAAATGTTGTTTTCTAGGAAAGATATAATGACTGAGTCAGTGGCTTGTCTGGTTGGAATGGCTTCAATCCACTTAGTAAATTAATCTGCGGCAGTCAAAATCCACTTGTGTTGGCCAGAGGATGGAGGATGAATTTCTCCAATGAAGTCTAAACTCCATTGTTGAAATGGAATCTCAATAGAAATAGGTTTCAGGGGTAAAGGTAACAATTTCTTTTTTCCTTCAAAATTTTGACATTTGTGACATGAGGTAAAAAAAAAATTCACATCAGCAAATAAAGTATGCCAATAGAAACCAGCTCTAAGAATCTTGTTTGCTGTACTTTTCCAGTATAAGTGCCCTCCATAGTCACCTGCATGAAATTATACAAGAATTTTGTCAGCTTCTGATTTTAGTAAACAATTCAGTATTATCCCACTTTGTTCTTTCCAATAAAGCACATTATCTAGAATACAATATCTCATTGCTTTAAGTTTGATGAATCTAGCTTTAGTTCTAGTTAATCTAGGAGGAGCTTGTAAATTTGTAAGTACAAAGATAGTATCTAAGTACCATGGTGATTCTAGAAAGGCTTCACTGATCGATGGAGTCGCCATTTCTTCTTGGTCATCAACCTGGGCAATAAAATTTATATCTAAAGCATTACAATTGGATTCAACCATCAATATGGCTAAACCTTGTCCTTTTATGAGCTTGGTTGGTTTAATCTCTATGTCATACTCAAGGATAGTGGCAATCCACTTTCCTCTTCTTCCATCTGGCCCATCCTGTGTAAGAATATCTTTGACTACAGAATTAGGGACATACGCAATAATGTGGGAGTAAAGAATGTACACTCTGAAATATTTTATGGCTTTAACCAAGGCTAAAGCTTTTTTTTCCATTATGTTATATTTCAAAGGTGCATCTCTAAGGGTTTTACTGTAAAATGCTATAACATGTTCAAAACCTTGGTCATTTTTTTGCAATAGAACTGTAGCTATGGTATGTTCTGAGGCAAATGAAAATATTATAAAATCTTTCTTGAAGTTTGGACTGACTAGGACTGGTGTTTTTGTTAAAGAATATTTAATGGATTCGAATGATTGTTTTGCTTCAACTGTCCATTTTAAAACAGAGTCCTTTTTAAGCATGTTATTCAGTTCTTTGATGATTTCTGCTAAGTTAGAAATAAATCTTCTCAAAAAAATAATTTTACCTAAAAATGCTTGTAACTCTTTGATGTTCCTAGGTGGGTGAATGTTCAGTATGGCTTCTATCCTTGTAGGATCTATCCTAATACCCTCTTTTGAGATTATGTGTCCTAGTAACTTGCCTTCCTCTAATCCAAAGGGACTCTTCTTGGGGTTTAAATATATACAAAATTTTCTACATTTAATGAAAACTTGTCTCAGATGATCCAAATGTTCATTATCTGACTTAGAAAAAACAGTAATATCATCTAAATATATAACCAAGAATTCATGTATTTCCTTTGTAAAGGCTATGTCCATAGCCCTCTAAAAGGTAGCTCCAACATTCATCAAACCAAAAGGCATTTTCACATACATGAAAGTGCCCCAAGGAGTAGTAAAAGTTGTCTTAGGTTGATCTTCTTTTTGAACAAGTATCTGGTTGTATCCTGAAAAACCATCCAATAAAAATATCCTGGAAGAACCAACTACCCTTTGCAAAATGTGGTCCATCTTTGGTAAAGGGTAATTATCTTTCAAAGATACTTTATTAATATTCCTAAAGTCTACACATAATTTGATTTCACCGGTTTTCTTTCTTGTAGGTACTAAGTTTGAAACCCAATCAGAATATCTGATTGGTGCAATGATTTGGGCATCATACATGTGTTTAACTTCTTTTTCAATCAAAGGTAATAAGACAGGATTAATCCTCCTCAATTTTTGTTTAAATGGTTTCTGATCATCTTTTATAGGAATCTTGTGTTGAATTATGTTTGTGTCATATGCTTTTAAATCTTCATAACTCCATGCAAACACATTTTGATATTCCTTTAAAAGTTCAATGTATTTTTCTTTTTCTTGAGGGGGTAAAGATTTCGACAATTTGATCATTTTTTGTTTTGTTTCTATTCCAATGTTACATTCTTCAATGTCAGACTTTACTAGTTCCATTTTAGGCTTTTTGGCCACATCATTGGAATCAAACAGGTCTTCCAAAGGAGTTAAACCTTTAGGCAAGAAATTATCTTTCAAATCTAACATCTCAATTTCATCTTCAATTATTTCCTCTATATCTACCTTTTCTAAGTTATCTATGTTAAATTGAGTAAATAAAGTGGGTTTATTAAATTTATGTACATCTATGTTATCTATTTCACAATTAAGATATGAATTTAAATTACATTATGAATCTAAATTACCATCCATATCTATCTTAAAATTTTGAAATTCATCCTCATTATTCAAAAAATGGTAAATTTGTTCATCTTCAGAGAAAATCTGCCAGTATTTGACATTGTCTGGGACAATGGGTCTATATTTAACTTCAACAGTATACCTATGTGTTGGTTGAAAAGGTAAGTTACATGTGCTAGAAAAAGTTGCTAAGCAATGAGCTTGCAAATTTTGCTTTCTAGGAATAGTAGCAAACTTACATTCCAATATATCTTCACATAAATCAATTGTTGCATCTCTATATCTGGCTAATCTAGGATTATGAACAGAATAATCTCCATTTACTTGCTTGATGATTAATTCTGAATCTCCCATAATTAAAATTCTTTTACCTCCTGATTTTCTGATGATTTGGAGGCCTAAGATAAGTGCCTCATACTCTGCCATGTTGTTGGTACATTTGAAGTTGAGTCTAAAGGCATGTCCTTCCGAATGACTGGTCTCAATGGTTGTGATCCACACTCCAGCTCTTGCTCCTAACTTGTTTACTGAGCCATCAAAGTCTAAGTGCCAAAGGGCTTCATCAAAAATATTATCATTGTTTGGTTTAGGCTTTATGTCAATTAATTCGATTTTGATTTCATTATTATCATAGTTACATAAAATTAAAGAGTCAAGATCAGTTGGTGTTGAGTAAATTGGGTAATTTATTGATCTCTCGGCACTGCTAACCATGTATTTCATTAAAGTTTCTCTATAAAGTTTCTTAGGTTGTCCAAACATTGTTATGGTGGCATAGCTCATGTCTAATTGTAGAGATCCCTGCAACTTAGCTCCCCATGAGCGAGAAAGAAGCATACCATACTTTGGTGGGATGTCAGCTACTACAATATCCATAACCATACTTTTACCAGAATACTAAACCAAATTCACACATAAGTCTTTTATTAATCCTATGCACTTAACTTTTCTTGAATCAAAAGAGAACAAATCTTTATAAAGCCTTGTTATTTCTAGATTCAGAGTTTCCATGATAGCTTTTGGCATTAAGTTGTGGGAATCTCCTTAATCTAACATTGCATTGTGTAAAATCTGATCGTGAATAGTAAGACTGATATAGAAGGGAGGAATTGATCCATCTAAATGCTCACCATTTACATATGGGCCAAAAATTAATTCATGTTGATCATCATTTAAATTAATGGCATCTTCACCATCATTCATATTCAAAGTTTCAGTAATTGTTGATCTATAAAATTCATTTTTTACCAATTCTGTTAAAGGAATTGGTATCTTTAACTTTGCTATTTCAGTTTGAATATTAAATGTTGGTTGAGACTTACTAATCTGAATTAGTTCATCTTTTGTGAAAGTTATCTGAGTGGGTTTCTCATGAATTTCAGAAGATGTACTTTTATCTTGAGTTGTCCTATTGTTCTATGTCTGAGTTTCTTGAATTTTTTTGTCTTTAGTTCTCTTTTCAAGGATAGATTCAGGGGCAGCATAAGTTTTTTCAGATTTTGAACTTTCAGCAGAAGCTTTGGTGTTAACATTTTTGGGATTTGCTGATTTAGAATCAACAGGATTCTTCTTAGGCTTGGGAATTGTTAATTTTATTGAATTAGGGGCTTTGGTAGTGTTTGATTTTTGGGAATTATTGGAGGATTGGGCCACTTCTTCAGTGATGTCAACAATTTTTTGACTTGGCAATTTTTCGGGACTGGGAGGATTGGAATTTTGCTTGTTTCCCTTAGGAGAATTTGCAAAATCTTTGTTTTTGGTGCTTCTACATTCTTTTTAGTTTGATTTTGTGAATTTCTTTTTGTAGAAGGCTCATTGTTTTTCTTGCTTATTAGGTTATACTGGCTGTGAATTTCATTGATTGCGAAGTCATAACCTTGTTTATGGTCGAAGGATTCACCAATTTCAACTTTGAGTTGTTGAAGCTCAAAGAGTTCTTGATCCTCCTATGTGAGGAAAATCGTGTTGTTTTCATCTATTCCCATTATTAGATTGATGTTGTCCTCATATTCATCATTATTTTTAGAACTTTCAGCATATTTCTCTTGGAATGGGGGCCTAATGTTTTGATCTGGAGCAGCTTCCTTAGCTTTTCCAGTGTTATTGTTTTTTCTGAAGTTGGGATTTCTAATTTGTGGTTGGTTATCCCATTGTGGTTTTCTCTCAATATTGTCTAATCTTTCAATCACCCTTTCTAAAGTTTTAGCAAAAAAGTATAATTTAACATCTGAGTTTGAATTTTCTTCTTTAATTATGACTCTTCTTTCATTCCTAAGTCTGGCTTTTTTAGCTAAAATATTAATTTCTACACTAACAACATCTAATTGCATATGTTCTAATGTTTCAGCATCTCTTTCTCTTAGTTGATAGGCCATATCTGGATCAAAACCATCAAGGAATTTAAGAAGTACAGAATAGGGTGTAGATTTAAGATCTGCGGGAATAGAATTATAGACATTGTTATATCTAGTGGAGTAATCCTGAACAGACTCATTAGGAGATCTTTTTAAAGCATCAAACTCAGACAAAATTTGCAGATGGTTCTTTTTCTTTTCCCATTTATTTAAAAATGCTCTATGAAATGCAGTTAAATTAGCTATACTACCAGCAACTAAATTTTTAAACCATTTCTTAACTTCTCTTGTTAAACTTTGAGCAAATAACCTCATCTAGACATCTGACTCATCAATTTTATAGATTTCACAGTAGTCTGTCATTTTTGTGACATGTTGTTGAGAAGTATATTGTGGCAAGCCATCAAATAGTGGTATATTTGTCTGGAAATCATGGGGCATATCATGGAGGTTTTGGGGTAAAACAAGGGGAGCATACCTGACAGCCATGGCTTGAAGCTTTGCTGAGCTATGAGGTATAATAGAAATGACAGGGGATGTGCTGGATATAGTAGCTGATATGCTGAAAGTTGTACTTGAAGAGCTTGGAAAAGAAGCTGGTATATATATAGAATTGGTTGGAAATAAAGATGTAGTGATTATAAAACTAGTGGATGCAGCAGATTGAGTGGATGGAGGAAATACTATCCTAGGCTGCAAAGGCAACTTAGGAATAAATTGTTCTGTGGATGAACTTGCAGTGGAATCTAAAAATGAGGTGACAGCATACTGAGTTGAATCTGTTGCTGGAATTATTGTTGTGTGCAATTGAGGAACTGGAGGCTTAATGTAAGATAATAAATGGGCTAATTTAATAGCTTCATCAATGTTTTTAATCAATGTAACATTAATCCTTTCTATTTGACTTTGAGATTCAGATTTGTCTGATTTTATTCTTATTGAAATAATTTTTTTGTTTTGCATTCAAAGATGAAGTAAAAACAGGATCTATGACAGTTTCTTTTAAATCAGTTTCAGATTTGTTTTTAAACAATGAATTTTCAAACTTGAAATCAAAATCAATATCAGTTAAGCTCACTAATTCTTTAGGTAAAGAATTGGCTTTGCTTAAGGGTGCTTCAGTTTCTAAATTGAAAATTTGTTTTTTATTGTTTCCAATCTGTTCTGAGTTGTCTACTATAACTGCAGGCTTAGGATCCGGGTTAGACCTGGTATAGTAGGTTTTCCTAGAAGCCAGAATGATTGTTTATGAATTCCCACAACCTTTAAATATGATCTTAAAGTAAAAAAGATAAATGAAAGATCTTCCTTTAAGACTAAATTTAAAATTGGAGATTGGTTAGTTCCCTAGTATGGTCGCCAGTATGTTATCACCCTAGTAATTTCTCAAAGTTGTGGGCTTTTGGTTTTTAGTTTAAGAAAACTAGGGGTAACCACAAACCTACTTCAAACTCTAGGATCTAGCCTTCCTAGAATTCAGAGAGGGCTCTCTTTTTAAGATTTATTTTTGTTTTGATTTATGTTTTTAGGCTAGTTATGATAGTTCAATTTGGTTTTGTTTTAAGATGTTTGGTGGGTAAAAATCACTGTTTCAACTAGAGACCTATTAAGGTCAATTGCTGTGGGATCTCGGTCTAGATTGAAGGCAAGGCCAGCAAGACCAATGTATTCAGCAAGATAGATAACCCCTCAAAAGTTTAAGGAAGTGCTTTGATGAAATGGTGTAGTCAGGAAAAAGGGCAATGAAGGATCCTTTGATCCAGACAATAGAGGAAGGAGGCAGGAGTCAAACGGGAGTAGGAGTAGTTAAGAATTCCTAACACCGGAAATCAGTTGAAAACATTTAAATAGTAACTTAGTTAAGACAGGGAGCCATAAGCTAGTCCTGAAGTAATATTCCTAGTTACTCATTAAGAACTAACAAAAACATAATGAAATGAATGGAACTCAGAAAATAAACAATGACAAGACAGATGCACTTTACTCTTTAAATTATCACGAGAATCCTGAATTATGATGTCCAATTAGCTTTTTCCAGTCTTCTACTTCGAAATCAACACATGTAAGCCTCCAATGTATTAGCAAAAATCTGTAGTAATCTTAGCAATTTTATTCCACCCTAAACACTTCAAAGACTGAAGTATTTATACAAAATATCGTTTACAAAATATCCTAGAGAGATCTAGGAATAACTCTAGGAAATAAAAAATATATTTACATATAAAGACGGAAAGCTTATTAACAGTTTAGCAAGTTGTCTTGTTATCCAAAAAATATATAACAACTTAAACCAATCAAGGAGACTTTACTAGCTAGCTTTCCTGCTTGATGGCAAATTGGAAAATATCTTTATTGGAGTTGTTTTGACTAACACTCTTCCTCCTGATACACTTTCACGCATACACTTTGACTCTGTTTATTTACTCTTTTACTGTTGTAAAAATAACATTTCCAGCAGTAAAAAATCAAGTGACTATTTTATTTTTCATTTTGACTGTTTCACTTGTATTTTCCTCATTGTTTTCCCTTTTTCACTGCTATATCAAGTCTGTAAAAGCCTGCCATTGTTCTGCATTTGGTATTTTTACATTTTTAAGCTTTCTGAAGTTCTCATCAGAATCTGTGTACTTGGAAAAATTAGGCTTGAAGACAAAGAGATGCTTGATCTCATTTTGAATAAAAAACAAGTCTTCAATATATTGAAGAATGACCTTTCCTGTGGGAGAGCCCAGTGGTAGTGGCTTGTTGATCTGTTCTTTAGAATAATCCCTTAATTTCTTTCCATAATCTTTTTGGGCCATTAGTTTTTCATTGTAGACATGAATATCAAGAAGACCAGTTTGTCTCAGCATAGTGTATTTTGCTAAAAACTTGGTTATAGAAATATTCATGGCATCACATTTTTCCTTCAAATTGTTCATCAGATTTTTCTTTGTCAGAACCTTCTTGATCTGCAAAATGGTCTCTGTCCTATCCTGTATTTTTAATTCTTCTAACTCTGTCCTATTTTTACTATTCAAGAAAGTAATGAGCTTCAAAGCTTGTGCTGGCTTATTTTCTAACTCTTCTGTTGTCTTTTGAATTTCAACTTGAGCTGCTAGGAGCAAGTCTCTCTGTTCATAGATAATTTGAATTGATGGCCATTAGAGATGAATGGCATCAATTATATTGGTCCAAAGGTAGTTTATTATGTAAGAAGTTTGTGTAGTGAAACTCAAGTCCTTTTGAAGGCTTTTGATTTTCTCTTCAAGTCTTTTGGCCCTTTGCTCATAATTGTTGGCATTGATTAATGTTGTTTTGTTGGAAACTTCCATATTCTGAATCATCTTTTTCAAACTATTAATTTCATTGTTTTTTAGTGATAATACCTCCATATCTTTTACTATTTTCCCTGCATCACCTGTGTGTTGTACCTATGTGGTTGAAGAATCTATTGCTGATGTTGTAGCTGAATGTATTGGCACTGCAGTTGCCAATGACTCTTTTGGTGCCAATTTTTCTCCCAAAGTGAAGGCCACAGCTGTAGTGATTACAGGTATAACTGTAGGGACCACTAGAACATTAGTTTCTTTCATTATTTCTTTTTCCTTTACTAATTGATCTACTTGTGTTTCCATTTCTTTTATTTGGGCAGTCAGTTTGACAACTAACTGCATCATTTCATTGATAGACTCTACAGTGATAGAAAATAGAATCTCCCTATCAGCATTTACAATTTCTCTTTGGTCTAGAACATAGTACTTTTGGCACAATCTTATCAGGTCTTGACCAAGGTGTGTTAATGGGGCTACATATTTGGGTACATTTGTCTCCCAGATAGGCATGTCATCTTTATCTAGGAACTTTTCATAACAGCAATTGTGAACTTCTAATAGGTTGAATTCTGCTAGAGGGTCTGCAATTTTATAATCCAAATCATTCAAGGGGATGATTTCTTCATTAGATACTAGTGGTTGAAGGGGATTGACAGACACAATGGTTTTTGCAGTGAGTGCAAGAGTGGATTTTAGGCCTTTTGCTACTTCAGACTTAGGAGGTTTGGATCCTCCAGGTTTGACGGGCCTAGACCCTCCAGCTCTAGGTGTCATTTGTTTCTTGGTCATTTTTTAAATAACTAAAGCAAGATTAAACAGTTTGCAGTAGTTGTATTTGCTTAACAGAGGATAATTTGAGCAATTCAGTTTAAGGATAACTTCTGTTGGTCTTATTGCTCAATTAGGCTTGTTGGAGGTTATAAAACTAGGATAAAACAGAAAACAGGGTTTTCTGAGTGCTTTTGACTGGAAAATAAATAAATAAATTTAGGGTATATTCAGAAGTTTTAACCCTTTGGGTCTCTGAATTTGGTCCTCGAGCTTCAGAAATTGGAAATTTGGCTTTAGAAAGGCTCACAATTGAAAACAGGGTTTTCTGGGAAAAATTGGCCAGGGTTTGGCCTCTTTTTTGGTGTTTTTAGGTAAATTGGCTCAGTGAAATCTCCTAATTGAAAGCCTGGTTCTATTAAATAAGGTTTAAAATTCAATTTGCAGGCTTTAATTTGTTGTAAAATACCTTAAACGCAGGTATTTGGCTTCTTTAAAGGTTCTGAGAAGATCTTTGGTTGATTCTAAGCTTTCCGCTGGTATACTGGAGTGGCGGAAATATTTACAGGTCTTTGAAAGGTAGATTTTGGTCGAATTTGAATCTCAGCGGAAAAAATAGTGTTCAGGGGTTTTAACACAGTCGGGAGCTATCCAAAGGTCGAAATGCATGATCAACATAGAAAAAAGGCAAAATCAAAGGTTTTAACCTTTGATTTTAATCTTCATAAATGGCATTAAATGAAGGTCTTATCAATGGCGAGAGTGGTTTCAGTTTAAACAGCAAAAAACATAAGGTGGTTATCACGTCCATTTCGGGTGGTAAGTTGTTTCTTCTCAAACGAACGCGATCCAATAGAAAACGGACACGTCGCTGGGGGCGGAAAAGGTAAAACCACCAATTTTGGGCTCGATTTATGTTTGGGTGAGCGAATGGTTTATGTGCGCGATATGACATTAGAGCCATTGGATCTAGATGATCGGAGCGAACGGTCAGGATTAAAAGGAAAGTTGCGGTCAAAATGGTGGTGGGACCGGGGTCTGTGTATGTGGTGGCAATGGAAAATGTTATAAAAACCTTTGTATGATATATGTTTAACCAAAGTTTTTATATGAAAAATAAAGGTTATGTATATAAGAGGGGCTATATGGTGTGATAACATAGGTTTATATGTAGGTCGAGGTGCGTAAGGCAGGTTAAGTGGAAGACTTTATTTGTTTTCGTATTATATTATATAGTTTATTAAACCATGGGGGCTTAATAACTATAGGGGGCGGGATATTTACATAATGTTAGTTTTATGTCAAAGGGGTTGTAATTGGCATTTTTTATTTCCGCATGTGGATAATTACTTTGACAGAAAAGCTTATAATAGTGGGTTTAAAGGGTATTAATATAAAATGGAATTATATTAATAGGAAAAGATCATTTTAGGGATTTAATATATAAATTAGAAGTTAATATGACAAGGGACAATGAAATACATCAAAAATACAATTACATGACTAAGTAAAGTGAAAATATTAAATCAAAGCTTTTATCATTTATAATTTCACCACTTTTACCTTAGGATATAATGCTTTTGGAGGATTTTATGCTTTTATGAATGAAGGGAGTTAGTCAAATGGGGAATTTCATATTTCATTAAGTAAAAAAGGTGCTTACTTATGAAATTGAATAGTAATGAGTGTATAAAGGGCAAATGATGATAATTAGGGATTTAATATAGGAATTCAACACTTTTAACTTATCAGTCATTGAACCTTGGCTCTAGTCCCAACAGAAGTCGGAGAAATGTTCTGAGTCTCTTTGACTAAAATTCTAGAATGCAGAATAACTATAGGGGAGGGGAAATTAGTTATTTTTGCCCGGTGATAAATATTTACATGCTTTTCCCACTTCTTTCTACCTACCCAACTTTAATCTAACATTTTTCTTCCATTTTGCAGATGCATTTGAGCTTGCTACCTTGAAACATTTTATTCTTTTGAAAGCATAAAAACTATCTAAATCTACCTTATATCATCCGAGGGCTCAGATTAAATTGATGAGCTCCTCTTTATTCTCTACCTATCTACTAATTAGTCAGGATTAAACTGTTTGACTAATCTTTATTCACTATTCTACAACAATAAAATTGAAATCATGACAAGTCAAGTTTAAGCAGTTCAACTCATCATGGATTATGGAATTTATTGACACTCTGCCATAATCATTAGTAACAAAGTAAAAAGTAGTGGCATTTGTATTTTCACACTTTCATGTTTTATTTCTTTTTTCTTTTGGGGTCTATATTTTTTCTAAGTCCTTTGATCTTTCTTTTAGGAATTTTACCCTCTCTTTTTTTTCTTTTTTTTTTCCTTTTTTTTTACAAAATATGGGAAAACAACTTGTAGAAAGAAAAGTATGTACATATTTTACAAGACTATCATAAGTCAATTCCAAATTATGAATCCTATACTCATAGGACCCTAACAATTGGCACATCTTTGATCAGATGGCGCATAATCAACCCCAAGGAAAAACATCAACATTGGAGTATCCCATTTTTGACCCAATCGCAAATGCCCCTATGAAATCTATTTGGTTACAAAACATCCCCACCTTCCATGGACTGACTTCGGAAGATCCGGATGCATTCTTATTTGAATTTGATGTTTTGTGTAGGGGATATGATTACACTTGTTAGCTCCCCATGATTTGCAAGATTGGCAAGAACAACTCTGTAGAGAACCACATTAAACCACTTTTGGGTCCAATGACCTAGCCTTCCTGAACTCAGAGAGGGCTCTCTCTATGTATGTGTTTTAAAATGATATATCTTTATGCTTTTGTTTTTTGATTTTAAGCTAGTAATGAAGTTCTAGGACTGTTTGTTTTGTTTGGTTGATTGATTAATAGGGTGTGTGATCAATTGATCAAGTGTGTCAGTTAAATAGATAGATTGTGGGCAGCATTAATCCATTGGGCTATGGATTCATAAAAGGATTTAATTGTTCATCAACTCTACAAGGGTTTTCATGGGGAAAGCTAACTATATCAAGTGGATCTCTTAGATTAGATTAAATATGAAATGACAGTAAGTTGTGAAATCAATAAAGCTAAAGGGAAATTAAGAATCCTTTAATCATACTTCAACAAGAAAATCCTTTTAGGTAACTGTTCAAGAAGAGCCAAAGGACAGGGCAAACCATAGACTTCTTTGGCCAAACTCTATTAAGCAAACCTTTAAGACAACAATCCAGCAATCCTAGAATTACTTTCAGACAAAGAAAACATTCAAGATAACAGTCAATATAACTAAAGAGTAATTAAGAATTCTTGAATCGGACTGAAAAGAACTTTGCAGCAACAATTTAAGACCTACCAAAGGACGGGGCATGCCATAGACTTCTTTGGCTGGACTCTACCAAGTAAACTTCAAAGAAAGACCTAGAAAATATAATTTCAAGCAAAACTAAAGGATGGGGCATACCATAAACTTCTTTGGCTGGACCCTGCTGAATTATTTCCAAGACAACAAGCTAGTTGGAACTATAGAGCATTTAAGAATTCTCTAATCAGACCTTGTAGAAGAAAACATTAAGATGAAAGAAACAGACAGAATTAAGGTGCCAAGACAGCATATCTTAATCTAAATTTTTTGTTCTTTTTTCAGATAAATGATGGAAAAGTTGGAGAACAAAAGGGAAACATTGACAAAGAAGTTAACATCACCATTACATTAGCTCAAGAATCTTGTGAACGTGCTTGTATTACTAATGTCCAAAACAGTTACATTACTCCAATGCAACAAATCTTTGCAACTCAGAGTTTTATCAAATCCAGCCTAGCATTCAATCCTTTAATCAAGCAGCCAACCAGCTAACTAGCCAACACTAAAAATGAATAATACATGCAGTATTTATCTAAAAAATGAGGAGGCGATCCTAAGCTATGGTTTCAGATTTGTATTTATTACAGGGTTAATGCATTTTTTACCTTTGAGACCTTACAAGGCCGAAGGCAAAATATATGTGACTCACTCACTGTAATAATAACTTCTAACTTAACTAGTGAGCTAACTTTGGGATAAGTTTGACTTTTAAGGATTTTCATTAACTTTACAATAACTTCTGAGCAGCTGAGAAATATCTCTGACTGCTGTAATAACTACGATTGCCTTTATTGAAGTGAAATGAGACTGTAGGTGTCCAGAGTGTTTATGAGGAGCATTTGTTGCCTTGTTTTAGCATTAGAATCTGCCTTTTGTGTTTATCTACGTTTTGTTAGTCTTTTAAACTCTGTTTAGGCCTTATTATTTTTTTAAACTTGTTTTTTTCTCTTGCTGGTTGTCTTTTGTTTTCTCCTTTAATTTTTCTTTCTGTGCTTTGTCTTTAATCCTTGCCTTCTAATCCGGCTTTCATCCTTGAATTTTGATTTAGACTTTTGATCCTTTGATTAACCTCTAATCCTTTGTCTTTCACTGTCACGGCCTCTTGACTATGTTCTTCCTTTCACTTTACCTCTGCGCATCTATTGTGCCTTTTTATTTCTTTACCTTGTCTCTGTGGAGAATCCTTGATGTCTTTAGAGGGTTTACATAACCATCAATGGTAATGATCAATTGATGTTTATGCTAATCTTGCGTTCACGGTCCTTTTAAGTATACAAACGCTTCCATATCGTCATCCAAAGAATTCAATTAAACCATGTTTGGACCTTGGAATGCCATTTTCACATTGAGGCACCGGCTACCTACACATTAAAATCAATTAATTAGTTTAAAACTTGCACGGGAGGGGATTCTACGTTTATTTGGGCTTTCAAGCTTTTTGGATGTGTTGCAAAGGTTCTAAGAGACGAAAAGGGGCTTATCGCAAAGGCGCAGGCCTTTGGAACATTTTTAATGGAGGCGACGGTGTTGGGTTTTGGCGAGAGGCGGTAAGGTGGTTTATCGCGCGGGATGAGGGCGGTTAATGGTTTTCGGCGGAGGGACGCGATGCCATAGAATGGGCGCCATGTGGAGGGAGGTACGGGTAGCAATACTTCCCATTTCGTGCGTTTTGGATTTGTTAACCCCTACGTTATTGGACGTGCGATATGTGACGTGGGTCGTTGGATCGTGAGGGATTGATCCAACGGTGGTCGGGGAAAAGATGAAGTGGCAGGTATTTGAAAAGGGTGGAGCCCAGGGGTTACGTGGCGGGGTTATAATGCATGGTGGGGACCAGGGAATATGAAAAAGTGGCGAGGTTTATTTATAAAGGCAGGGGCTTAATAAGAAAGGAGCTCGGGTTAAATAATAACTGAAAAGCGCTTATTATCATGGTGGGGTTAAGGGTCATAGGGCATGAGAATAAGGCTTTTAAAGTGGGGTTATGGATATAAAAAGGTGTCGGGTAAATTAATACAAAAATAGGGTTTTAGTTTAAAATAATGGGTCCTGAATGATAAAAATGAACAAATTTTGGTGTTAAAACAATGTAAAAAGACGTTTTTACATTGTTTTGAGGAAAGAGGGAAAATGCATGAAAAGGGAGGGGTGAATGGGGGTTTTAGAAATGAAAATAGGTCTTTGGGTAGGGGAAATAGGGTGAGAATGAGGGTCTTAGAGCCAAAGCATGGAATATCAGTAGCATAAGGGTATTTTGAAAGAGGCATAATGAGATATAGTGAAAATGTTTTAATGAGGATAATGAAGACAGTGAGATTTCTTAAAATAGTTGATAGTCAAGGAATGCTATTTTTAGCAGATTGTGGAAAATCTATAGTTACCTAGTGATACTGTAGAATAGAGGAGGATAACAGTGGCTCTAGCTGGGGAGGGTAGCTCCTTTAGGAGGTTTCAAAAACCTCAGAGTTTAAATCTCTAGAATTTGTAGATCAGTGCCTTGTTTATTCTTGGCAGATTTTTCATTCTGACATTGCTGGTCTGCTGCAATCCTTTGTAAATGTGGCCTTTAAAATCTGAAAAACATGCTTGCTACAACTCAATTCTACGTACCCATCATTATATTCTAACATTTTGTCTTCCTTTGGTTGCACTTAGATTGGCAAACCCTTGACATATTTTTCTTTTGAAAGCAAAAAACTATCTACTTCTACCCTTATATCATCCAAGGGCTCAGATTAAACTGATGAGCTCTATTATTCTCTACCTAATCTACTTATATGTCAATATTAAATAGTTTGACAGATTTTCATTCTCTAATCTATCAACAGGAAATTTAAAGCATGACCAAATGAAGATTAAGCAGATTGATTGTCATGAACTATGGCATTTTGGACAAGCTGCACACAGATTTTATTTTTGCACAAAGTAAAACTAAAAACTGAGGGTTATAATCTAGAATTTGTCATTCATCCCTTTCTTCTCTTTTTGGTTTAGATTTGAACTTAGGAACCAATGTATTTTCCCATCTAAGCTACTAATAAGCCAAGTTTACTCAATTTGGAAAATCTTCATTCACTAACTCATCAGCAAAAATTCAAAATTTGTTCAATCATTATTAGGCTGTATGATTGAATAAGACTTCTTTTTCAAAAGTAGTGGCATTTGGGCTTGCACACTTTTAGAAATATTCTTTTTTGGTATGGGGCTTTACATTTTCTTTCATCTACCCTCTTTTCTTCTTTTCTTTCTTTTTGTGCTTATT
Source organism: Pinus albicaulis (assembly GCA_034641835.2). NCBI lineage: Eukaryota > Viridiplantae > Streptophyta > Pinopsida > Pinales > Pinaceae > Pinus > Pinus albicaulis. The sequence continues at coordinate 9,402,103 of MU968363.1, forward strand.
TTTCTAATATTTTTATTCAAGCAGTGTTATGTACAATGAATAAAGCTTTAAACTAAGAAATCAACTGAAATAATGCTTGAGCATCTAGCCATTGACAGGACCTCCGAATAATTCTGTTCCATCCATTTATTGTAGGAAAAATGCATTTTTATCACTTACTGAATGGATGATGTATGGACCCTTCCATAGATTGTCAAATTTTCCATGCTTGTCTTTGTCTTCTCTTCTTGAATCTCACTTTAGCACTTTGTCTCCAATGCTAAAATCATTTGCCTTAGTCCTTTTGTCAAAACGCTTCTTGGTGTTTTCCTGCACTTGTTGTGTTCTGTTGTACACTTATTCTCTGGTTTTTTGTAGTTGGACAGTCTGGTTTATTCTTCTTTGCATGTCATTTTCTTCATACTGTATTTCTTGGATGAGCTTCATCACTGGCACTCCCAAGCTTGTTGGGAAGACAGCATCTGCTCCATACACTAGTTGATAGGGAGACATACCAATTGATTTTTTATTTGTTAATCTATCTGCCCATAGTACATGTACTAGTTTGTTGTGCCATGACTTCTTGTTCTCTTCCAACAACTTTTTAATGATGTTCACCAAGCTTTTGTTTGAGGATTTAGCCAACCCATTACCTTGAGGGTAATAAGTTGTAGAATGTCCCAATGTAATATGATATTTGTGGCAAAAGTCCACCATTTTCTTGGATCTAAAGGCAACAGCATTTTCAGTTATGATTTTTCTAGGACATCCAAATCTAGATAGAATATGGTTTTCAAGGAATTTGATAATTACTGAGTCTGTGGCAGTCCTGGAAGGGATGGCTTCTATCCATTTTGTAAAATAGTCATTTGCAGTGAGGATCCATTTGTGTTGGGAAGAGGAAGAAAGGTGGATTTCTCCAATAAAATCTAGGCCCCATTTTGGAAAGGAGATTCAACAGAAATTGGATGTAAAGGCAATGGCTGTAATTTCCTTTTGCCCTTAAATATTTGGCATTTGTGACAAGCAATTACCATTTTATGGATGTCTTGGAAGAGGGTGGGGAAATAGTAACCAGCTCTAAGTATTTTATTAACATTGGTTTTCCAATAGAGGTGGCCTCCACATTCTCCTTCATGAAATTCATGCTTGATCCTATCTGCATCTTCTTCAGGCAAACATTTAAGCAATATACCACCAGCATTTTTCCAATATAAAACTTTGTCTAAAATGCAGAAATTTGCAGCTTTCAACTTTAAGAATCTGGCCTTTGTTTTGGACAAACCAGGAGGAACATTAAGATTAAAAAACACATATAATGTATCAGCATACCAGGATGAATTCAGAAATGCTTCTTCAATAGGTGAAGTTGTCAACTCCTCTTGTTCATCTAATGCATTAATCACGTTTATGTCCAATGCTCGAAAGTTTGCTTCAGCCATGAGTTTAGCCAGTCCTTGTCCTTTGATTAGCTTGGTGGGCTTGATTTCTAGATCATATTCTAAAATGACAGCAATCCACCTACCTCTTTTGCCATCAGGATCTTATGTGAGTATGTCTTTTACTACTGAGTGACGCACAAATGCAATGATGTGTGAATGCAGAATGTATACTCTGAAGTCTTTCAATGCCTTGATCAAGGAAAACACCTATTTTTCCATTATGTTGTACTTCAGAGGTGCATCTCTTAATGCCTTGCTGAAAAATGCAATGGTCTGCTCCTATCCTTTTATATTTTTCTGTAGTAAGACAGCAGCAACTATATGTTCTGATGCAAAATAAAATATGAAGAAATCTTTGGTAAAATTAGGGTTGATCAAAACTGGTGTTTGTGTAAGAGCCTTTTCCATTAAATAATTCTTCACTTCCATGGTCCATTTGACTCATATTTCTCTTTTTAGCATATTAGTGATGTTTCTTAGGAGTTCTACAAGGTTTGGTATGAAGCTTCTTAAGAAATTTATATTTCCAATGAAAGATTGCAAATCTTTGATGTTTCTTGGATGATTGATTTGCAATATTTCTTTGATCCTCTTTGGGTTAATCTTGATCCCTTCTTCAGATATGATATGGCCTAAAATTTTCCCTTCTTGAAGGCCAAACAAATTTTTCTTGGGATTCAAAGACAAACCATATTTTCTGCATTTCTCAAATAACTTTCTTAAGTGAGCTAGGTGTTCTTCATCAGTTTTTTAGTAGACTGTGATGTCATCAAGGTATATCACAATGAAGTAACCAATTGCTTCTGAGAAAGCAATGTCCATGGCTCTTTGGAAATTAGCTCCAGCATTCATCAACCCAAAAGGCATTTTGACATACATGAGAGTGCCCCAAGGTGTGGTGAAAGTTGTCTTGTGTTGATCATTTGGATGTACCAGCACCTGATTGTATCCTGAAAAGCCATCCAGCAAAGATATTTTTTTGGAGCCCACTACCCTTTGCAATATGTGATCCATTTTTGGTAAAGGGTAGTTGTCTTTTAGGGAGGCTTTGCTTAAATTTCTAAAGTCTATGCATAGCCTAATTTCTCATGTTTTCTTCCTCACTGATACAAGATTTGAAACCCATTCTGAGTATCTCAGAGGGACTATTATTCCAACATCATACATTTTCTTAATTTCTTTCTCAACCAGTGGCAGTTGTACAAGGTTTATTCTACGCAATTTCTGTTTTAAGGGCTTCTAGTTTTCTTTGAGAGGAATATTTTGTTGAATTATCACAGTATCATATGACTTTAAATCTGCATAGCTCCAAGAAAACACATCACTAAATTCTTTAAAAAGCTCAAGATATTTTTTTTTTTATATGAGCTGGTAGTGTTTTGGACAGTTTTATCATTTTGGATTCTTGTTCACTGCCTATATTGCATTCTTCTATTTTAGCTTCAGTGGATTCCATCTTTGGATTCCTAGCAACATCATTAAAGTCAAATAGCTCTTCTAGAGGAACCAATCCCTTTGGAAAATTATTATCTTTGGACTGTAGCAATTCAAAATCTTCTTTTTCTGAATCTATGCCCAGTGTTGTTTTAAGAGGGTCATCTTTTTCTAACAGATTTATATCAGCCTAATCAGGAGGTTCTTCTTTGTATGTTTGTTCCTTAGCAGAGCAGACTTCTTCATGATCTGAGTCGGAATTTCGCATTTCAAGCCCATTTATGGACTGAAGGAAATCTTCAAATTGTTAATCTCCTTCAAAAACTTGCCAATATTTTATATTATCAGGGACTTCTGGTGTATATTTGACTTGTATTGTGTATTGTTTGTTATGATAAGGTTTTTTACAAGTACTAGATGCAAAGGCTAGACCGTTGGCAAGGATGTTTTGATTTCTTGGGACAAAGGTAAGATCATATTCTTTGAATGTTTTTAAGAGGTCCAGGGCATCATCCTTATATGCTCTTAATATAGGATGCTTAGCTGAATATTCTCTCTTAATTTGCCTAATTACTAGCTCTGAATCCCCATGAACAGCTATTCTTTTGGCTCCTAATTTTTTTAGCAATTGTAGCCCTAGGAGAAGTGCCTCATATTCTTCTATGTTATTTGTACATTGAAAATTAAGCTTATATGAGTGGCCTTCTACATGGTTATTCTCAATGTTATGCACCCAAACACCTACTCCTAAACCAATTTTACCACAAGAACCATAAAAGCTCATACTCCAAAGAGGTTCAATTTTAGATTTATCATTGGGTTGATCATTTTGGTTGCCACTATGTTTTTCATTGTGTTGTTCTTTATGGTCTCCATCATGTTGGTTATTTTATGTTTGGGCTAACTGTTTTGACTGTTCCTCCTCTTTTTCCTTCTCTTGTCCAGCTGTTTGCTCATTTTCTATCACTTGCTCATTAATGTTTTCATCATTGTAAAGGATAAATTAATCAAGATCTGTGTGAATAGAATACAGAGGGGAGTTATCTGGCTTTTCCTAATTGCTGACCATGTATTTCATGTGAGTCTCCCTATATAATCTTCTTGGTTGACTGAAGACAGGTATGGTAGCATAGGTCATGTCCATTTGGAGGGTGCCTTGGAGTTTAGCTCCCCATGAACGTGAAAGGAGTATGCCATATTTAGGAGGAATATCAACCACTACAATATCCATTACTAGGCTCTTGGCTAGTATTTGTGCTAGATTAACACAGAGATCTTTGATTAGGCCTAGACACTTAACCCTACTGGAATCAAAAGAGTATAAATCTTTTTATGGTCTAGTTATTTCAAGGCCTAATCTTTCCATCACTACCTTTTCCATGAGGTTATGTGAAGCTCATGAATCTAACATGGCATTATGGAAAATTTTATCATGGATGTTTAAACTGACATAAAATGGAGGAACACCTCCCTCTTGAGATTTACCTTCTATTTCAGGTCCATACAGAAGTTCATGTTTTTCATCATTTAAATTCACAGAATCGGTGTTTTCTCCTATGTTTAAAGCTTTCAAAACTTTTGATCTATATACATATTGAGTAACTAATTCAGTAAGAGGTATGGAGATCTTAATCTTGGAAATTTTATTCTCAATACTGAAAGGTGTCTGCATTTTTGAAAGGTTCAAATCAGTCTTATTAGACACTATTTTCACAGCAATTTCAGCATGTCAATTTTTATTAGGAATCTCATTTAAAACAGTTTTGTTAGGGCAACTAGCTGGACTGCTAGTGTTGCTTTGGTCACCATTATATTGGTTGTTTTCATTTCCACTTTTATTAGAGATTTCAGCCACTATGTTTGGATTTTCTCCTGTCTTTTTAGAAATATTTTTAGGGATATTCCTAGCAGAAATTTCAGAGTTCTTTCTTTTGGGAGTGTCTTGGGTTTTCTTGTTTCTAAGGTCATACTATCTACGTACTTCCATGATGGAATTTTCAAAGCCTTGTTTATATTATTTGGATTCTAGGCTTCCTTCTTCTGGTTGAGTTGGGGAAAACATGCCTTGTTCTTCTTCAATGAGGAAAACAGTATCCTCATTATTTACTCCCATTAAATTTATTTGACTATGCTTTGGTTCTTCAATTTCCCCCTCATCCTCATCAGCATAGTTTTCTTAGAAAGGAGGCTTGCTTTGCTGATCAGGGCCCCTTTGTCTTATTTGAGGGGGGTTTGTTCTAAAGTTTTGGTTTGGTTCTGATTTTGATTTATGTTTTGAGGAGCTATTTGGTTTTCTCTGGGGTAAGCTCTCTCATTCACATTCATCCTCTCCATCATCCTTTCCATATTTTGAATCTTTGTATCAGATGTGGAGGCTACAGCTTCTTCCCTATATGTGACTCTTTTTTCATTTTTCATTCTAGCCCTTTTGGCAATCAGATTGGCTTCTACACTTACTGCTCCCCTCTGCATGTCTTCTAATGTAAGGGGTTCTCTCTCTCTTAATTGATAAGACATCTTTGGATCAAAACCATCAGGAAATTTCATTAGAGCTAGGCCTTGTGGAGGTTTCATGTGTGTAGGGAGGGCATCATATACACTATTGAACCTAGTGCATTATTCTTGGACACCCTCTCCAATGTTTCTCTTAATTTTTTCATACTCTGATAAGATTTGGAGAGGGTTCTTCTTGACTTGCCATTTGTTTAATAATAGTTGATGAAAAGTAGGGAGGTCATTTATACTATTAGGGGTTAAGCCTTTGAACCATTTTTTTGCTTCTCCCCATAAGCTTTGAGCAAACATTCTTAGTTTGACAGTTTCATCATCTATTTCTTTTTTGTCAAAGTAATCATTCATCATATCCATGTGTTTTTGAGCAATAGTAGAACTACTTGCATCATATAAGGGAATTCTGAACTGATAGTCCTATGGTAGGACAACTAAAGGCAAGGGTAGAACTAGTGGAGCATACCATGTTGCCATGGTCTATGGTTGGGGAAACAAAGGAGGGTTAACAAGTGGAGGATTGACAAAAGGAGGTAAAGGCATAAATGGAGGAAGCTGAACACTGGGGGATGAGGTTAGTACAATAAGATCCTGCTGTAAGGTGGATGGGTCTAAAACTATTTGGGTTATCCAACTCTAAAATCTAGTCCTAGACGAGCTTTGTTCTAGGGGTGAGCCAGAGAGGATATTCTACAAGTCTTTAAGGTTTTTAGGTAGGGAACTTGCTTTGTGGATAGGTCTGCTAACAGTTGGACTTTTGGATCTAGGAGACTTCAGGATTGTCAACTATTGCCGGAGGGTTTGGGTCAGGATGGGATCTAGTGCAGATTCTTCTAGGAGCCAGAAATTAGACCCAAAATTCAGAGAGGTTAAAAACTTATATAACAGTTTGAAAAACAAACCAATCTGTGAAAGGAATACTTAATCCACAAAGTATCCTTGACTCAGTTTTGTTTGAGGTTTGATGATAAAATAATTTTCCCAGTGGAGACTATAAAAAGCCAGTGGGGTCAGCAGGCCTATATAAAGCCAGTGGAGTCACCAAGTGGAGGAACCATTCTTAGCTAACACTTGATTCATCTAATTTTGTAAGGGGTTTTATGAGTTGCTAAGGTAATATTAAGCTATTTAATAACTCAGTTCCCCAGTATGGTCGCCACTATGTTAGCTCCCCATGATTTGCAATATTGGCAAGAACAACTCTGTAGGGAACCACATCAAACCACTTTTGGGTCCAACGACCTAGCCTTCCTGGACTCGGAGAGGACTCTCTCTATGTATGTGTTTTAAAATGATATATCTTTATGATTTTTTTTCTGATTTTAGGCTAGTTATGAAGTTCTAGGACCGTTTGTTTTGTTTGGTTGATTGATTAATAGGTTGTGTGATCAATTGATCGAGTGTGTCAGTTGAATAAATAGACTGTAGGAAGCATTAATCCATTGGGCTATGGAGTCATAAAAGGATTTAATTGTTCATCAACTCTACAAGGGTTTTCATGGGGCAAGAAAACTATATCAAGTGGATCTCTTAGATTATATGAAATATGAAATGACAGTAAGTTGTGAAATCAGTAAAGCTAAAGGGCAATTAAGAATCCTTTAATCATACTTCAACAAGAAAATCCTTTTAGGTAACTGTTCAAGAAGAGCGAAAGGACAGGGCAAACCATAGACTATTTTTGCCAGACTCTATTAAGCAAACATTTAAGACAACAATCCAGCAATCCTAGAATTAATTTCACACAAAGAAAACATTCAAGATAACAGTCAGTATAACTAAAGAGAAATTAAGAATTATTTAATCAGACTTAAAATAAATTTGCAGCAACAGTTTAAGAAAAACCAAAGGACGGGGCATTCCATAAAATTATTTGGCTGGAATCTACTAAGTAAACTTCAAAGAAAGACCTGTAAAATAACATTTCAAGAAAAACTAAAGGACAGGACATACCATAGACTTCTTTGGCTAGACCCTACTAAATTATTTACAAGACAACAAGCTAGGTGGAACAAGAGAGCATTTTTGAATTCTCTAATCAGACCTTGCAGAAGAAAACATTAAGATGAAAGAAACAGACATAATTAAGGTGCCAAGACAGCATATCTTAATCTAAATTTTATGTTCTTTTTTTAGAGAAATGATGGACAATATGAAGAATGGAAGGGAAACATTGACAAATAAGGATAACATCACCATTAACATAGCTCAAGAATCCTGTGAACGTGCTTGTATTATTGATGTCCAAAACAGTTACATTACTCCAGTGCAACAAATCTCTACAAATCAAGGTTTTATCCAATCCAGCCTAGCAGTCAATCCTTTAATCAAGCAACCAACCAGCTAACTAGCCAACACTAAAAATGAATAATACATGTAGTATTTATCTACAAAACGAGGAGGTGATCCTAACCTAGGGTTTCAAATTTGTATTTATTACAGAGTTAATGAATTTTTTACATTTGAGACCATGCAAAGCCCAAGGAAAGATATATGTGACTGACTCATTGTAATAATAACTTCTAACTTAACTGTTGAGCTAACTTTTGGATAAGTTTGACTTTTAAGGCCTTTCATTAACTTTACAATAACTTCTGAGCAGCTAAGAAATATCTCTAACTGTTGTAATAACTGTGATTGCCTTTATTGAATTGAAATGAGACTGTAGGTGTCTAGAGCGTTTATGAGGAGTATTTGTTGCCTTGCTTTAGCATTCGGATCTGCCTTTTGTGTTGATCTGCCTTTTGTTAGTCTTTTAAACTTTGTTTAGGGCTTCTTATTTTTTAAAACTTGGATTTTTCTCTTGCTGATTGTCTTACTGTTTTCTCCTTAATTATGCTTTATGTGCTTTGCCTTTAATCCTTGCCTTCTAATCCTGCTTTCATCCTTGACCTTTGATTTAGAATTTTGATCCTTTGATTAACCTCTAATTCTTTATCTTTCACTGTCACGGTCTCTTGACTGTGTTCTTCCTTTCACTTTACCTATGTGCATCTGTTGTACCTTTTTATTTCTTTACCATGTCTCTGTGGAGAATCCTTGTTGTCTTTAGAGGGTTTGCATAACCATAAACGGTCATGATCCATTGATGTTTATGCTAATCTTGCATTCACGGTCCTTTTGAGTATACAAACGTTGCCAGATCATCATCCAGACCATTCAATTAAACCATTTTTGGACCTTGGAATGCCATTTTCGCATTCAAGCACCGGCTACCTACACATTAAAATCAATTAACTAGTTTAAAACCTGTGCAGGAGGGGTTTCTGCATTTATTTTGGCTTTCAGGCTTTTCGAACATGTTTTAGAGGTTATAACAGGCGGAAAGGGGCTTATCGCAAAGATGTAGGCCTTTGGAACATTTTGAATGGAGGTGGTGGTTTTGGGTTTTGGCGGGAGGCAGTAAGATGGTTTATCCGCAGGATGAGGGCGGTTAATATTTTTCGACGGAGGGACGCGATGCCATAGAATGGGCACCGCGTGGCGGGAGGTATGGGTAGCAATACCACCCATTTCACACGTTTTAGATTTGTTAACCCCTGCGCTATTAGACGTGCGATATGCAATGTGGGTCGTTGGATCGCGAGGGATTGATCCAACAGTGGTCGGGGAAACGATGAAGCAGCGGGTATTTGAAAAGGGTGAAGCCTAGGGGTTATGTGGTGGGGTTCTAATGCATGGTGGGGACCAGGGAATATGACACAGTGGTAGGGCTTATTTATAAAGGTGGGGGCTTAATAAGAAAGGAGCTCAGGTTAAATAATAAGTGAAAAGTGCTTATAATCATGGTGGGGTTAAGGGTCATAGGGCACGAGAATAAGGCTTTTAAATTGGGGTTATGGATATAAAAGGGTGTCGGGTAAATTAATACAAAAACAGGGTTTTAGTTTAAAATAATGGGTCCCGAATGATAAAAATGAACAAAGTTTGATGTTAAAACAATGTAAAAAGAAGTTTTTACATTGTTTTGAGGAAAGAGGGAAAATGCATGAAAAGGGAGGGGTGAATGGGGTTTTTAGAAATGAAAATAGGTCTTTGGGTAGGGGAAAGAGGGTGAGAATGAGGGTCTTAGAGCCAAAGCATGGAATATCAGTAGCATAAGGGTATTTTGAAAATTGCAGAATGAGATATAGTGAAAATGGTTTAATGAGGATAATGAAGGCAATGAGATTTCTGAAAATAGCTGATAGTCAGGGAAAGTTATTTTCAACAAATTGTGGAAAATCTATAGTTACCTAGGGATACTATAGAATACAGGAGGATAACAACACCACTGACCCTCAAAAATTGAAATTGTTCCCCTCTACATTGAAGGGGGCATCTCTACGCTAGTTTATGGGGCTCGGTGGGGGAACCATTAATAATTGGGATCAAATGAAGAACTCTTTTCTTAATAAATACCAAGATTACTTTTGGACTAGAGAATTAAAATATGAAATCTTCAACATGAATGCAAAAGATAATGAGACATTAGAAGAATATGTTGAACGATTCCAATATAATTTGCAAAGGTCCCCATATACTGCCTTGTCTAAATATGTCCTAAAAGTAACAATGATAAAAGGAATGAAAGAAGAATGGGTAGAAACACTTAATATAATGGGAAAAGGAGACATCAATTAGGAAAATTATGATGACATTATTGCATTGTGTATCAGGTGCTCTCAAGGTAGTACATGTAATAGGCTAGCTGGATGGGATTCAGTTGCTAAGAATTACAAACAGTCAGGTAGCAGCGTAACCAGAGCAGAATTCGGTAATCTCTTGGAAGATTTAAAAACCGATATCTTGGGCACCCTCACAACACAGCTAGATGTCGTGCAAGCCAAGCAGAAACAAGATTTAGATTAACATAACTTGGTTATTTTTTGTCCACGCTGTCGGAAGAAGCACAACCAGCGAGAGTGTCCATTGGACATGGTCCAGACATGTGCCATTTGTACCAAGGACCATGCCACTGAACAATTCCCTTCACTTCCAGGGTTGATAGTGTTCTTTAAAGAAGCAGAAGAAGAAACAGAACCGATATATCTGATGAATCAACGTCGACAGATTTAAGCCCGACCAATAGGTATGTCACAAGACCCATCTCAGTTCTTTCCTTCTTTACAATTTAATCAACAGAACTCTGGGACAGCATGGAAAAAATAATCACCTCTTTCTTCTTGGCCATCCCAACCATTTTCCATGCCCCCTTGGCCAACTCAATTCTTTCCAGGTAATGGTTGGCCGGATTTTCCTTTCCCTCCTTCATTTTGGCAAAACAACCCATATCAATCCTAGTCGCCTGCCTCCACCTCAAAAAATTCAAATTGGTCTCAGAACTGGCAGCGAGCCCTGGGAATGACCAATTTACCTATGGGAACAAGGGCTCAAACTCAACCCACATCACCTGGTCCATACCCAGTACAACAAAATTCTCAGCCTATTATATGCCCTCAACTTTTAGCTCAACCAAATCGTAATCCTAATAACAGACCGGTTCAGCTGATCCACATTGTTGAGAACCCAGACTCTGAAACTGAACAGAAGGAATGCAATCAAATTAGGCTGAGATCAAGGCATGTTATCTCACCTAAAGAAGATATCGCTCTGCCACAAATTGAGTCTGAAATTCCAACAGCACCTAAACAATCGATTGTGACTGAAACAGAGATAAAACAAAGGAGGGATAGAGTCGACCAAAAAGATCCTGAAAATATTATTATTTCCTCTCCTCCATTCCCTCAGAGATTATTAATACCCAAGCCAATTGTCTCTTCAGATTTTGATCTCATGGGGGAATTAAAAAATATTTGTATTAAAATTCCTCTCCTACAGGCTATATAAGAAATCCCTATTTATGCTAAAACAGTTAAAGAATTGTGTGTAAAAAACCTGTGAGGAAAGCAAAAACTTTGCCAACTATTCATGTTGTAGGGGCACTGTTATATTTACTTTTCGGTAAAGAAACACCAAGAAAACATGAGGATCTAGGAAACCCCATAGTCACATTCCATATCTATGGCTGCTCCTTCTCAAACACGTTAGTCGATTTGGGAGCAGCTGTTAATATTTTAACTACAAAAACCTGTGAAACACTTGGAATAACAGCCTTGGAACCCACCACTACCTTGCTGGAACTTGTTGACTAATATTTTGTTAAACCAGAAGGTACATTATAGTATATCCTGGCTTTTGTGGACTCATGGGAATACTTGGCATATTTTTTAGTTATTAACCCAAAAATTAGATTAGACGGACATCCACTGATATTGGGACAACCTTGGTTAGCGATGGTTGATGCTTACATAGGTTTTTCAACGGGCAACATGACCATTGCTAAAGGAGATGACATAAAGAATATTTTTATATACCCTCCTGCCAAACCAAGTCTTCCCACTGTAAATATTCACAAACAACCACCTGCATACTGGGAACAAAACATCTATTCACCATTGACAATAGTAGAAGCACTTTAATTCAAAGATCAAACTGAAGATGATGTGATCAATAAATTTATAAATAAACCATCTACTTCAGGAAATTTAAAGTGCCAAATGTTAAAAGCAGTTTTTGATAACGAGGCCCAGGAAGACCCTTTAGTGGATACCAATGACCAGCACATATCCACAACTGTTGTTTGTAACAACATGCCAATTGAAATCGAGCCAGGTAAAATTTTAAACATCAATGGAACTCTAGATAGTGACCAACAGCAAAATCTCATTAAATTATTGCAAAAATATAAAGCAGCCTTTACTTGGGACTATCCAGACATGAAGGGCATAGATCCCCAACTGTGCACACATCATATTTACATTTGTTGGTTCGAGGGGTCCTAACCCAGGTTCGGATGTTCAACGTTTTCCAACAAACCCCTATACTACTAGCCCTTTCGGCAGTGACTTGCTTGCGTAGGCCAAAGTCTCACCCGAAGTAGTATGGGTGGGTGCTGGAACCAGGTTTCCGCACCCTGGGAGAGGGTAGTTAAGTCAAGCAGAGTTGCGTTCACCCTGATCGTGACCTCATCCGGTATCACCGAGCCTAGATTCCCTTTGCATCCACGTGCGCAACAGCAATATTACTCACAGAAATCAACAAATTGAGAATTCATATAACAATACACAGCTATTTCAGATATTCTTGTATGAAGCAAGTAGAACAAACCCATATCGCAACATAAATAAGTACACAAGTATGTTCGCAACTTAAACCAATAACATAGCAGCATATACTAAGTAATAAAGATGTCACATATTCATATCACAGCAATTCTAGAGGATTCAGATAGGCAACAATACTTCCACATTCATTAATCTTTTAGATCTACGTAAAAAACCCCAAAACCCAACCTATGTGATCCAGGGTAAAATATTGATACCCCTTAACCAAGACCTTTTACTTCGGCTGATAAATAGAATTGCATTTAATTAAAGACGTTAAAGAACTTAAATGAACAACTGTAGCTGTAAATAAGAGGAACATAAATGAACAAGATCAGCAATCATAAGAACACGTCGTTTGATGACGAAGTTCGTCCAGGAGGGACTACATCTCCGGGCCTCGGTGTCAAGATGGTGTAGGCCGCTGCATTATGTGTTGTGAGAAGAAGATGTACATGGATATGTTTCCCTATGACATACAAGGAAAAATTGCCCTCACACAGGAGTGGCTTGACTTCTTTAAGAGATGTTCTACTGTAAAACTCTCATACATAAAGAAAGACTCCTATCAGTATGACCATAGCTGACATGTAGCAAATGAGAGTATCCCACCAATCCTGGGAAACAAGGGATCTCAACAATACACATAGAAAATAAGAGCATCCCGCCAATGTGGCATAAAAGGGACTCATACATGACACAAATCCATAGCTGAAAGTACATCAATAACAACACAAAGCAAGATCCCACGACTCATGTATCAACCGGGATCTGCAAGACATAATGCATCTCAAAGAGAAATAAATGAAGAAGTACATGGAATACACATCATATACCTCATGCTGCCATTTTCTGAAGGCTGAGCTTCTCTGCGGCTGAATCTGAAAACACCATCAATCTTGTGGCGTCGAGAAAGGTGAAAACGACTGCTCACATGTGCAAATCTGACACCAGCATAACCCACTTCCAAAAGTGGCTGAAAAATCGAAAACTCAGATGCAAAAACTAAGCACGCCATCAGACTCGTGGCGCTGAGTAGTGCTGAAATGACATAAAATTTGTCCCATTTGGACAAAGTCGAAATTTTGCCCTCCTGAAAATTGCACCTCAATGAGGGTTCCGCCTGCCTCTTTCTGGGCTCATGGTTCCACTGCACCTGCAATTAAAAAATATTAAAACCTCGGACTGCATGCGCGCTCTCCCGCTCCTCCATGGCTTGGACGCACTGTAAAAATCTGAGCTTATATAAAAATTCGTGGCGGACTTTATAAAACAAATCCGTTTGGCACAATGGTAAAAAATTAGAATTGATCGAGAAGGGGTCGGGGGGTCAAATCCCGCCCCTCCCAACTTAGCACGAACATTCTTTTAAAAAATAGGCGCGTTCTTTTTTGGAAGGGGTCGGGTCCGCCTTGGGCAGCCCGCCCAACAACCCACGGCATTTTTTGGTATATGGGTTGTATTAAAATGGTGAACCGTTGGTTTTAAATATGGTGGTGGTTGTTTTAAGTTGGGCCGGCCCACGTGGCCGGGCGGGTTCGATTCCCGCCGGCCCATTTATATATGGTGCCACATATGCCGAAGGGGGTGGCGGGGGTCACGGCCCCCACCCCCTTTTTTTTAAATAAATTTTTGTTATTAAAACAAACCATGCCTTTTGAAAAATTCGGTTTTGGACCGAAGGAGGCAATTTAAACAGGCCACAAATTTGCCCGGAATCTGGCCTGAGCTTGCCGGAATCCGGTGGCCGGAAAAAGTCTAATTTGTGCCTTTCTTAAGGCTGTCCAGTCACCAAGTCAACCTGGAACTTTGACCGCTTATAACTTCTTCATACGGACTCGGAATTGAGTGCCGTCTGCGCCATTGGATTCAGAATTACGAGATATACAACTTGAACTAGGTTTTAAAGCAATCCAAACACTTTGATTTTTTAGCCTTGTATTCAAGCCTCTTGTACCTGTACCTGATTATTCCACCTGGATCAAACCTCCCCACTAAGGAGCTTTTGGTCCTCCAAAAGCATCAAGCTTTACGTATCATCAACTGTCTGCAACTGTCGTTGAAAGGCGCATCCCCATATAATTCCTTCGCCTGGCGTACTTCGGAATCAAGATGCAAAGCCATCATGTACAACTGCTACAATGTGATGTCTGAAAAGGCACATCCCTTGAAGACTCCTTCACCTTACGTACTTCAGAATCAAGATGCAAAGCCAACACCTGAAACTGCTAAAATGCAAATGTCTGAAAAGGAACATCCCATGAAGACTCCTTCACCTCACGTACTTCAGAATCAAGATGTAAAGCCAACACCTGCAACTGCGAAAATGCAAATGTCTGAAAAGGCGCATCCCTTAAAGACTCCTTCACTTCTGTCCTTCGGAATCAGAATGCCAACACCTGCCTAAAGCTTCCATGAACATTACATTCTCAAAGTGACCAATAATGACCCAGATGTTTCCATACTTGCCACGAGTTTATAACATGCACTCGGTGGTCAAGTTTACAGCAAAATGGAAATCATACATCAACAAAATTACAAGACCAGACCTCATCGTCGCATTTCGAAGTGATGGAAAAACTCCTCATCACTTTTACATGAAATAAATGCATCAGACGACTCATACAACATGACCAAAAACATCATCATCGCATCTCAAAGTGATGGCAACACATCATCACTTTTACATGAAAGAGATCCAACACACGACTTATAAAACAAGGCCAAAAACAATATCATGGTCGCTTAAATGAGCGATGGAAACACATCATCACTTTCATAATAAAAATGCGAAAAATGACTTACAAGTGTGGCCATGACAAGCTTAACATCTCTAGAAAAAAACAATCTAGAAGAACCACTTCTCATTTATTAAAACGAGTGGATCATCTCCTTGTGGCGAACTTGCTTGTCGATCAGCTCTTTCGACTTGTGTATGCACGGGTGCTTTGTCTTTATGGTGTTGCTCTGGATGAAGTTTCCAGCATGTGGCTCTTTGGTGGCCACTTCGATCGCAATGGGTGCAAAAGTTCTTTTTCCTCCAAACCTGCTTAATTGATTTCTTTTCCTGTGGGGGAGAAGGCTTTTCGTGCCTCTTCCTTCTTTGCGCTGCCATCCTCTTCCAGCACTTAGAAATCACATGGTTATTTAAACCACAAAAATAACAAGTTTTACGATGCCATATTTTACGACCATGGTTATCGACATTCTTGTAATCAAAATGCACTCTGGAATAATGAGACTTAGTATACCTTCTGGGGTGGTCTCTGGTGCCATCATGATGATGGGAGCTCGCCTCAGTTCCTTCACTACAACGTGCACTACCGTGGAATGATGGCGAAGTGTCCCTATCATTCCTCTTCCTTGGAGAGCTCATCATTATCTGTTTGCCTTTGATGTCCTTCGAACATCCTTCGTCAATGTACCCCAAACCTGCATAATGAGGTCGTTGCACAACCTCCAATGGTTCGGTGATGCCTTGGCCACGAATGCCAAGTCCTCCTCCTTTGTACCCATTTTAGTGAGGAGCCTCATGCCGGTACCTGTGATTGGTATCTCCACACTTCCAACTGAAATGACATCATGTGAAGAAACTGAAGAAAAATCAACACTATTTACCTTAGTTGTTGATTGCGAAACAGATGAAGAAAGCTGTTGTAAGCCTTCGTCGCGCTTCACTTCTGTCACTGCCTCTGACACGGCATGTAGCTGAAGCTGCATCTGCTGCATCTCCTCCTTCTCTTTCTGTAGGAATGCTTTTAAGGCATCATGATCTCTCTGAAGAGTTTTGTTGTTGCGTTTCAAATCTTCCCACGCCTCTGTCGTGGCTTGCAACTGAAGCTGCAACTGCTGCTTCTCTTCCTTCTCTTCATGTAGGAATGCCTTCAAGGCATCATGATCTGCTTGCAGAATTTCATTGTTGCGCTTCCAATCTTCCAACTCTTCTGTTATGGTTTGCAACTGAAACTGCAACTGTTGTTTTTCCTCCTCCTCTTTGTGTAGGAGGGTCTTCAATTCTTCGTTCTCTGCTACTTGTTTTTAGTACGCCTCGTACAATATGTCCGCTTTCTCGGACACCCTGAGCATGGTTTCATACATGTCCTTGACACTTTCCATGGCTCAACTCAGCAAACGTCCAACGTTCATGCCTGCAATTCAATCAGCAAGAATACCTGCTCCGATACCACTTGATCCAGGGTAAAATCTTGATACCCCTTAACCAAGACCTTTTACTTCGGCTAATAAATAGAATTGCATTTAATTAAAGACGTTAAAGAACTTAAATGAACAACTGTAGCTGTAAATAAGAGGAACATAAATGAACAAGATCAACAATCATAAGAACACGTCGTTTGATGACGGAGTTCGTCTAGGAGGGACTACATCTCCGGGCCTCGGTGTCAAGATGGTGTAGGCCGCTGCATTATGTGTTGTTTGAAAAAGATGTACATGGATGTGCTTTCCTATGACATACAAGGAAAAATCGCCCTCACGCAAGAGTGGCTTGACTTCTTTAAGAGATATTCCACTGCAGAACTCTCATACATAAAGAAAGAATCCTATCAGTATGACCATAGCTGACATGTAGCAAATGAGAGTATCCCGCCAATTCTGGAAAACAAGGGATCTCAACAATACACATATGAAATAAGAGCATCCCGCCAATGTGGCATAAAAGGGGCTCATACATGACACAAATCCATAGCTGAAAGTACATCAATAACAGCACAAATCAAGATCCCATGACTCATGTATCAACTGGGATCTGCAAGACATAATGCATCTCAAAGAGAAATAAATGAAGAAGTACATGGAATACACATCATATACCTCATGTTGCCATTTGCTGAAGGCTGAGCTTCTCTGCGGCTGAATCTGAAAACACCATCAATATTGTGGCGTCGAGAAAGGTGAAAATGACTGCTCACATGTGCAAATCTGACACCAGCATAACCCACTTCCAAAAGTGGCTGAAAAATTGAAAACTCAGATGCAAAAACTGAGCACGCCATCAAACTCGTGGCATTGAGTAGTGCTGAAACGACATAAAATTTGTCCCATTTGAACAAAGTCGAAATTTTGCCCTCCTGAAAATTGAACCTCAATCAGGGTTCCGCCTGCCTCTTTCTGGGCTCATGGTTCCACTGCACCTGCAATTAAAAAATATTAAAACCTCGGACTGCGTGCGCGCTCTCCCGCTCCTCCATGGCCTGGACGCACTGTAAAAATCTGAGCTTATAAAAAAATTCGTGGCGGACTTTACAAAACAAATCCATTTGGCACAATGGTAAAAAATTAGAATTGGTTGAGAAGGGGTCGGGGGGTCAAATCCCGCCCCTCCCAACTTAGCATGAACATTCTTTTAAAAAATAGGCGCGTTCTTTTTTGGAAGGGGTCGGGTCCGCCTTGGGCGGCCCGCCCAACAACCCACGGCATTTTTTGGTATATGGGTTGTATTAAAATGGTGAACCGTTGGTTTTAAATATGGTGGTGGTTGTTTTAAGTTGGGCCGGCCCACGTGGCCGGGCGGGTTCGATTCCCGCCGACCCATTTATATATGGTGCCACATATGCCGACGGGGGTGGCGGGGGTCACGGCCCCCACCCCCTTTTTTTTAAATAAAATTTTGTTATTAAAACAAACCATGCCTTTTGAAAAATTCGGTTTTGGACCAAAGGAGGCAATTTAAACAAGCCACAAATTTGCCCAGAATCTGGCCTGAGCTTGCCGGAATCCGGTGGCCGGAAAAAGTCTAATTTGTGCCTTCCTTAAGGCTGTCCAGTCACCAAGTCAACCTGGAACTTTGACCGCTTATAACTTCTTCATACGGACTCGGAATTGAGTGTCGTCTGCGCCGTTGGATTCAGAATTACGAGATCTACAACTTGAACTAGGTTTGAAAGCAATCCAAACACTTTGATTTTTTAGCCTTGTACTCAAGCCTCTTGTACCTGTACCTGATTATTCCACCTGGATCACTGTGCACACAGCAACAGGGTCTGCACACAACAGGAAAAAGGCCCTCCACGCACACAGCAGCAGGAGTCCTTACCCAAAAACCCTCACCAGATCTATAGATTGCACTTAGCATCAATCTCTTATCATTCTTAGCTTTTCCTACAACTTAAAAAGGTTCAACTACTTATACTATTTTAGCCTATGCATCCAATGGTCTACAAACCGTGGTTTGCGGACTCTTGGTCTACCCTTGACCCATTTACAATGCTTTAGGGGCTTTGACCCACCCCAAAACCCCTGCGCTATACTAAATTAAATCTGAAATATACAAAATGGACTAGTTTCGTAGCTTGATAGGAGACCCTGTTCCAACAGTCCCCCAACACAATCTTGTGACTCATCCTGATTCACTGCGATGGTGGGGTCTCCACCTGTGCGCGTAGTGTGTTGATGGCGGCGATCAGCGGGAGTAGTATTTTTTGGCTCTGAGCAGCAACACACTGCACAATATCCACGAGCTTCTAGGATGTTGGCCCTTCGATGGCTGTAGTGACGTTTTTCAATGTCTGTTTGAGTTGCGTGACCACGCCATCAACATCTTGTGAGAGTTGGAGGGTTGTGGTAGCCCATGGCTTTAATCGCTCCTCAAGGACATGCTTTTGACACTAGAGTTTCTCAATCGCATACAGGAGAGTGTTTTTGGTCCGCAACTATACTAATCGTTGTGCAGGCATCAAGGTGGGCAAGGTAGCCTTGACCTGTGTGAAAGCTTCTTCCTACTGTCGTAAGTCCTGACTGAATTTTCGAAGGAGCGGGTTGAACTGGACCATAGTCAAGAGCTGCATGGCTAATTCAAGTAACTGGGCGCCCTAAGAAATTTACTCTGAGATGGATTTCATTGCTTCGGCCACCAGCGCAGTGCGCTGGGCCCGAACCTCCAGCGGCATGGCGGGCTGCAATGTAGCCTATAAGTCGGAGAGTTTCTTCTCTATTTTTACCTTGATGGTCTGCATTTCTGTCCAAGACGCTTTTATGGCTGCAACCATACTTTCTACCTTGGCCCGACGTGTAGCTGCGACCGGGACTCCATCCAGAACCTCTGTGCAGAGCTAGTAGATTTCCATTTCAAGCTTCACCTGATGCGATATAGCAAGGGATTTTTCTGCGTCTTTCTGTTTAAGGGCCCACTTGGCCATACCGAGCTATTGATGTACCTCAAAGTCTCGCCAGTGGGTCACCCGGATTACAACAGCGTGGAGACCTTGCAATGCCTTAGTGGGCAACTTAGCCAAGTCCAAGTGGACCTTTGTATTGACTTGGATTTGGGTTCTTATAAGGGCAGTGCTAGGTAAGGAGCAGAGGTGGCTTCCTCTTGGTGCGAGCACGGTACTATTGATTGCCAAGGGTGCCTATTTCTGAGTTTCGCTAGTCTGCAACATATCTGCCTTCCATTGGAGGGCACGGATCTCACTCTGGAAGGTGTCAATTGTAGCCTTATGTTGTTTTTCTATGGCTGCCCAGATTTCCTCTGTGGCTAGTGTAATTGCATCTGTGATCTGTTCGATATCACCATCAGTCAGTGTCACTGTCGCATCGTATTCCTGGCGCTGGGCGTACTACTTCTTTCAGGGCCTGCTATCAAGCCCACGTGGCCGCTTTGTATTTTGGAGAGAGGTGGTAGCTAGGTTATTTGTCCCTAGCACAATTAGTGCCAGCTGCGAATCAGCCCCAGCATCTGTATTGGTGACCTGTAGCAGCTGGGAATTCTTTTTCGCAGCTACGACTGCGCCCCTCGCGTTTAGTTATGGGGTTTTCTTGGGGTTGATACTAGGGGGTACTTTTGTAGCGTAGGTCCCTTTGGTACTCTTTTCGCCAGGACTGAGGCCACTCCTCCACTCAGTGAGCCAGAGTGAAATTATCTTATTGATTTCTTCGTCCCCTGACCCAATGATAATTGCCTCTTGTTCGGGCTCTGTAGGTACCAAGGCTTCTGCGGGCCTAGGAGCTGTTATCTTAGTGGGAACATGGATTCTTGATTACGGGGGCCTATCAGCAATGGGAGTGGTTTTCTTTTCCATGAGCAGGATACAATAGGCCCAAAAATCGCAAATCATAAAAAAACTACATATAGGTTACAGGCGTAATACAGAGTTGTTGTCTAAGCTAGATATCCTACTTTGTAGTGCCTATGGTCATCCAATGGTAGGGTAAGTGTCATTCGGAGCTTACCATCAAGTAAACGGTAAAAAATCTCAAGGAATCGCTTCATTAATTGCCAAATGCCCGCTCCGCTTAACGGTAACTTCTCGTTTTTACCTGATTTTACTATTCCCCCTATCACTTTTCGCTCCCTGTGTGCACTCTGCGTACCTGTTGAGCTTGGACTAAAAATTTGTGCCTCTTGCGCACCCCCCCCCCAACACAGTCTTGTTCCTAAGGTACTCTATAACCAAAGACATGTTTTCCCCACAAGTGTCCTCCCAACCACACCAAATCCCTTGCAAGAACGAGTCTTTCAGAGGCGTTATAAGTAGCGCATATTCCCAAACAAAATTTTTGTAATACCCCGCATGGCTGAGGAGTGACCACAGTTGTTTTCTTGTTGCAAGAGTCGCCGCGTCTATGATAACTCTGCCTTCTGTATCTGCATTCCTATTCAACGTAAGGTGTGTCCCATTGCAACCCCCTCGCAGCTTGGTAGTCATGCGCACCCCTTCCAATTCTGAGTTAAATGCAGTTCACGGATCATCCTTACTATCCGTTGGGCTCGGGCTACGGTATTTGACCATGCTTGGTATCTGCGTTTCCCATGTGGGTAATTATGGTGCGAGGAATAGGTGTGATTCGCCCCACTCCCTAGTGTCCATGTCTCGCAGGGCTACGTCAAGCGCCATGGTCCGGCCTACTAACCCAAATGTACCCAGGAACTCTTCTTTCAACGTCCCCTAGTGGTAGGTGCGCTGATGGAGCTCCGCATCTAATTACCATGCAGATGGAATCGGTCCTAGGTCATGAATCAATAGGTGAACCCATTCCTAGTCGTCTTGTCGCACCAGTGTTTTTCCCATGACGACAGATATTCGCGTGGATCTTCCAATCCAAGGAATGTCTTGACCCGCAGGCTGGTCGGGGCTTCAAATCGTAGGGTCATCATATCCCGACATGCCTCCCAATCCTGGAATGCCTCCTTGTATGTCTCCCACCAGCGCGCAGGTATTCCACACAAGGCTAGCTTAAGGGCCCATAGCCTTCATCCCTTGGGAACCTCTACTTCGAATACTCGCAAAAATTCCTTAATGCTACCAGAACCATCAAAGTAGGGTAGGTCTCTTACCTCTGAGGAAATGCAACAGGGTTCCAATGTGACTCGAAGACATTGCAGCGCTGAGACATCATGCAACCGATTTTTCCAATTCTCCATATTCCTGTCAAATTCTGAGAAGCATTCATTGTCCTTTTCCCAGCAAAGTACTCCTTCCGCCATGGGGTTGATCCAATATTCATCTCACGTAGTCAACTTGTAATTGTGATCCACCGCGCACCGGCTATGTATATCGTTCACCTTCTGCAAGATCTAATGGTATTATCACCCTGGTGCCGTTATTATCAAACACCATGCTTCTTTTTTTTAGGTTGATGATACCGCCCATATCTATGGCACAGTCCAATCCCAAGAGCGCAGGGTATGGGTTCGCATCTTCTACAATTTCTATTACTTCAAAATCAGCGTGGGCCTTTACTCCTGCGATATCCACCGTAACTTTAGACAACCTTCCTAGCGGGATGATTTTCTGTTGATTTTCCATGCGCAGCTAAATAGTCGACCATTCCAACTTAGGTTCTCCCATTCGTTGCCATGTCTACTTAGGCAACACATTCGCATCTGACCCTAGGTCCAAAATAACCTGCCTCATTTCGTAGTCACTGATCTATGTAGACAACCGCATTTCTCTTTCAGTGTGTTTCTTATACCTGTATAGTTTGTGCACATCCTTGAATTTCGGGGTTAGATTGGGTTGTGCTGTGCAGCTATCTATTAATGTCTGAAGGTTCTCCAAAGCCTTTGGGTTGCGCAGCAGTTTCATGCATGCCTGCAAAAAAGGCTCAACCTCCTCATCTGCCTTGAGGTTCGCAGGTGGCTGAGCAGTAGTTACCTCTATCTCAACAAAGTCTTTGCAAGCTGTGATAAATGTTTCTTTCCCCTTTTTAGGACCAGGCCTTCTTGTTTGATAGAGGCTTGATGGATCAGAGGTTCCATCACAGCCTCCTCCTCAGGCCCCCTAGTGGCCATCCCGCTGCATGTCACCACATTCACACTCGGATCTTTGTTTCGTAGCTCAGCCTTAACTCTTTGCACATTCTGCGTAGGTGTCGACTACTTTTCCTGCATTTTCGTGATCAAGATCAGGCAATCTTCGATCGCATGGTCCAGCTATCTGCAATATCAGCAGGATTGCCTAGTGGGGTTCGGGCAGTCCCTTGCAAAGTGTCCTACTTCTTCACAGTTATAGCAGATTAGCTGACCTCGTCCCCATCCTGCAGTTCCACCGTGTCCTCCTCCCCTACCCCTTGATGGGGAGCTGCCTATACCTACAGGAGTCCTTGGTGACGCAGGGTCTGATTGTACTATGTATCAGTTTCTTTGATCAATCATTAAATCATATTTCCGACAGTTATGTTTGTCATGTCCCACCAATTTGCAAAACCTAAACCATTGCTTCTTTACCTCGGGAATGTATGCAGCAAAGCGGGGACAGTGGTTATTATCGTGCAGCCCTACGACGCGACAATCATCGTACCAGAGTGCTAGCCCACTAGGTCCCGTAGCTTCCCTAGGGCGCAATGGGCTCAGTCCCCTAGCCTGCACATAATCTGCTAATAGAGGACAGTTATCCTTGGTGTGGCCATTCACCCGGCATCGTATGCACCATCTTTCGGGGCTAGCTTCTATCTCTAATTCCTTTCGCAGGTTTTGGATCTCTACATGCATCGCTTCCAGCTGTGCCTAGATCTATTGGACGCCTAGCTGAGTCTCATCCCAAGGTGTAGCTTCTAACTTCATGGCACCTTCCAGGGCCTTCTCCTACAATTCGAAAGTTTGGTGCCCCATAGGTACACGTAGGTGAGGCAGCAACATAGAAATAAACCATTCTGTGTGTTGTCTGTCATTATATTGGAATCCCCCTTCTCTGGTCACCTTATTTAGTCTTTGATCGACTTCCCACACAGATTCAGAAGGTCCTTGCTTGAATTCCTTTAGATCAACCACAATTTGGGAGTAGGACTTAGGTTTATTGAACTGCAGTTTCAGGGCGTTCTTAATCTCTTCAATGGTTTCATTTGCGTTCTGGCCGATGTATCCCATGTACCAGTCCAAAGCTCTTCCTTCGAAGGCAAGGGACAGCAGTGCCCTTTTCACTGCATCACTAGCCACGTTCTGCGCAGTCCATACCGATCATGCGACAAACTAGAATTGATCCATGTTTTTATCCCCCAAACCCTTAGAGTCGGCAATTTCATATGCACAGCCATGTCGTCTTCCGGCGGCGGACGGGTCGGTGAATTATTACCTCTAGGCTGATTTGAAAGCAGCGTGGTTGGAGGACTCTGTGAAGCTACTTCCCTTACTAGACTGTAGACCAATCAATCTCCTTCTAGGTTGGCCCTATAGTACTTGCCACTCCGCGTTGTGCTCTAGTCCAGATCAGAGATCATTCACTCGGTATGGCTACACAGAATACTCTTTTCGCATAATAATATTTTGATCAGCAATGGCAACGTCTTCAGAAAATTACCTCAGAACCCCATGAAGAATCTTCCCTCTGCTTCGGAGTAGGAGATAAACTAATCAATGGAAAATTCTGTCACAAATCCCCTTAACACGTTGTCTACCCAGTGGTCCACTGTGCGAGTGATGGTGTTATCAGTCGTTTCTAGCTGTTGGATTAGTTTGGGGGTCCACTCTGTGATCCGCTCGTCCTTCCAACACTTCTGAAACTCTACCAGTCTTGTGAGCCACTCCTGGAGCTCAATCACAATCGTTACAAAGAAGATCTCATAGATCTCTGTGAAAATGTACTTATTCTTCCACTCTTAGATGGTCAACCTCTCACTGCGGTTTTCTTTTATGGCAAATTCCTGAACTTGTTGCTCAAACCATTCATCAATTTCCTTTCTCTCCGGCTTCCAGTATGGCCTTGGCATTACCCGATCCCTCTCTAAAAAATGCTCCAGGTCTCGGCAGCAGAACCATTTTTTGGCTCTAAGGGTCCTGACCCAGGTTCAGATGTTTAAGGTTTGCCAACAAACCCCTATACTACTATCCCTTTCGGCAGTGACCTGCTTGCGCGAGCAAAATTCTCACCCGAAGTAGTATGGGTGGGTGCTGGAACTAGGTTTCCGCACCCTGGGAGAGGGTAGGTAAGTCAAGCAGAGCTGCGTTCACATGATCGTGACCCGATCCGGTATCACTGAGCCTAGATTCCCTTCGTATCCATGTGCGCAACATCAATATTACTCACAGAAATCAACATATCAAGAATTCATATAACAATACACAACTATTTCAGATATTCTTGTAGGAAGCGAGTAGAAAAAACACAGATCGCAGCATAAATAAGTACACAAGTATGTTCGCAACTTAAACCAATAACACAGCAGCATATACTAAGTAATCAAGACATCACAGATTCATATCACAGCAATTCCAGAGGATTCAGATAGGCAACAATACTTCTGCATTCATTAATCTTTTAGATCTACGTACAAAACCCCAAAAACCCAACCTGCGCACACAGCAGCAGGGTCCGCACACAGCAAGACAGAGGCCCTCCGCGCACACAGCAGTAGGAGTCTTACCCAAAAACCTGACCAGATCTATCAATTTTCACTTAGCAGCAATCTCTTATCATTCTTAGCTTGTCCTACAACTCAAAAAGGTTCAACTACTTATACTATTTTAGCCTATGCATCCAATGGCCCGTAAACCGTGGTTTGCGGACTCTTGGTCTACCCTTGACCCATTTACAATGCTTTAGGGGCTTTGACCCACCCCAAAACCCCTGCGCTATACTAAATATAATCAGAAATATAAAAAATGGACCAGTTTCGTAGTTTTGTAGGAGACCCTGTTCCAACAACACTGAAAAGGATGCTCACCCCATCCGGCAGTCTCAACGAAGACTAAACCCACATATAAAATACATTGTAAAAGAGGAATTACAGAAGCTGCTAGATGTAAATTTCATTTATCCTATTTCATACAATAAATGGTTCTCTCCATTAGTGGTCGTCCCTAAAAGAATGGTAAGTGGTGAATCTGTGTGGATTACAGAGATATGAACAAAGCCACACAGAAGGAGCACTTCCCCCTTCCCTTTATTGATCAGGTCCTTGATACGTTGGCAGGAAAATGGTTATTTTCCTTTCTTGATGGTTTCAGTGGCTATAATCAATTCCAAATAGCCCCTGAAGACCAAGATAAAACAACCTTCACCTGCCCCTGGGGTACATTTTCCTATAGATTATTGCCATTCGGTTTATGCAATGCCCCAACAACATTTCAAAGGGGCATACTTAGTATTCTCTCTGATTTAATAAATGAAGGGCTCAAAGTCTACATGGACGACTTCATGCCATATGGAGATGACTGCGATCAGGCACTGCAAACACTGGAAAAAGTATTGGAATGATGTATTGCCGCCAAATTATGCTTGAGCAGCGAAAAGTGTCACATGATGATGACCGAAGGCATGTTCCTAGGACACTACATCTCTATAGCTGGAATATAGGTAGATCTAGAAAAGATAGAGGTAATTATCTTATTAGCCACACCTTTTACTCAGACATAGGTATGTAGTTTCCTTGGATCTGCAGGATGATATCGTAGGCTCATAAATAATTTTTCACAAATTGCTACACCTTTGTATGCATTAACTAGAAATGTTGAATTCCATTGGTCTGACAAATATGACACTGCTTTTTCAGATTTGAAGAAACTGGTCTTGACTGCACCAGTCTTGTGTGGGCCCAATTGGGAGCTGCCCTTTCACATTTCTTTGAATGCATCAGACACAGCGATAGGAGTTGTTCTCAGTCAAGAGGAGGACAAGAAGCCCTATGCTATTTACTATATCAGTCAAAATCTCACTCCTGCTGAAATACATTATACAGTGACTGAAAAGGGATTATTGGCCATCATTTATGTTATAAATAAATTTATACATTACATAACTGGCTATCAAGTATTTTTGTATACCGATCATTCTACAATTAGGTATTTAGATAACAAGCCTATTACAAATGGGAGAGTGACTCGTTGGCTGTTTCTTTTACTGGAGTTCGATATAACTATTAAGCACCGTCTAGGGAAGGAGAACGTAGTTGCAGATTTCCTATCTCGAATCCCAAAGACAAATGATCCACTGGTGGTAGATGATCAATTCACTGATGAGCATTTGTTTTCCGTGGCAGTAAAAGTGCCATGGTACGCAGATGTAGCAAATTATCTGGCAGTATGGAAATTGCCGAGACACTTGACAGCAAAGGAACAAAAGTGTATTGTTCAACGCAGTGCCAGATTCTCTTAGATTGGTGGATACCTTTTCCACGCAATAACTGATATGCGCATACATAGATGCATTCGAGAAGATGAGATCCATGACATCTTGAAGGCCTGCCATGACGAACCATGTGGCGGACATTTTTCAAATCACAGGATAGGACACAAAGTATTAAAAATAGGCTATTATTCGCCCACAATTTTTAAGGATGCAAATAAATATGTGCAAGCCTGTAATAGTTTCCAAAGAATGGGTAGCCCTAGCCAATCCGACGAGATTCCATTGCTGCCACAATTAGTAGTAGAACCTTTCGAACGATGGACATTGAACTTTGTTCGGCCATTCAATCCGCAATCAAATCATAAGGCCTACATACTAGTTTCCACAAAATACATGATGAAATGGGTAGAAACAATAGCTTTTCCAAGAGCTACGGAAGAATCTGGGATTAATTTTATTTTTGAGTTATTTGTGCGGTATGGCTTACCTAGAGAAGTGATAACTGATGAAGGGGCATAGTTTGTAGGACATAAAATTACAACCACTCTACGGAACCACCATATCACTCATAGAGTCACTTCTCCCTACCACTCGCAGGCGAACGGTCAGGCTGAAAGTACCAATAAAGTCATTGAAGCAATTCTCATTAAAACAGACTTGACACATCACCGGGATTGGGCTATTAGACTGCCAAAGGCCTTGTGGGCTTATCGCACAATTTGGAGAAACACTACTAGATATTCCCCGACCACCTGGTATTTGGAAAGGAACCAATTTTCCCCATTTAATTTGAGATAAAGACTCTTAGAATAGCCCAAGAAGTGAGGTTGGGTTTGATAGAGGCCCAAGATAAAAGACTTCAATAGATAAACAAATTAGATGAAGCACGGCTACTTGCTTTACAACGCACTGCAATTATTCAGCAACAATAGGCTAAGTGGCACGACAGCCTCATCAAAAAGAAGACGTTCCAGAAAGGAGATTGGGCACTCCTCTACGACTCTGTAAATTACAAACAAGGTGACTCGGCCATATGAAATTCAATAAGTGCACAGCAACGGTACCATTACTTTGACCACCATAGATGGATCTGGCTCTGCCTTTCGAGTAAATGGACACCAGGTGCGCCTCTATCATAAACCACTCACAAAAGATTCTTTCTGCCAGGTTAATGAAGATCCCACTATCCAAATATTAGTTGCAGAGAGTAATGACCCGGCAGCTTCAATTTCATAAAAATTGTTGTTTCTTTTTAGTTGTAAATAGTGTATATATTCTTCCTGCATTTGATTGTAATTTACAGTTTTTTCAGCATTGTATAAAAGAATTCCATTTTCTTTCTTGTGTGTGTTTTTTTTTCAATCAAATTGAACAAATGATGTTCAATCGACTGAATAGTTGTTGTTCAAAGCAAATGAACAGCCGCATTTTTTTTCCTTTCGTGTGTTTTTTATATTTTTGTTGCTCAATCAATTGAACAGTTCTTTTTCAATCGATTGAACAATTGTTGTTCGAACCAAATGAACAGTTGTTTTTCAGCGTGTTTTTTTAACTAATATTTTTTTATTTTTGTTGTTCAATCAATTGAACATTTGTTGTTCAATCGATTGAACAACTGTTGTGCAAACCAAATGAACAGCTCTTTTTTAGCGTGTTTTTTTATATTTTTTCTATTTTTTTGCTCAATCAATTGAAAAACTGTTGTTCAATCGATTGAACAACTGTTGTTCGAACCAATTGAACAGCTGCATTTTTTTATTTTTTTGTGTGTTTTTTAAATTTTGTTGTTCAAAGTAGCAAACTTTTGTTTTTTTCCAATTTTCTTTTAAAATATCCACTCTTCCTTTATACATTCTTGACATAACAACAATTTTATTGAATGAGGATTTGCACCTAAAGTAGAGAAAAGCAGTGATATTATTAATATTATGTTTTTGGAAATTTTGATGGATATATTTACTTTGGAAGGTGACATGGTTTATCTATATAATTATTGGTTGGATATCACCTATTCAGTCATATTATCACACAATTTATTATCGTAATCTTATGATGGTTTATATTTTTACACTCTCAAGTGGTAATTCTCTTTGGCATATGGATATGGGAATAAGGGCATCATTTTTATTGGCAATTTTTTCTACTTCTTACACCATCCCTAGCTCTTAAGGAGTTAATGAGCCTCCCTCCATTTATACCAAAAATAAAATATGTCTCTATGCGGAAATTTTTAAAAGAGAGGATAGGGGGTCTCATTATGAGCCAGCCTACCATGATCATGAGGATATAACAGGTGACATTCCCACAATGGCCACCACACCCGGGTAGTGACCTTCTCGACAGCTACAACTGCTTGAAGGACAGGAGGTCTCATCACAAGCTGTCCTAATCACTATGTTAAATCGTGAATGGAATTGTGACTATCTGGCCACCATGCCAACATAGTGGTCTCTCTATAAAATAAGCAAAGCGTCTACTTTTAAATAGAGGATTCTGGCTCATTTTTGGGTTAAAACAACAACCCTGTCGAGGCTATTGACGCATGCTAGCAGTAGTGGCTCTGCTTGTGGTATTGGAGTATTTTTTACAATAGCCAATTATTTTACATTCCCCTATCTCCTATTGATCCATTCCTCAGTTGGAATGCATTGTTTGACTAGGTTTTATCGTTATAACAAACTATATGCATAATCAACTTTGATTTTATATGAATTATAGTAATTATGCTGAATTGAGTGATAACAACATCTGTCATAATCTGTTACCTGTCACGCTTCCATCATATTATGCCGTCAAAATAGAAAATCATTTTCATAATAATTTCTCCTCTGCTTTTCTCCTTTTTTGGTCATTTCCATTTGATGTACATTTACGATGATTGCCAACCTCTGACTTCTATTTCATGTGCATTCATGATTTCTGCCACATTTCCTCTTTTCTTGTGCTTAAAGGCCGTGGACGCCATTCTCTCATTGGACGGGGTACGAATATCTATAATAAACAGGCATGCGAATTAACTATGAGACTCTATTCGAATAGGCTAATTGGAAAATAAAATCATTGCATTAACGTCATGCAGTCACATTTCTAATAATAAATTTTATAAGAGTTGCATGCGGTATTTGTGTTGTTTTTAAATAACAGATCCAAGAGAAGCACGTGAAGAAGGGTGAAGAAATCAATTCCGAAAGCACGATAGCCATGGGTGGAAACTCTGTTCGCAATAAACCCACAATTTTTCAAGTTACAGAATTGGCTCGCATTGTTCTCTAGAAATCTGGTTGGATTTCATATTTGAACAGACTACAAGGGTTCAATACAGAGATAGAAATCAAATTCCTGCAGAACCTGCGGGAAGGGCATACCATAGTTAAAGGTAGATTTATACCAGTCTCTGAAGAAGTAATTGTTGAGGTCTCCAGAATTCCAATGGAAGGGAAAAAGTGGACTGATAAGCATGTCCTCATACAAGAAGTAGTTTCAGTATATCAAGACCCAGATGAGCAATTGGTAGGAAAAGGAAAAGGTATTTACCCTACATCCTTGAAGAAGCCTTGGCGAGAACTAGCAGTCATCATCCAAAAGTATATCACATGTGACGGACGCCAGGACGTGGTAAAGTCTCGTCAACTCTAATTGTTAGTTGTACTCAAACAAAATATTTTAGTTAATTTTCCTTTTTTCTTGAATTCTATATTGCATGACAATCTTGTTCGGATTAGGAAAGCTCAAATCCCTCAGGCAGTTGTCAGCCATCATGGCCTGGTAAAATTGATTATTGTTCATGAATTAAACAAACATCAGTTAGCATGGGATAGCTTTGTCAATCCTGCCCTACATGCCCCTGAATAAAACCTGGATAGAGCAGGAACTGAGCTTCCAAGAACAAACATATCAGTCCCTAGGAAAGCTAGAGGGAAGAGAACTTGTGTCTCGACCTCAGGTCCAGTAAAACGAAGATGGTCTGAAAGAATAAAACTACAGAAAAATACCTCGGCATTGCCAGACGAGACGGGGCCATCCTATACACCCCCTCTGAGCCCTCAAAATGCACCTTTACAATGTTATGAGGAGGAAATGGCTCAATTATTAGAATAGATGAGAGCATCTTGTGAAGCTAGGAACCCATTTGAACAATCTGAGGATCAGAGGGATCTTTCGAACCAGTCTACCTCTGCTGAAAATTCTAGTCACACTGAAATCCTACCTTCCACTGATGAATTGTAGGATTTGAGGGATTTATCTCCCTCTGATAATGAATATTTGAATAAGGAAGGCTAGATAGAGAGAGCCTCTGAGTCTGAAAATCAGTCAGGGGATACTGTTTTATTATACCAGGACACAAATGTTGATACAGCTCATCTGGCACCTGAAGAAAATATTGCTCCACCCAGCCAAGATATCAATGTCGACATAACCTATTTAGTGTGTGACGAAAACATTATTTCATTAAATGATAACCCTAATAATGGCATAGCACCACCTGAACCTGAAGCTGTTGCTGCACCTTCTCCTGCCAGAACCCCTTTGAAAAAAAATTAGCTTGGGCTAAGTTGAGAAAAATGCACAGGAAATGCAAATAATTGAGAAAAACAGTGAAATAGTTAAGGGGATCGTTGAAAGAGACGGATAAGGCCTGGAAGCCTAAAAAGGAATTATATATTGTGGGGACCCAAACAGAACTATGTTTTGTAGAATAAATTGGCATTCAAACTGAACCAAAAGAAACTCAAACAGATTTTTTCACAAAAACTGTAGATGTTGTAGTACAAGCAAATGACTACAATCCCCAAGAGACAGCTAAAGTCTCTGTGCAGACTGATTTGATACCTAAATATGACAAAGAAACCCAAACAAAGGAAACACCTGCTTATACCTCTTTGGTACAAAGAGCTGCCAATCAAAAGCTTCGGAATGAATTGATTCAAATTCAGCAAGAATTGGTCCAATATAGGAAGGAAGTAGTGCTTTTGCAAGAACATCAGGCATTACTAAAATGATTTAATGACCTTACTGTAGCTGAAGATGAAACCTTTTCCAAACTTAGGGAAGAAAGAGTGAAACTAAAAAGGGCATAGGCTCAACTGGAACAGGTTAAGAAACAAACCAGTGTTGTTTGTTCTCTTTACTGAAATGTGTTGTCTTACAGATCACCAGCCACCAATTATGCCTTATTTCTAGTGGAAAGGTATTTGTTGTTGAACATCGAAGCTGTAAAATAAGGGAAGCCTACCACATTTAAGTCCACTACAGAATTTTTCCAATGTTATAATGAATAGGATGAACAGGTCCGGCGCCTTATGTGCGAATTGTACGTGCACAATTTCTTTTCAGAAGATGAAAGAGATAGTAACCCCAGTCCCTTCATTGGGGACATTCAGTTTCAAGCTTTTCTTTCTTTTGCTAAAAACTATATTAGATGGGCTAAGGCCTACAATATCTTCCAGAAAAGGGAACATGGGTTAGAGGGGAACCGAAAAATCCCCTACATTTATTCATTTAACATGAGAGGTTTATGCAACAGGAAGGAGTGATAGCCAAGCTAGGGCCAATTCACAAATATATTGTACATAATGGAACAGCATACTTCCAGGATATTCAGAGGGATTCTTTATTAGAACCTAAGGAAAGATGGCAAGCCTCTACCAATAACGTTAAGAATAGAGAGCCAATTGGTTTCAGGAATTTTAAAGTTGTTGCTTCTCATTTTCATCTGTATAGCAATTTAATTTTAAGCATGGGCCCTACATGGATAGGATGCGGATATAGATGCCCCATCATATGGTACCCTCTTGAAGATTACCACCATGATTATGAATTTCCAGAGGAACATACAAACTTGGAATTTGCAAAAGTGAAACAAAAGCATGGTTTTAGATTTCAGAAGGAAGTGGTATATCCTACCTATTCCTTAACTCAACTACACCTCAATCATCTATTTGCACGAGGACATGCAAAAAGGTAAGCAGGGGAGTCTGTTGGGTTGTGGAAAAGGCACATTTTACCCCCATCTTTAGCTTGATTTATTATTAACTTTTATATGTTTTCCTTCATTTTAGAAATAAATCAAAGGAGAATAGTGTAAAAGTAGGGTAAAATGAATTATTAATAAATAGTGTGTTTAATATTATAAAAACTAACTTTTGTTGTCTTTATTGATAGGAAATCTGAACCAACCAACTACTGACCAAACGACCAAACAGCAGTAGTAAAGAAAAGAAAATGAAATCGTGTTCGGTTCCTATGAATCAACAAGAGATGGAAAGACATGTCTATTCTTGAAGCATTCGGTTAATAGCTGCGAAGCCTCAAGATCTCTTGATCCTGAGGATTCGCTATTCTCTGTTTTGTTTCTCCTTAAAGTTATAAAAGGTTGTAGGTGAAAGAGAACATGAGATATTTTTCCATATATTGTAATTTTATGTAATAAACATTTATTCAAACAGAGTCTTCGAACTCGTGATGATGTGCTTGTTCTATTGATTAATGAAAGAGTTAGCGTTTTTGTTATAAGCAGATTTTGAGTATTTCTTGGCAAAAGACTTTTGGAGGCTTCGGGGCTAGGTCCCTGAGATTTCTCCTGCTATTTTGTGTTATATTTTAATTTATTGATTCTCGCCAATTAGTTATTCTTACGTTTTGTAGCATTACGATTCAATTCAGTGATTGCAAGTGTGGTGTGTTACGATTTCCTTTTCAATTAGGTTGAATTTATCATTAATATTCCCTTACTATTGAGTGATTTTTTTCCATTTATTAGATTGATTTAAGTGTATTTAAGTGGTTGCTGTTCAATTCTGCACATTGTTATTTCTTGATTTTTTCCCATTGCAAGTGTTAACGTATGTTTTGTTCTTCAATTCTGAATGTTGTTATTAATTGAATTATAGAGAATTCCATTGCAAAATGTCAATAGGTGATTGCTATTCAATTTATTAAGTATTTGTTTTCTATTGTTGTTCAATTCATTAAGCTTGTTGTTCAATTGCAAAAGATCTTTAGTTTCAGCATTGAGTGTTTACTTTCTACATAAATTCAAACTAGATTTTCATCCTTTGATTGGTGTGAAGTATTTCATAGTTTACTTTTGAATTGATTGAATGAACTTCAAGAATTATATAGTATTTCTTGCAACGATTTAGAATAATTAACCTCTGATTTCACTCGCATATACTTTGCTTGTATTCTTGAAATAAACAAACTTGCCATGGGATGATGATTAATGTGAAGCATTAAGATTACTTTTAACAGTCATCTTTTTTACCCAACACCAGTCAACTGTTAGGCATCCTTCTAAAGCTGCCTATTACTTTGGGAGGAAATATTGTCTATATAGACGTGATGGTTGTCCAAGGCCCCTTGGATTTTAACTTAATCCTGGGGCGTGACTATACATATGTCATGGGAGCGTTTGTCTCTTCCCTCTTTTGTGTGATCAGTTTTCCACATGAAGGTCGAATTGTGACATTGATCAACTTTCATTCATTGGTCTTAATATGACAACTAGTCTACCATCATCCCTTAATGGTCCTTACACGCCAGTGCTATCTCCCCCGCCCCAGGTTAATTACGTAGCAACATATTCCATGCCCGCATCCATTGATGATTCCGTCAATGATGTAGTGTACCATGTACTGGGGGCATTGGATCCCGTTTTCCAAAGTTTCATTCTCCCATCAAATGAGAATCTCTTGGAAGCCATGACCTCTTATGTGTCATGATCAGGTCTTCAGAGTAGA
This sequence comes from Pinus albicaulis, assembly GCA_034641835.2. Classification (NCBI taxonomy): domain Eukaryota; kingdom Viridiplantae; phylum Streptophyta; class Pinopsida; order Pinales; family Pinaceae; genus Pinus; species Pinus albicaulis. The sequence continues at coordinate 9,436,869 of MU968363.1, forward strand.
GTTACTTTTCTTGTGTTGAGCTCCTTAAAAAATGAATCAAGATCTTCGGATCGGAGTTCCTTGTCTTGTCTCAAGCTCCTTAAAAAATGAAACAAGGTATTTAGATAATTGTTCCTTTTCTTGTGTCAAGCTCCTTAAAAAATGAAACAAGCTCGTCATAGCAGAGTTCCTTTTCTTGTGTCAAGCTCTTTAAAAAACATGAAACAAGGTATCATGAGGATAGTTATGTACTATTTCAACCTCGTTAAAAAATGAAATAGGTCCTTATGAGGATAGTTCTTTTACTATGTCAACCTCATTAAAAAAATGAAACAAGTGCCCTTTCAATTCGAGATTTTGATTGGATCTTGTAAAATTCCAGTCAAGTATTTCACTTGATCTTGTAAATGAAACTTCATTCCATCCACCTGTTAGTAACATGTAGTTTACTTAGGTGACTCAAATGAAGCTTGGGGGGAATGTACCTCGAATTGAGTCACCATGTTGGGGGCATGGAAGCTTATTCAAGGCATAGTTTGTCTCTGTTTCAAGCTTGTGAAAAAATGAAACCTAATCCAAGCATAGTTTTTCCACATGTTTCAATCTTGTGTAAAATTGAAATCAATTTCAAGTATAGTTTCGTATGTTTCAAGCTTGTGAAAAAATGAAACCATTTCTCATTACACCTCTTGTGATTTCCCTTTTGTCTGCCTCTTCTACTATATGAACCTTGGTTTTCTCATTCCATCATCACCATCTACTTGGCTGATCATACGCATTCACCTGGTTGTTTAACCCATTCCTGAGGAACTGCTACAATGAGTGGTCTTGTTAGCAAGCCTCTTGACCTTTACTTGTTCTAAGCAGTTCCACCATAACCGGAACCAGTTGCTATCCTTTATACCACTCATTATATCAAGTGGAGTCACCTTTAATCTCTTTTATTACTCTTGAAACGTGAAAATATTGTCGATCATTGGTCGTTTTGAACTCGTTAAAGTAAACAAAATGTCGTTTACCCAGTATACGTTTACCCCATTTTCGGGCCGAGATAAAATATTTACGAAAAAGGAATACTTTATTCAATCCTAACTAAGATATTCTCTCGAATTTTGTTTTCTACCTTTTTGGATTCGATAGACTATCTACGAAAAGGGAAATATGGAGTTTTATTTTCAACCTCTTTTCAAACTCTCTAAACATGAAAAGGAGTCGAGTTTCACCTTTGTTGGACTCGTTAAATTTTAACAATATTGGACCCGTCACCATAGCGTTATCGAGTTCCTCCTTCCTAGGGCTCGTAAAATGTACTAGGATCATTTTTTCCAAAGGAAAAACTTATATGACAATCATATGATATCCCCTTCAAGATTGTGATCAAAAATCATTGGGGTACTCGCCAGAAATGGTGGGGGGGAAATGGAAGTATTTATTAATTGTGTCGGCAGTATGTCGCTTTTGAACATGACACTTATATGCAGATTGTGTCAGGTTGGGGATATCCTACATTCATCACTTTGCCTCCATGGTTTTGGGAAATATTTTTGCCTCTCATTTGATTACTAATCTTGTTAACGTGACCTCTGATCCTACTTGAATCAAATACTGCCAAACTCTGGAGTCGTGTCGACGATATTTTCAAGATCAGTTCCTTCTGTAGTTCATTCATTACCTGATTCTCTGTTCAGTCTTGATTCACAACCATATTGTTCCTCTATCTCGTGTCGATGATGTGGGATACATCATGGCCCTCCTTTAACGGATTTATTCCTGTCGACTTCAGCTCATTATCTGAGAAGTTTATATAGAGGCTCCTTTCAGTACCTTAGAAGTTGCATGCCTTAATGGCAGGTTTTTCTCATTCAACGACAGGTTCACCTCATTGACTTTTGATTTGGTAATTTCACGAGTATTCGACTTCAGTTCCTTATTCACATCTCCTAGATTGTACTACTAGTACCTTGAGGGCCATTTTCATTATTGGTCATCTCTCTCCCGCCTGATAACAGTTTACATCATTGATTGGTAATCAGCCGATTTTCTTGCATATTCGACTTCAACTCACTCATTCACATGCCTGAATCTATACTTGATTGGGTTGTGATGAAGTGCAAAACCCTGGATTTTGTCCTATAAAGTCCAAGTTGCAAGGCGATATGAGTTATTCATGATTGTATACATGACTCTTTTTTGTGGATGGCTACTGATGGGCCTCTAAATTAGACATAAAATAATGCCCATCTAACCTTTCTTTAGCCCATCTAACCTTCCTTATGCACATAAAAGATATATTAAATCTCTCCTTATACACTTAATAATTTTTTCTTATTCTTTAATATTTTCTGAGGATGGTTTAAAGGTAATTGCATATTTGTGCCTAATATTGGTTATTTTTGTAGAATATTGTGAGAATATTTGGCAGATTATGCAGATTTGGAGAAGGAGATAATTTAGGGACTTGTTCCCTGCCACTGGAAGATCAATATTGAAGAATAAATGAGCACAATATCAGGAAATTATTGAGAAATATTGGAGAGATTCAAGGGGTTTGTCCACCCTCCTTAACTATCAAAGGCAGTCAAGCAAACTAAAGATGATGTGCACTCAATATCTAGTTTACTTGGAGTCAAAGTGGACTCAATCACTATTTTCTAGGGAGCAGTTGGTAGCTGCCCTTAAGGATAAATAAAGCTTATCAAGAGCTAATGAGGTCAATTCCGATCGATTTTCAGATCCATTCGATGCTAGTCGTTTCCATTTTCATTCCATTCCATCCCATGCCATTATTTTCCATTTTATTAGGCTTTTGTTGTTTAAGACCTTCAAGGTGTAATAAAACTGTATTTTTGTAATGCAATGAGTAGTCAGATGTTGTTTTACTGATCTAGTTTCAGGGAGCGAGGCTCATGGGTTAGGGCCCAATCCATGTGCCTCATCTTCTCTAATGTTTCATTCTTTCCTTTCTATCATTTAGCTAGTTTTTTTTCTATTATTTAGTTAGTTCTGCTTCTGATAGATTCATTGATGTTTAGTTTTTCTTTCACTTTGTTTTTGTAGTTCTTCATTTGCTTACGAGAGTAATAGAGTAGAGGAAAAATCCAAAATTTGTGGCCAAGAATTCCCCTCTCTTCTCTGTCAATAGAGTTTGAGTAGGGTTGACCTCCCCACAGACCAAAAAAACTGCTTTTTGTTCACTGTTTTTATCACGCATTTTTTATGTTTTCGTGCATGAATCAACAGGTTTGATTGCAGGAATAAGTATCAATAGTCCCAGAAAAGTTCATCAAGTCATCCCGCTTAATTTTCAGCTCTATTTTCACGCCTGAAGAATGTTGTTGCGCCTTCTATTCCCTCCTTCTCCTCTCCTTAACAGCTACTACACCCTTTTTATTCAAAAAAACCACTAAAAGTTTGACCTCTGCCTTTCTCCTCGAAACTCCCACTTATCCCACTTCGCATCTTGCGGGATCTCTTCTCCCCTTTCTTTTCCATTCTGTAGCTCTTTTGTGATATCCTTTAACACCTTACCTTTGCTTCTTGTTATCAAAAACCTCATAAAACCTTAGACCCTAATCCTCTTTCCTTTAAGACTTACTGCAATCGCAAATCACATTTTTCATTTGTTTCCCGTTAACACTTACAACTCCAAACGCTGATTGTGATAATTCTCTATACTCTGCCACATCACAAATCGCAAATCACATTTTTCATTTGGTTTCTGTTAACACTTACCACTCTAAACGCTGATTGCGATAATTCTTTGTACTCCGCCACATCGCAAATCACATTTTTAATTTGGTTCTCGTTAACACTTACCGCTCCAAACATCGATTGCGATAATTCTTCGTACTCCGCCACATCTCAAATCACATTTTTCATTTGGTTCCCATTAACACTTATTGCTCCAAATGCCGATTGCGATAATTCTTCGTACTCTGCCACATCGCAAATCACATTTTTCATTTGGTTCCCCTTAACACTTACCGCTCCAAATGCCGATTGCGATAATTCTCCGTACTCCGCCACATCGCAAATCGAAAATCGCATTTTTTATTTGGTTCCCGTTAACACTTGCCGCTCCAAACGCCGATTGAGATAATTCTCAGTACTCCGCCACATCGCAAATCGTAAATCCCATTTTTTATTTGGTTCCCGTTAACACTTACCACTCCAAACGCTAATTGCGATAATTCTATGTACTTTGTCACATCGAAAATCACATTTTTCATTTGATTCATGTTAAAACTTACCGCTCCAAATGCTGATTGCGATAATTCTTCGTACTCTGCCACATCGTAAATCACAAAACGCATTTTTCATTTGGCTCTCGTAACACATTCCGCTCCCAACACCAATTGTGATATCTCTGTCGTACTATGCCACCATCCCTCCTTTGCCACGTCACCCATCACATTTCGCAACCTTTTCTCTTTTTCATTTTAAGACTTATTGCAATCGCAAATCACATTTTCATGTGGTTCCCGTTAATACTTCCCACTCGAGACGCCGATTGCAATATTATTATCGCATCCGCCTCCTAAACTGATATCGCATATCGCACTTCCATCCCTCCATCGCAATTTTGCCATCACACTCTACATTTTCAATATTATGTGCTTTAATAAAGTCCAAACACCTTTTTCACTCCTTTGAGCCTTGTTTCGTGTGTTAAGCCTTCCATTAGCATATTTAGCCCTTTCCCTTCAGACTACAATCAACAATTTTTCAATTAGAATTAAGTAATGGATAACTTAGATGCATGGATAGAATCATGGTAGATAGAGCATAAGATAAGTAGAGTGCATTAAGCCGATTGCCCAAGTTAAGTGTGATTTAAATTAGTTTCTTTTCTGCCATTTATTTTCAGCAAGTTAAATTAGTTTCCTTTTCTGTCATTTCTTTTCAGCAATTTAGTTTACTTTCATTTATGTCGTTTCCTTTCTACAATTTATTTTAGTTTCATTGAAGTGTCACAGACTTCACTGAGAACCCCTAGAAGTAGTACCCTTTCATAGAGCGGAAGAGTATGACATGAGTAGAATGCATCTACTATGTATATAGAATTATCACCTCCAAGTTTGTATGAACCTCGAGTTCAAAAATTAAAGTAGGGAAGCCCCAGGGAGTTGCAGCAACCTTGGTGCAATACTAGGGCTCACCAACTTCGACCATACCTGAGTCCATATTCGTGACCCTTCTTATTGTTGGATGGCTATATCCATACCATGGATCCTGTTAGATGATCTTTTTTACGAATGGTTACGTCTATGCCCTATGCTCGTGTATTTATATCATAGATTTCAATTGTATATATGTACTTTATTCGCACGTTTTTTGACGATGGCATCTTGGTTCTAGCACGTACTCGTAAAAAATTTCACCCCTAACTCTCGTTTTGCCTTCATGCTTTAGGGGGCATCTGTTATACAACATTTTGTCACTATATTTGTACTCCCTGTTCCTGAATCCTGGAGGACCCCCATAGTGATCTTGTGTACTTTTTCCATCATTAAAACATGCCTTTGGATTCCTTATAGTTTGAAGAACAATCTCTCCTTTGATCATTTCAGGAGTAGCTCCCTAAAAATCCACTTTTTTGGAGCAGCGCAACACTTCAGTGTCTCACCAGTGCTTATACAAAATCCTTAGCCTGTGACTAGCATTGATCGGCACTGGTATGAACCCCAATGCCGCGAAAATCTACTATTGGAAGATTTTAAAAAAATGGAAACAAAGCTTAATGGCCTAGAAGATTCAAGGGCGGAGAGCTGGATGTTATTTGATCAGGATATGGCTGAGCTTTCTCCTTTGGGCCTCTTGTTTCTAAAAAATAGGAACCACCCAAGGAGATAATCCTTTTTACCATCATAAGTGGATCCATGTCCCCTCCTCCATCACTATAAATTGATCACCCTCAAATGCCTCTCCTAGTTAGAACAATATAAAAGAGAATAACAGAGAAATGTTTGACGAGTGTCATAGGCATTGAAGGAGAGAGTTGAGACCCATCGCCTTCTCACACTAAGTTGAAAAAGAGTGCTTTGGAGACGTGCCCGGATTCGAACTTGTTGAAGGAGAGCTTCGACATGATGGCCCAGGTTGTAACTCCCCTTTTATTAATGATATGATACAACTGATATTTATTTTCCATTCTTGTTCATGTTTGTGATAAGAATTATAGCATTCCTAGATCAGTTAGATAGATTATTTTTGTTATATGTATGTTCCACTCCTATATTTCTTGTCGTTTTTGGTCACTCGTGCAGGTAATTGAACGTTGGTAGCAATGGAGATCAAGCTTGGAAGACAAAAATATCAAAGGGCTTTGACGAGGAGCAACATCGCAACATTAGACCGAAGTAGGCCATCTCCTTCGATCTATGTTTCATTTATAATCTAGGAAATTAGGTATTTTCTTGTTCCCTTTGTTGTTAGACCCACCTGTTGTACTATGAAACAACCGCCCCCCCCCCCCCCCCCCCCACCCCCCATTTATTTAAATATCGATTAAAGTTATGAATAATAAATAGGGACCCTTAAAAAAAAATAGAGTTTGGGAAACATTATTTCGCTTAGCGTAAAGTTATAAAAATTTAGGAATAAAAACCATGAACCTTTTTCGCTTTCATTTCATTGCACTTAGCTAAAATCGCAAAACTCACAAGATAACAAAATTAGAACACATATAAAATTTGCAAATTGCGATAAGTGCTAAGAACTTTTTGAGTTATATGCAATTCCCTGTTAAAAACTTTAGAAACCCTTATAACTATAAATCACATCACGCCTCCTTGAAAGACGAACTAATAGCGATATCATATGAAAATAAATTGCAATGAGTATGGACCCGAAAGAATAATAAACGAACATTGAAACATATCCACAAAATCTGATTAAGTGCAATGATTTGAGTTTTAGCACATATCGCACCCCGCAGCATCAACCCAAATAAAAGTTACACCCGCATTGATAAAGTGCGATATGCGATTTGCGTAGATTGCATCTCGCATGCACTCACAGTCGAAATACATAACAGGGATGCTTATAAAATTTGTGATTTGTGATACAACATTTATTACTAAAATGCTTGAAGTGATACTTAATAAATTGGTCCACTAATAAGATCTAATGATTAAAATATTTTGATTGGACATATAGTGTAAAATACGTAAAATATATGAAAAATGTTTAAAGGGTTATTAACGGCAATCAATGGTTACGGAGCTCAAAAATATCGATATCTTTCTAATGCATGTTTCAAATAAAAGCACCGGATTTTTTTATTTATGGCGATTTAACTCTGATTCTCCGTTCCTCTTCATTCTTCATCTCAATTCTGAATTTCCTTGTCTTTCTTGTATTCATGAAACTTCTCGAGAAAGAGATATTAACAGAAATGAAAAATAAAGGAAAATCAGTTGCCCAATCATCCACTTATGAAGTTATAGACATGCCTCCACTATTTTCAGACACTACGTGCAATAAGGACATTGGAAATTCTCCATGGGAAGCCATGTATAATTTGTTTGAAGGAGATAATCCCAGGGAATTAAAGAAAGTAGCAACAGCGGATGCATCTACTTCATTAGAGCCTCCCTATTTCGAAGTTGCATGTTTATTCTTACATAGGATAGATGCAAGGCCAAAGATCTTACCATATATGGATATGGTAAGATGGGTCATCGACAATCTCAATATTGTAGATAGGACGTTCAAGGATTCCAACAGGAAAACATGGGTTCATTCACCCCCGAGGATTTGCGTACAATGCACCATTTTCCAATGCCACAGAAATATTATGATAAATATTTCCTAGAAAATTTTACAAAGGAGAATCAAGACCCAATGAAAGTGGTGAAATAACGGAAGGCAAATCAATGCAAATTAAAGCAGGACAAACTCGGTATGTACCCAATAGCGCAATTGCCATCACCTCACTGTTTTGTAGCAGAAATGTTGTGTAGATTTTTTCCTAAAATTGATACCACTAAATTTCTATTGAATGGGTTCCCTTAATTGACACAGTCGTCAATTATACTATCATGAATTGGGCAAACATTTTATCCAATAATTTGGCTAAGACCATTATGAATTACAGAACAAATAGGGTCTTTTCAAATAGGACAATCCCTCCTTTTTACATGAGCGCATGTATGATGGATGATATATGTTTATGCTCGAAATTTCTTGTTATACGGTTGGAAATGGACAAGTCAAGACCCTAACCCTATTCATATTTATCATAAATCCCTATGGTAGTCTGAATTTCATTCCCATTTCTATAATATTTGTCATGGAGTCATGTTGTCCATTCATTAAACCATTTTTAATGAGAAAGCTCCTAGAATTTCTAAAGAGGCCAGTGTAGATATTTTTCATGTGGCCAGATGGTTCAGAGAAGAGAATTTTACTTATGTCAGAGTTTTCAGGAGTCTTTCTCCCCCTCATGTTTTGCCCTACTATGTTCCAGATAAACTCTTGGCTAGAGAAATTACATATCAAGCACTTATAAATGGTATAATCAAACAACTCATAGATTCTAAGAAATACTTTTGGCCTACATTTCCATTACAGTGTGGTACTTTCGCCCTTTTTTATGTAGGTCATACAACGAAGGAAATTCCAAACATTACTTCCTTGAATCTGGTTTTAATGCTCGGGAGGTAGTATGATCCTAATAATGTGGTCCAAAATTTTACCATTGCTCTTAAAGTTAGACCTTTCATGCATGAAAAGGATGTTTTTGATGATTTATTTGAAGGAATAGAGAAATTTACAGATGTATTAAAAATGGCATCCAATAAGCTCAGTGTAGAAAACCTTAAAGTTTTTCATGAATATAGAAATAAGAGATTGAAAACAGTCCCATTGGACTTGTTATTAATAGAATATATCAGAGAGCCAACTCCTAGTATCAGTTTAGATGATGAAGCAAAAGAGATGTCAGAGGATGAGTCACAGGAAAAATCAATTCAAGATTCAGAGAATTCATAACACAAGTCTCAAAGTTCAGATCATTCTAATAATGAATCTGAAAGTAAAAATGAGAGACTTAATAATATAATTGAATATGTAATAAAAGGAATTGATATACATATTGAGGAAGGAACTAGTGAAGCTAAATTATTAAAATCATCTTCAAAAGAACTTCAACAAGTTCAAACTACACCTGAGCAAACAGTAAAATCTCAAGTAGAGCACTGGGGCAAAGAATAGACAAAGTTTACTCAAATACTACAAACACCACTTAATCCTAATCCAGAAGGATCAACAAGTTTTCAAACTCATTAGAAAACTTAGAAACTAGTAGAAACAATAGTGGCACTTCAACAAATCCTAGAGGTTCAAGAATAGGAAATCATCCTGGCCTACCCGACAAAAAAAATCATTTTAGATAGTGAGGAAATACCTCCACTAGAAGTTTTCTACATTCCCAGTCACAAAGTTGTAGTAAAGAGGAGGAAAAGAAGAGAGTTGAGGAAATAGTGACAGCTCTCAATAATGAATCAGTAGATGTTGTCTGGAAAGACACTTTGTCAATCCAACAGAACATCTTACCAAATTGCCACAATTTGTAGGGGCATATGCAAATGCCACGATGGATAAAGCAGCAGAAGTGGAACTTCTTCTCAAACAAAAAGAAGATAGAGTTCAAGAGCTGGAAATACAACTGGAACAAGAAAAGCATAATGCCAATCAACAAGTTGAGATGAAAATGGCATAGTTCCAGAAGGAATTTGAAATATTTAAGTTGCAACATCAAGTACAAATCTCTGAGAAGGATACACAGATAGAGGCAGTAATTGATAAGCTTAAAATCCAACCTCAAACATAACAGATTATAAAAGAGGCACTTGAATGAAATGCAAATTTGAAACAACAGCAAGAGACTTTTTGTCAGCAAATCTCAGCTACCAATTCATATTGTGAAACAAGTAAAATCTTCACTCAACAAGTGGAAAATAGAAGATTGGAATTTGAAAAGATTCATAGGAAATTTTCTAAATTCATTTTATGGCAAGAATTTGACGAAGGGAAGAAGTTTTATCTTTCGAAATTTGACAAGTTTCATAAAGATATTTTATTTAAATACTCGAAGATGCAGTTGAAACAAGTAGAGAAAGAAGCATCAAAGGTAGAAAACTTAGTAATGAGATCATTAAGTCTTTCAATGGACAACTTCAGAACGCTAAGCTTATTAAAGAATATACAGTCGAAGCAATCCCATAGGTCAAACTATTGGAGACACACTGCAAAGAAAGCATCGATACACAGGCAGAATCTATCAAGCAAATAACAAAATTAGATCAAGAAAATTACTAGAACTTCTTGATCAAACCACATCACCAATGCATGACTCTACAATCCTTAACCGATTCCACTAGAAAAGTGTTGCCATCACTCTCAAATGTCGTGTTTAAAGGCCAAGTCAGATCTGGGATCAGACATCCAACTCAGTTGAAGTCGATGATGGATATCTGCCAGCTCAGAGATCAAATGACGAAAGAAGATCCGCCCACTTAAGAAATATTTTTATCTTTATTTCTAGATTATAGTTTAGTTTACTTATTATGAGGAAGGTTTTGTTAGTGTCAGTCTTTGCAGCCTTCCTCCAGTGATCAAACATGCTCTTACAAAGTGATTTTAAGGTGTCAAGGTCAAATTTTGTCATTTCAGTGAGTCTTCAAGTAAAATTTGGTCACTAGGTATTAGGTCTAGGGTTTCACAAATTTAGTCTTCAGAATGTCTAATAATGTCAGCAGGCACATGAGGGAGGTTCGAAATAAGTTTTCATTGCAAATTTCATCGTCATATTGCTAGATAATGATTCTTCTTCAAAACTTTGTTTTGAAGAAAAATCGTCAATTTTGTCTTTTGTAATAAATGTAATGTAATTCTCAAAGTTTTTTCAGTTGTGAAGTTCTTCAGGTGCATCCCTGGTCACATTTGCCAAATCCAATGCCATCTATCCCTGCAAAACATAGACAATAGATTCATCATCAGTTCAAAAATCAAAGGAAACAAACAAAAACAGAGTTTATATTAAAAAGTGCAAAGTGCCAAAGTTCAAACATTAGCAAGTGGGTTATTTCAAATCAAAAATCAAAGCCCATGCCATAAAAGATATTTTTGTGTCTTCATAAATCATTTCCATACCAAGAGTTATCAAAGATCCAAGAGAAAATCGTGGAGGAAGCAAAAGCCATTCTTGGAAGGCAAACTGTGGTGAAGTTCAGAGTCACGGTGTGTTGGGAAGTGGTCGCGGTGCACATAGTTGTCACGGCGCATAGAGCCGCTCAGCACTTTGTTAACTTGAACGATCGCGGCACATACACCAGGCGCGGCGCACTGGGTTGTGCGCGCGGCGCACTAGGCTGACACACAAAAAGCTTTGCCACTGTTCCATAAAGTCAAATCGACTCAATCTCCTATGCTCCGAGTAAGTTTGTGAGACTTTGAATTGCTATTAGCTTGTGTTTGGTGTTGCTTGAAAGAAGGAATATGAGAATTTGTAATGTCAAATTATAAACCCTCTCATTTGGTCAAAAACTGCTCCTTAGGGTTTGAATTTGAGTTTTAAAATTTGATTTTGGTGCCAAGTACTTCAAAGCCCATTCCCCACCTGTGGTTCCTTTCCCCCTCACTGTCACACTATCATTAATAGTCCCTCCCCTATTCCCTTATATCCCAAGTCATTTCCCATCCATAAAATCATTTCATTTCCCATTATTTTCAATTTCCCATTTCATTTGTAAAAAATTCCCAATACCCCGAAGTTCCCCAAACAGTCTAGTGGTTGTCCTTACACTTTAAATTCACTTGAAAAAACTCCATCATTCTCACTGCCCTATTTCCCACAGTCCCTCATTTGACTTTGACACATTTGGAAATCAAGACAAAGACACCAAATTCTTATTTTCATCTCATACAAATCAGCATATACTTGACATAGACTTTCAACACCATGGAAATGGATACGGATACATCATATGAACAAGACAGTGATTCTACTACTGAGATACATGCACCGAGAAGGCCTCATAAAGGTGGCAAACATGTGAGAGAAGAGCCCACCTCATTGACTCAATTGCAGGCCTGCCCACTTGCCATGGCATGTTTTGAGAACAGCCATGCTATTAGTACTGTGAGATGATTGCTCGGATTCAACATCATCAGGAGTTGGCTCGGTTGTTTGTATTACATTTGCGTGATGGTCAGGTAACTCTTGCTGGTGTAAATTTCACCTTGAAACCGGAAACCATTTCTTAGGCAACAGGAATACCGAATGTAGGTGAAGAGTGGAACAAAAGACAGCAGGTGGACAAAGTGCATTATGAACCATACATCAGGCCTAGCTGTGTGAGACAGCTCAACAGGGTATTACCATTTCGGTTCCTAAAGGAATCCTATGCGCCTTTGATGAGACTCATTATCAGATACTTCAATTGTGAGGGACGCTTCTCACACCTCTATGCCTACCACATCAGGTTATTGATGCATTTCACAAGAGTGAGGATGATGAACATACCTTATTTCATGTGCCAGAACATCGAGAGAATGACCACTCTTGTGCAGAAGAAGACTCCCGAGCAGCAGTACAACAGTATTTATCACTATGCTCTCATCAAGATTGTTGTTGTACATCAGCTTGGATTGTAGGGTATTTCATGGGAGGATTTCATTTCCCATGACTTCTTCACAGCCCCTCAGCCTCCTCCGGAGATTTTCCACGATGCAGGTGAACCTTCACATCAGTTTGAAGGTCACGAGACAGAGCCTATCAGTGTGCCAGTGTTTGTTACTTATCAGAGAGGCACCCGAGTATTGTTTGCAGCAGCCCGACGAGTACTATCTCCACCTGGGGTGGAAGGGGTCTCGTTGCCATCATCAGCAGCACAAGTACAGGTATAGGACAGAGGTAAGAGGTCTATGTAGGATGATGGCCCTTTAGGAGGCTAGGATACTAATTTCATTCTTATTGATGAGGATTTGAGCTCTCCATGCTCAAAGTTTAGAGAGATCATTCAGGAGCATAAAGCTGAGATCGACACATTGACCAACAAATTGCAGAGAGCTCAATGGATCATAAACTATCTAGAGCAGTGGAACAAATAGTTGGAGGATCAGCAAACGATCATGGAGTTTCAAAACATCCGTGAGAACCGGCAAGCTGCCCAGAGAAGCCCAACCGAGATGACACCCATTGAGCGGGAGATTGAGGCTGATAGAGAGACTTGGCTTGAGAGGGTCAGCATTCATCTTGAGAAGTTTTTGGAGAAGGAAAACAAGGAGAAGAACATGCTCAGACACATGAAGAACCATTATTGGGCACGCACTCATGTTTGCAAAGCGAGGATCAAGATCCTGAAGGCAAGGCTAAGGAGGGCACTAAAGCGTCGCAAAAGGCATGATAGGCTCCAAATTTTGGCCGAAGCTTCTTTGGCCCAGCATAGTGCTTGATGAGGGACCTTCAGCCCAAATTTCAAGAAATTTGGGAAAAATTTTGTCAATTTTGAATTTTTTGGTCTCAAAACAGATTTTCCTGCCCGACGCGTAGCGCCACTTGGCGCGCGCTTATGATTGGCAGCTCTTCAGGAGGAAAAATTTGCATTTCTAGATTTTTCATCAAAATTTATGCATGCCTATGGATTACCTAAGGATTTCATCAAGTTCTGGGTTGCCTAAAGGGTCAAAAACACCTCAAAAATGACCTTTCTGCCACTTTTTGCACACACAGGAAGCAGTGTTGGGAGATTTGATTTTTGGAGGGGAAAATGGAAACCAAATATAGAAATTCCACTTGGGTTGGAACGTATACAGGCAGGGCTTTCCAGCGAGCTATCCTGAACTCAATTTGGACTTCGAGAAGGCCCTCAAAATCAGCTTCAAACTTTTGCTACGCATAAAGATTTCAGGCGCGGCGCATAGGGAAATTTGGCCTATTTTTCACTCAGCAGCTCAGAATTTCGCCTAGTTTTGGCTAGTTTGACTTTTTCATGTAACTCTTGATGTACCTTGATGTAATTTCATGACCATGATGTAATTTTGGCACATTTTTACTCATTCTAGAAGATTCATTCACCAAAAGGTGAAATGTAAGTGAATGGATCAGTTTCCTAGCATATAGAGGCAAGTTGTTTCATTGCCTATTTTCTAGTTCCTAGTTTAGATATGGTTGAAACAGCACCTAGAATGGTGAGCTCGACCCCTAGAGGCATGGGAATGAGCTAGGCTTGTCTATGTCTTGTATTTTCTCAGTCATTTTCAGAGGTGGGACACTTGGGATTACTTGGCACTTCATTGTACATTTCATCCCTGCAATTTTGGCAAAGGAATAGACCAGGGTTTGCAGCACTTTTTGGGATCCATGTAGCTCTGTGTTTTGATGGTGTTTTTCTCTATGTGATTTTAAGTTCACTGATGCTTATGTGTATCATTTTCCTTCTCCTTTCTTCTTAAATTAAACAAATGAGTTATAAAGGTGGAATTCATTAGATTGCTTTGCTCTGCCTTTAGTTTTGTTTAATTTTCCATGTTTTCATCTGTTTGAAGAGGATTCTTGAAACCTTCTTTCCCTCTTCAGCTCCTCACCGGTATGAACCATCCATTCATTCAATCTAAAGCATCAAAATTATTGCCTTCCTTGCCCCAATCAAAACTCTGCAAAAACTAGGCCTCATCCCCGAACCCAAAACTGCCTTTCCCTTTGTTTCCAACAAAACCCCCAAAATCAAAATAGAACTCTTTTACTTATATACCTAGCCTAAAATTAGCCTTTATTTCAAGTCATCTCAAGCCCTATTGATTATTTTTTTTGAGATTGACCCGGAGAGAGCCCTTTCCTGTTCTGGTAGGGCTAGCTACCAGACTAAGCGTGGTTTGATGTTACCCTGAACTCTGCCTTCCTTCAGCCTGAGGTAGATTTAGGCAATAACAGGTTGTTTGAAACCTCCTCAATTTTTTATGTAATAATATATTTTTGACTTATTTAGTTTAGTATTTAAACCCTTCTCATGCATTTAGAGAAGGATCCATAATTTTGTCAAAGAACAATTTGTGAAAGCTTGCACTTCTGTACTTTTATGAATGCCTTTGATGAAATATATAGAACATGATCTACTTTTGGAAAATCGAATATGTTTTACTGGAATTGCACTTCTATACTCTTAAATTATATTTGGATTGAAGAGAAGTTGATCAATATTGTGGATTTCATGAGCATAAATTATCATATTTGGTACTTTTATCTTATGATTAAGTTTTGATTATGAGTTTACAGTAATTTATTTTTTATATTGTGATATGTGTGCAGCATTACTTACAGTTTATCATTCATGCACTTTTGTACAATGTTTCAGCTGTAATTCCTTACTATATACATAAAGTAATTGATAGGTGTGATATATTATACATAATTATTTTGATTAATTATTTAGTCAAGATAACCATTTTTCATAATTTTCATCCCTTTCAGCAATTGAATGATCTTTATTACCTTTTGTTGTAAGATATCTCTCTAGATCGCATCAATGGTAATTTTTCCAATGTTATAGATTACGTTAAATAATTAGATTAATTAGATTTATGTGTTTTATTATTTAGATATATTATTTCCATTACTTTGAATCCATTCATCATTTTCCCTTGTATTACAACACACCATTACCATATCAATCTCTTTATTGGGAAACTGGTCCCATTATCCCCAGTCAGAACCACTATACCAAACGGAAAAGGAGTTGCTTTAAGGTCCGGACCGGGTGGTTATCCCCCATGTTGTTGCAACAGAATTATGGGGCTTCAAAATTTTAGTGCTAGAAGGAGGGCCCTGTGAATGGCAAGGAAAAATAATAAAAAATCTAGAAGCCATCCTAATAGTCGTTCTCCATCTAGATCCCCTCCAACTTCTAGATCCCCTTCTGGAATTACTATTTTAAGATCAGAAGTTGAACAATCTCCTCCAAAATCCCCTATTAGATCTCATAAATTACTTTTTTCAGACTATAAATCTGAATCACCAGAAGTTCAAACTTTGATAGAAAAGTTAGAACAAATCTCCATTTCAACTGAAAAATCTGCAATATCTCAACCATCTGAAGAGTTTCATCTGTGTTACAACCTAGAAGAATCTTGACTCATTCTCTAAGCGAGAAAATTGGGGTTCCTCCTTTGGAATTTCCCATTACTTCTACCCAAAAGAATACCAAGAAATATAAATCACAAATATCTATTAGGGAGATTTTCTCCAATTCCTCATCTCAAATCCATTCACTTCCCTCACACGTTACAATAGCTCTCATTCAAACTATTGGTGCTAGGTCTTCTAATTCAGGTAGTCAACCTGCCTCTTCTTCCACTCACATCCCGTTCATATCTTCATCCACCCAAACTCCTACAATCATGGCAGGACAACAACAACAACCACCACCACCACGTGTACATCAACCATGGAATAATCAAGGTGATGTAGCAATGGAAACTCCTCTTCATTCACTTCTTAAATATCTTGAAAGATGGTTACCCAAATTAAATCTTGATGATGTTCTACCAGCAGAAGAACATCTCCACAATTATATGTTAGCCATCAATTTAAAATAGGTAACTAAAGAAGACTGTGTGATTAGATTATTCCCATGTACTCTTACAGGATCTGCATGATCCTGGTATTTTTCATTACCTGCTCGCTCTATAACTAGTTGGGATATGTTTGAAGAATAATTTTTAGCAAAGTTTAGAGATGACAGAACCATTGCATCGCTCATCAATGACCTATCAAATATCAAGGCTAAAACAGGAGAGAAAATCAAATACTTCAATTCTAGATTCAATAAATTACTCAATAAAATCCCTGCTACATCAGTTCTTGGTGCTGAAGTTCAAATTGAGTGGTATATATCTTCTCTTCTCTCTAATATAGTCATTTTTGTGGATAGAGAAAAATTAGCTACATTCACATAAAACATGATGGAAGCTTTGTCTGTAGAGAAACGTATAATTGCTCTCGAAAAGAAAATCTCTGAAGAAGACATAAAATCCAAGAAATTTTCTTTCAAAGATGATTCAAAGAAAAAACCATCAAAAGATCATTTTTATGTAGAAGCCTTAAGAAAGTACTGAAAACCATGACCAATGAAATGGTAGATATCAAAAATCAAGTTGCTGAAAACTCCAATACTCAGAAAACTTTCACATCTTTCAAAATAAATCAGCCTTATAGTTCTTAACCACCTAACATTGTATCTAATGTTGAGTCTAACCTAGAAATAGAAGATGAAGAAACTAAGGAAGAGGGAGTAGTTGAACTAAATGGCATGTGGGACTTTATCATTCCAAATGAAGAACAACAAGGAGATTTACCTGTTACTACTAGAATCAAAGGACCCGCTGAAGAAAACCAGCCAAATAAAAAACAGAAAGATTCAACATCAGCTTCAAAAGACAAGTCAGCTAATAAGAAATATGCTTCTAAGGTTTCACATCCTATTCCACTTTCAACATATTCTCCATCTACATCAAAAACCTTGGTAGTATCTGACACCATGGAATATAATATTGTTGAAGATATGAAGAAAGTAAAGGCAAACATCTCACTTCATGAACTTGACAAATTGAAACGACAGCCGAAGATATTGCTTAGAGAATTTAATGCATTTCTTGCTTTACCACTACCTGTTTTTGTTATATCTCAGGCTTCAAATAGTTCAAGAAAAACTCATACTTCTTCAAATAAGGTTGAGCCTTCATATTAAATTCTCACAGGTGATAGGTCTAATTCACACGCAGCTCCTTTTCTTCTAACATATGAAATTTTAAATAGGAATCTTCACAATTGTTTGATTGACTCAGGAGATTCTTCTAATATCATGCCAATATCAGTTTGTGTTAAATTGAATATCACTCCTCAAAAATATGTTGTTCGCATAGTACAACTTGATAAAACCAAATTTGAAGTCCTGGGGTAAATAAATTCAGTCAATATTCGACTTTCTTCGAATCTCAAAGTCAGTAAAATCATTGATATTTTAGTGGTTGATATTCCAGAATTATATGGATTAATTTTGAGAAGAGATTGATTTGAAAAACTCCATTGATATTTCGCTACAGATCAGTCTCACATGTGGTTACCTTATTGTTAGGCAGATAAATCTTTCTTGCGGACAAGAAAGATCTCCCTAGTATCACAAGGATAGCTAGAAATAAACAGGACAAATGTAAACTACTTTCTCTAGATTATATATGATTTAGAATTTTCTATGATGAAGAAAGGACCTACCTGTGATCCAATGCTAGTTAAATTCTTCTTTCATGTCACTCCAAGAAGTCACCTCTTAAGATCTACAAACAAAGACATGAAAGAGAATCAAAATCACCTACAACATATACTGATTCAAAAATCACAAATCTATCTTAATGATCAAGGAATTTAAGAAATAAGTCATTCAAGTAAACACATAAACAGCTTATTGAGAAAACAGGATCCAATTGTATTATCTTTAAATAAAATAAGGAGTCTTACAACCGCGTTTGCCTTGATGTCGTGCAGATCCTTCCGGGATCCGAAACAAGCGTTTTCCTTTGGTCTGACAAGCCCTTCCGCTCTTTAAACCAGCCTAAATACGAGTATGTAATCGTTCTCGCAGCTAGCAAAAAGAATATGTTTCTTCACCAATTCCCTTCTCTATCGTAGCTACTAAATACAAAGCAAGTACTAAGTGTATACAAAATGTATAGAGAAGTTTTACATATGTGAGCATGTACCCTTGAGACTGAACAAAGCTTCAATTTATAGCAGAAGGAAAGTGGTTACAACTCCAAAATGGAAGGGATAGAGTCCCCTTATCAAGGGATTAAGTTCCAAAGTCCAAGGAATAGGCTCCTTTTATGAAGGAATGAATGTTCATGATAATGGAGGGAGTAAGGCTTCGACTAGATAACGCCTTCTAGAAGCTTCCAGCTAGCAGAATATTTGACTAGCTAGGCTTCTAGAATTTACTTTCGCCTTCAATTTACCTTTTACATGCATCCGCACCTTTAATGAAGAAAACGTCTTGTCGGCTCCACAGTTTTTGGGTGCGGTGCCACAGGTAAGGCTAAGGAAAAGTGCGGTACAAGTGTTTTTATGATTTTTACAAGATTTTCTCCAAATTCAGGACTTGGTTTAGGAACTTTAGGGTTGTATACTTCTAAGGGAGCATTATATATGTATTAATGAACCCGTATAGACAGTAAAATGTCATGGTGACAAAATAATGTGTAACAGATTGCCCCCCTAAAGCGCAAAGTCTGAGATAATTCGAAGAGAAGTGCTTTATCATTACGAGGATTGGCTTATGGACGTCGATTAGAACCTATAAAAACGTTCAATGCAAACATATATATATATATATATATATATATATATATATATATATATATATATATATATATATATATATATATATATATATATATATATATATATCATCGCTGACGTAGGCATTCCCATACTTAGAGAAAAAACTAACTAAATCAAAACTTAACTAAAATGTTTTGATATAGAAATGATTCTAATATTACATCAATACTAGACACAGTATGGACGCAGCCATCTGCCATGAATAGTCTACTGCATAATCAACAATAAAACTCCTTCCAGCCTGGATGGTGGAAACTAGATCCAGGGTCTTGATTTCTGCTTCCCGAATTAGTACGATTCTATACATGCAATTAATTGTGTAGAAGTCGAACATGGTAGAAACCACTTGATTACCAGTCAATGATGTGAATTGTTAACAAGTGTGAGAGAAACCACCAATAATGACAATGGCTCTAAAAGTACTCAGTACAATTCATGAAGTGTGAATAAATGATTTGAAGTCGAACACTTCATACAATCATCCGATCAGAGGTCAATGATGTAACCTATCGTCGAAGGCGAGAAATCTGCCATTAGGGTATGCAGATTCCAAGGTACTGAAGGATTCTAGATCAACTTCCTATATTATATGTTGTCGTCAATAGAAAGTGATCCATCGTAGGAAAGCCCACGACACGAAACCATTAGATCAAGTTTTCTAGAAACATTTTGCAAGGACTGACTCAGGGATGGTCAACGCAAATGGAGACATATGTTTGCAGATGAATGGTTTGTTTGAATTGTCCTCTTGAACACATAACGACACTGCAAATGGTTTGGTAACAATTGACCTAAAGCTAATACCCAAAAACTAGTTGAAGACTTTCAATCTGGTTTGATTAACTAATGGGCAAAGGATTTTCCCAACCCGGGTAGAAGTGTGAAAAAAAGTGTCATGTTCAAGAGTAGTATACTGCTTTTAAACAAAGTTAAACAACTGGATCTATTTTCTCTCTTTTCCCCCACCATTTCTGGCAAGTACCTCTTTATTTTTGGCAAGCTTGAGGAGGATAACATTTGCTTGCAATATAAGCTCATCCTTTGGATGAGTCCAACTTAGTTTAAAATTGAACCCTAAGAAGGAGTGGTATGTTCCTGTTTATAATTGACAGGTCATTTATTGTTAAATTTTAACGAGTCCAGTATAGGTGAAACACGGTGTTTTTCAATTTTAGGGAGTCAGAAGAAAAACTTAAGAAAACTCAATGGGTGTACTTTTTCATAAATTTAGTCTCTCAAGCCCAATAAAGGATAAAATAATACAAGAGAGAACTCTATTGACCATGAATTAATCAACGTATACATTTTTCATAAATAGTCCATTTTAGCCTGGAAAAGGGGTAAACTTATACTGAAGGGACGACTGTTCATTTCCTTTAATGAGTTCAAATAGTCAAATACTTGGCAACCTTTTCATGTTTAAAGAGTCTGAAAAGGGCTTAAAAGAGAACTCAAGATTTTTATTTTTCGTAAGTTTTAACGAGTTCGAAAAAGGGATAGAAATGTACTCATACTTTTCGCTTTTTCATGATTTTTACCGAGTTTGAAAAAGTGATAAAAAGTATACTCCTTTGTCAAAATTATCATTTTACCCAAAAAATCCTGTATTCTACACAAAAAACTCAAAAATTAAACATACTTATTTATGATTAATAAAAATAATTTGGAAAATAACTTTTCAAAGTGGAAAATAAACAAAATTATATTTCATTTATTCAAAAAATCTTATAAAAATGAGTTTTTCTAAATCATTTTTACCATTTGATTCCAGAGTGAAAGTTGAGAGCTTTTGGTGAAAAACGTTCCAGAGGAGATTACGGAAAATTCAACCATCAGAATCGAAAATCGTCAGCTCCAGGTAATCCACATCATCCTCGCCTTCATTTTTGTCCATTCACTTTCTTAATTTAGGTCTTAAATTCATTTTTTAGGGGGAAAATATGTTCAAAATTTTGCTCACGGGGGTCTGCAGGTAATACAGATGACACCTGTGGACCCTGATAATTTTTCAAAAAGAAAATTGTCATGGTCCCACACTTTTTGTATAGGATGTATGCAGACCCCCGCACTGTCTTTGTGCAAAAGGTGCAGAGGCATCGTGAAGAAAATAAAATGATAAATTCTCCCAAAATAAACCAAATTTTTTCACTCAAATTGTTTCTAATCTTCCAATTTGCCCATTGCAGAATATCTACAATGCTTGAGTGGAGAGAACGCGAACATGAAAAGGTTTATGAGGCCGCAATGGTACATGCACCCACATTGCGTGTGTTGAGGGAATGTGGTTTATATAAATTATGTGTTATTCAGGGTATGAGGGCCCAAATAGACTTACTCGCATGGCTAGTAAACAAGTGGGACATCCAGGAACAGTGCTTCATAATTGGAGATCATCCGCTCGAAATCGAGCTGGAAGATATATATTTTCTTACTGGTTTATCAAAGAGAGGTGAACCAATCTCTTTGTTTGGGGCTAGGGCAGGTGGCCAATCTGTCACTAGCCTTCAGCAAGAGTTCTGCAATGAAGAAGCGGATTCCAAAGATAAGCGTATTGATATAAAAACAATCATCCGTCCTGAACTGAAAGTGGTTGTGTTTACTGTAACCCGGTTGTGTGGGAGTGCAGCTCCACAAGTTGCTACTAGATCCCAAATGCAGACTATTGTTGATTGTTTCAAAGGCACCATTTTCAATTGGTGTGAGGCAGTATTGGCCAACGTAAAAGGCCAATTGACCCGATAAAAGAACTCAAAGTTGAAAAACTTTGGGTATGGAGCTATTGTTGTCACATTTGCCCTGCAAAGAATTCCTTCACTTGCCCCACAACTTATCTCAGTTGATCATGGTAGAGTCAGGGAGCCTCGGATGGTCCGATGGGTTGCACTGATGCCTCGTCATAGCGAGGAAGGTGAGATTGTTCATTTTACTCCAACTTATTTCCATTGGTTGGGGAACCAAATCTTCGCCATAGAAGATTTCCCATATGCCGAGATAGACTTCTGTGGTGATCGAGAGATGTCCCTTCCTCCGAGAACACAGTGGGATGACTCAGGTAAGAATCATTTTGATATGTTCTAAATTCTAATTTTTATTTTGTTTTTGTTTAAATCATCCAATACTTATGACAAAAAAATTTAAAATGCAAATGTTGGTCCACGCAGGCTAGCCACGCTCTGTCGCTTCAACAGGAAGCAAAGAGAGCCCATTGCAACACCAGAGGATCAGGCAGCTGAGATTCTTACTGACCTAGGACACAACCTAGAACGGTTGACCTTGGATATCCCAGAGACTTTGATAGATTATATCCCTCTCCGTCTTCAGAGACATGTCATTGGAGTCCCCGGTCAGTTCAGGAGATTCCTGAATAAAGTAGCGCGAGCTATCGTGTACTATCATGATCACCACCACGGATAGTGGATGATTGTGCAGAATATGACATTTTTTTTGTTTGTATCACTATTTTTTCCGATCATAAGGTGTTTTAAACCTATAAACGAGGACGATGTAATATTTTTTGAAAACATTACTCTACTCTATGATATTACTACTATTTTTGGCTATCTGTTCAACATGTTTATCGAATGTTGCTTTGATTTACTACTGTAATGTTGCAAATGTATGTTTATAACACTAGTAGCTAATGTATCAGCCAATGTCTTTAAATTTCTCAGAATGTGTTGATATTCAATGTAATCAAACTCTCGTTCCAAGAAACGTACCTTCAAAAATAACCTCAATAATACTGGATTTTTAATTGCGTATACTCCATTTAAATGTAATACAATGAGTTCAGAATCTAACTTAATGATCAAAATTCGAATTCCAAATGAGATGGAATCGGATAATAACTCAATCAATGCGCTTAATTCTGCAATATTATTCGTTGTTTGATCGAGGCTTACCCCATTCATAGATATTAACTCATCAGTGGGTGAATAAATAACCCAGGCTGCGGAAGAAATTTTTCGTGTACTGCGACAAGCACCATCAGAAAAACCAATATACATTTGAAGGGATGTTGATATCTGCAATATCAAGAGTAATCCACATAAGCAGGGATAGTAGTAAAAACAAACTTAAATTAGGCACATTCTTCTAATCTAAGGCACACTAGCTACGAAAAGAACTAATATATAAATAAGATCTCCACACAAGGTTTAAGCATAATATCCCTTCTGATAAAGCCCATTTCTGGGTTTGTCTAAAGAGACCTCGTCATAATCAATCAATTCATAGGCCCCTTTTGCAAGCACTCACTTGACAATATAAGGACCGTGCCACATGGGTTCAAATTTTCCATCTCCTAGCTTATCATTAGCTTGGTTGTATACCAATACTATGTCACCCTCTGAAAAAACACGAAGTGTAATACTTCGATCGTACCGAGCTTTAATGCGTTTTTTGTGAGCTCCAGCTGCCAATGCAGCGGTGCGTCGAGTTTCATCTAATTGAGCTAAGTATAAAAGGCATTTCTCCTCCTCAAAGGTAGCTGGTAGTAATTCTATGGCTAACTGGAGTGACGGTATTGTGCATTCAATTGGTAACACAACTTCTAAGCCATAAACTAGCTGAAAAGGAGTGAAACCGGTTGCGATTTTTGCTGAGGTTAAGTATGCCCAAAGTGCTGAGAAAAGCATAGTGTGCCAATTAAATTTATGAATTTCGATTATCCTTTTAATCATAGTGGTTAAAAATTTATTTACAGCTTCAACCTGACCATTAGCCTGCGGGTAATACGATGTAGAACTATCATGGCGCAGGCCAAGGTGGTCGGAAAGTTCGATCATCATAATGTTTCGAAAATGGCTCCCATGATTAGTAATGATAGTTTGGGGTACGCCAAATCGAGAAATCACGTGATTGAATACAAAAGTAGCTACAGTTTTTCCATCTGCTACAAATGTAGGCATCGCCTCAGCCCATTTGGTAAAATAATCTACTGCGAGAATAATATACCCATGCCCCCCAGCCAAGTGAGGGTTACATGTAATGAAGTCAATGCCCCATTTTGCAAAAGGACCGACAACAATTATTGGGTTAAGAGGAGCTGGTGGTGCACGCATTTTACGATCACCGATCTGACAATTATGGCATTTTCGGACTGCTATAATGCAATATTTAAATAACGAAGGCCAAAAGTAACCGGCGCGCAATATCTTTTGGGTTGTGGCATACCCAGACATATGACCGCCACATGCTCCAGAATGACAGTCATTTAAAACTTTTTCAGCCTCTTCGTGGGTTAAATATCGTCGAAATACAAAATTTGCACAGCAACGATAAAGCGTGTCTCCAACAATATTGTACTGTTGAGACTGGTAATGGATCTTTTGTCGTTGTGAACATGAAATCTCAGGCCGAAAATTTTTTGTTTGGAGATAAATGATTATATCTCCATACCAAGGATCTAAAGTACTGATAAGAAACAAAAATTCATCAGTGATTGGATGTTCTACCACAGTTTCTATCTTAGTATTTGGGAAGTCACACATCAGTTCGGCGAACACTAGTGATTTATTTTATTTATATTTTTCAAATTCTAAATCAAACTCTTGAAGGATTACTATCCATTTAGAGTATTTGCCCCCGAGCAGTTATTTGGTCAAAATATACATCATAGGGTTACAATCAAAGTCACTATTGTTTTTCGTAACAGTATGTAATGATGAAATCTTTGGACAGCTTGGACTGTTGCCAAGGCCAATTTCTCCACATGTGAGTATTTGATTTCAGTCGGATTCAAATTGCGACTGAGATAGTAAATCACATGTTCGTTGTGAAATTCATCTTCCTGAACTAAAACCATTTTGATCGTGGAATTAGAGGCTGCTAAGTATAAAAAGTAATCATGCTTGTAATTGGGTGGATGCAATAACGGTGCATGGGTCAACGCGTGTTTTAGAGCATCAAAAGATCTATCAATGATCTCGTCCCAAATGAAAAGAATATTTTGTTTCAACAACCTAGTAAAACCTTTGGTTAACTCAGTATAGTTAGGAATGAATCTACGCAGAAAGTTTGCTTTCCCCTGCAAACTTTGGAGTTGGTGAAGTGTGGAAGGAGAAGGTAAACTGATGATGGCCTCAACCTTCGACGGGTCGACATGAATGCCTTCCTTAGAAACAATAAATCCAAACAATCGTCCAAATTCTACACAGAAAACACATTTGTGAGGATTCAAATGAATCTTATAATGCCTACATCTCATAAATATTGCTCGTAAATGAGTAGGATGATCTTTCCTGTGTAATGAATGAGTAGGTAAATCATCGAGATAAGGTTTTGCAATGTGTTTAATGTCATGAAATGCATAATACATTGCCCTTGGAAAAGTTGCACCAACATTCTTAAGTCCAAATGGTAATTTACGGTAAGCGAAAGTTCCCCATGGACAAATGAATGTTGTCTTTGGTTGATCAGCAGGGAGTATGTTTATTTGATTATAATCGGAAAATCCATCCATAAATGAGAACATTTCGCTTCCGGCACAATCGTCAATGATTTGATCGATATAAGCGGTTGGATAATTGTCTTTTGGACAAGCTCTGTTTATATCCCTATAATCAATACATACTCTGGTTGTTCCTTGTTTTTTATTAACATGAATAATATTAGATACCCAATCCATGAGAGGAATTGAATAAATAAATCCTGCTCGAAGTAATTTTTCAACTTCAGCTTTGATTGCAGTAGCTTTTCGTGGATGTATCTGACGTAATATTTGTCTGACAGGTTTAGCATATGGGTATGTTTTAATTTCATGAACGAAAATGGAGGGATCAATTCCTGGCATTTCTTCATAGGACCAAGCAAAAATGTCACGGAATTCTTGAAATAGGGCTTTGTATATATCAATTTCATCTTTTGTACAAGAAGATCCTATGTGAATGTTTTCAACAATTCCTAGTTTTACTGAGATGTCAATGGGAACCGTTGTAGAAATATTTTCTAAATTCAATTCAGAATCTGAATTTGTAATCGATAGAGGACTCTGAGGTTCTTTGACATAGTCAGTGGTGAAAATTGATGAAAAATCATTTTCAAATAGATCAAGATCAGGTAGAAATGAAGATCTATGATGTAGATCTTCCCATGGTAATTCATCCATAGACAAAAAATCACGAATATGTTCATCAGTATTGAATACTTGTTGAAAAGGATCAGGAATTGATGTAAAGGCTGAGCTTGATGTCGAAAATAATTCTTCATTGATCACACTCAATGGATCAGATGCAGTTGAAGGGATATCAGAAAATGATTGTACTGCTTGATATGCTAACTCAAAAGGACTCAAAGGCATCTCGCCTTCGAAAGAATCCAGTTCTGATTCTGAAGGTACTATCCAAGGATCATCAAATGGAATAGTACTTGATGTAATCATATTGATATTAGCGATAGTATGCAACACGTTGGGTGTAGGCATAGAAAAAGTTCCCCAATAAAGCAGTCTTTAATTAAACCTACCCCAACATCTTCGTAAGGGATAGTCGATTTTCCAACATGCTGGATACTATCCGTAGAATCTGGGTCGGATGAATAATATGAAAGTTGGTCAATTTTAACAATCTTTCCATTGTGAGGGAATATAATTAACTGAAAGACCGATGATACGACGGCATTCATAGCATAAGACCAACTTCGACCCAGGAGAAGGTTGTAATCTAGAGGGGCATCAACTACCTGCACATCTATATTAACAGTTTTTCCTTCAACTTCTATAGCTAGATCCTGTAAAATACCATACGGATGGAAACCTCTTCCATCAAAAGCTTTGAAGATGGTTGGAGATCGGTTAATCGTTGGAGAACCAAGCAATTTCCAACATTTCAACGACATGATACACGCAGATGCCCCTTCATCAATCATAGTACGAAAGAAACGTCTGTTTTTTACTAACACAGGAATATGGAAAGCCATTTGATGGGGTAGGCGAGGTGTAAAATTTTCTAAATCGAAGACCATAAGGTTTGAATCCTGCAAATATACAGCTCCTAAAACTGAAAATAGTAATTTCCTTTGTGCTGGACTTGACTGCAGCACTTCCAAGGCCGACATTGTTGAAGGGGAAATTGTCAAATCCTCAACAATGTTGTAGTTTTGAGCAGCCCTCGCATGTAGATTGAAAGCTGATTTACGAAGCACACCTTTAGCAGGCGGTTTGATTACTAAGTCAGGATTTGGTTTCTCGATATGAAGAGGATCAGAAATCGAGGGAGATGTAGCTGGTGTTGAATTAGAATTTTTTGTTTCTTTACCAGTAATGGGATTTTTATTACCATAGTCTTGCGATCGTGTCGCAACCATTAAAATATATCCTAATGTATTAGAAGAAGATCCAATCATTTTACTATCTTGAATTGGAAAGGGATACTTCAGGACAGCGGGAGTGGGTGAACCTTTGACGGACTTAGAAACTTCAGCCCTATGTGGACATTCCTTGGTGAAATGATCCTCGTCACAGATAAGACAAGGATAATGAGGTTTTCGTTTGTCATCAGTTGATTCAGTTTTATCAGTTTTTTCTTTTGGAGATGAGGTCTCTTTATTATTTTTCTTCCCTTTTTTCTTGTTGCCAAATTTCGACTTAGTGGATGAATCTACAATGTGAATATCAGCATTTGTTTCCAAGGAAGATTCTCCTTTTGGTGAATCAGGTAAAGTTATTATAGGAGAAGTAATATTTGAATATTTCTTCTTATTCTTAGTTGTAGTAACTAAACCGATTACACCATCAGTGGCATGAGACCCTGAAGGAGTTGTTGTTATCTGACCAGGATGCGGTAAATCAGGAATTTTCTTGTATAAAGTTCTAGACTGGGTATACACCAAGTCTAGATATTGAGCTTGAGCAATAACTTGTTCCTCCGTGACAACTCTTGCTTTGGCTACATCTTCAGTGATTTTTGGTAGCAATGATTTAACAAACCATTCTGCCAATATTTGATCTGGGATAAAAAAAATTTACCAAACTTCTTCTACATCTCCATTCATGAATATGATCTAATATATATGTAGACATAGATTTTTTTAATAAAGTTAATAATTTTGTGCCATTGTTGTATCTAACTGGCAACTGAAAATGAGTTAAGAAGGCATTTGCGAGGGCGTTGAAATTGGTAAACGAGCCTCGTGGCAGTTCAATGTACCACTTAGCAGCTAATCCTATTAACGTTCTCTGAAAATGTCTAAGTCGAATAGAATCGTCGATTAATGAGTTAGATGTGCACCAAAGGTGGTAAGTCATAACATGGTTGGAAGGATCCTCTCCTGGTTTTCCTTCAAATTTTGGGATATCACTGGGCAACTTATGAGGCATTGGTGGCCAATACGAATGATAGTAGATGGGATCATTCGTAAGGCGAGTTAAATCCAGTAAATCCAAAGTTGCTATGAATAGTAATCGATGGGTAGGGTCTTGTGGATAACCTTGTGAAACTAAACCGGTCCCAAGAGGAGGATATCCAGGATAACCTAGAATAGTTTGTGCATTTGGAATCATATTACCCCCTGGATAGCCAGGAATAACTGGACCATACTGAGGTTGAACAGGTGTTTGATATGTATATCCAGGTTACGGTTGTTGCGGGTAGACTGGAGTTTCTGAAACACGTCAGTATTGGTACAGCCCCTGATATAGTTGATAAGTAAATTGAGGTTGACTCGTTATAATTGTACTTGTACTAGATTTTCCTACAGGTATTTGAATAGTAGTCTGAATTGTGGGTCCAGAATGCAGAATAGAAACCTGAGGAATCTGTATCAAAGTTTGAGGGGCAGATGTAACAGGAACTGCAGAAACTGTAGGAATAGGTGTGATAGGTTGAACAGAATTTTGAACAGTTGTTTGTGGTAGAGTACTAGGTGAACTCAGACCAAGTTGCTAAACAGGACCAGATGCATGTGTTGGAATTGAAGGCTGGACTGGTTGTTGGGGTTTATTATAACCAACAGGCTGTCCTACTTGATAATAAGGTACTTGTATATTTGGTTGTAAGTTCTGTTGGACTTGGGATGAATCCCACACCATTCCGGGATATGAGGGTCCCATTGAAGGTTGTACATAAGATGTCCCATTATTGGGTTGAACAGATGGTTGATAATTAACTGGCTAATTTCCACCTCCTTGTAACATTTGTTGTTCTGTATAGAAATGTTGTGCTAAAGGAGGTTGCAATCCTTGAGCAGGATACTGCCCTTGAGGTTGATATTGACCTTGAGGCATGTACTGACTCTGGGGTTGATATTGACCTTGAGGTATGTACTATCCTTGGGATTGATATTAACCTTGAAATATGTATTGTCCTTCAGGTTGATATTGACCTTGAGGTATGTACTGTCCCTGAGGTTGAGATTGACCTTGAGGTATGTGCTGTCCCTGGGGTTGATATTGACCTTGAGTTATGTACTGTCCCTGGGATTGATATTGACCCTGAGGTATGTACTGTCCTTGGGGTTGCCCCCCAGGCTGTATCTAGCTATTTTTAGGTTGCCCCCCAAGCTGTATATTACTACCTTGAAATGTGGGGTTTGAAATATTTCCAGACATCATATAAACTTGCTCATTGTTCAAAGTTCTAGTATTTGGTTCATTCAGGCCAAATGATGACATTGGTTTGCTTGGAAAAGGAGATGCTTCTAAGAATGTATCAGAGAGCGACTGATAGCCTGTAGGAACAGACGGACCACCATAGAGAAATGTTTCTGGCGATTCAAAAAACATAGATGACTCACTTGACATGTTTATCAGAGGTCTATAACCTATTGGAGTAGAGTAAAAAGGTATTTAGGGTGGTGAATGCTGAAGACCTACGTTTTGCAGAAAATCTATCAATGAAGAATACCAAGCGTCTTGTCTGAAAGGACTATAAAAAATTGATTCACGTTCTCTAAGTTCTAAATTGTCCTGAGTTGAAGGGAGAACTACTTCTTCTTATGTATCAGTGATTTCTTCAATACTAATGAGACTATGAGGAAGATCTTCTGTGATTTGATTCTTCACTTTGGGTGAATCAGGATAATCATGAGTTGGAGTAGTGAATTCTAAAGTAGGTTCTGATGTAGCAGGTTCAGTTTCCGGTTTAGAAATTTCAGGTTCTTCAGGTGATAATTCACTTGTTGTAGAAGCAACTTCAGTTAATTCGGAAATTGAAACTATCTATGGAGTATGTTCTGCTACTTGTGATTGATCTACTTCGAAATCGGGATGAGTAATTATAGATGATTCTCCTTGTTCCGTTAATCAAGTTCTACTGATAACATTTGGTATCAGAGATTTAAGTCCTTCTAGTTGGCTTGGTGTGTACTCAGGGGCTTTCCCCTGAGTTATGCGTGATCGTCTCGGTAATTCAGCCATGATTAAAACTTTTAACACACACAATCAAAGAAAATCTCAATCAAAAATTCTTAAATTCGCTAAGAAACAAACAAATGATCATATGCCTATAAAATCTAAGAGATAAAAACACACACAAACAGTAGATTCCCGCACTAAAAACACTAGTTGGTGATGAAATCCAACATCGTATTATTTTAATGCAGAAATGGTGGTTGGAACAGTTACCCCAACAACCTGCTTAATGAAATAGACCGGTGCAAGTTTCTTCACTTAAACTATCTCAAGTGAAGATAACCCTCCGGAGAGTCCAAGTGAGTCTAGCCGACGTCTGCTCCAGGTACAGTGGGATCTTCCCTCCACTGTCACCTTGGGAAAGAATCCTAAATTTTATGGCCACTAAGGTCACCAACAGGAACAAATATACCCGGGGGAACAGTCTACGATCCGATACACACGCAAGGGCAGAGTAACAAAGCTAAATCCCCTTGAAGGCTCTGTTGGTGGTCTTGTGTTTTGATAGATTGGCTAACCAAAAGACAAGGCAACATCAGAACCAATCTTTAGAGTTCCAGGATCTAGTCCTCCTATTCTCAGAGAGGGATCTCTCAAATGTTTAACAAAGATAAGTCTTGTAGAAATTTGATAACTAATATGTTATACACCGAGATTCTCCTGATCACACACTATTTTAACTTCATGCACAATACAGAATCTCTTCTACCATTGATCATTAATTGCGAAAATAAAAACACGCGCGTGAGCACATTAAAACCATAAAAATTCACACATATGAACACAGTATTTTATGGGAAAGCTTAAAGCTGAAAACCCCCAACTATTTTTATATTATATGTCATAGAGATCATGTAACAATCATTATAAAAATCTCCTCACAAGCTCTCAGTACAATCTCCAATTGCTACACACTATTCAAGCCCAATCTAGCAAATCACATGCTCCAATCTATGCCACCTAATAGCCTACCTCTACTTCGCAATCCCTGCTGAATATTGGGTCTGAATGAACTCGAATCCACCTAGTATGCACTGCGCAATCCTCATTGGCATCTCCATCAACGTGTGGTGCAAACTCATGCACCAGTATAGTCACAACTGATAGTCACACTACTCTTTCACCTATCTCTTCACTGGTCTCCACTGAAACTGTCCATGCACTGTAGTTAACTGATGTATTCTTTAGTTGATTAATGAGTTAATAATTAGTGAATTAATTAATAATTAATTCACACCACTCTCACTAGTGTATCAATCGGTTAGACTAGATACAACTAGCTCAACTATGTTTAACTGAGTTAAACTGAATACAACTCCACTAACTTCCTCAATCAACTCCACCAAACTCTGTCACATGAGTTCTAACTGAAGTATCCATGCAATAGCTCCACTTGACCCTCGGGAATAGCGTAATTCCTTCTGTCAGCTGCATGTGCCACTTATGTGCACTTAACTAAAGTGCTCCAAGAGAATAAGATAATGTTTAGAGTCCAAATATTATTAAGAGCTAATAATATTCGACATATCTATTTTTAGACTGGCAATCTAAAAATAGATTCCGCCCAATATGTCTAAAAAATAGAAGTCCATCTATTTTTCCAACTTGACCAACCATCCACAAATAGCATCTTGCAACTCATAGAATATGATCGACATGTCTAAAAATAGACTTTGCGCCAAAAATAGCCTACGGGCCCACTTAGTGAAGGCGACTTCTTTCCACTAAGCTGTCATCTTGTTGAAGTCTCAACCTTCCTCTTCGACAAGATAAGCATTATCGGCCACCCCTATCACGCTTGTGGTATTCGAATTTGCTCTTTGGTGGCGCCTTCGTCAAGATATCGACATCTTGATCCTCTGTCAGTTTCTGTGGGAATGTATATGATAATATGATCTTCCGCTACACACAATCTACGATATGATGATACCGGATGTCAATGTGTTTAGATCTATCATGAAATACTGGATTAACCGAGAGTTTGATGCAACTCTGATTATCACAATATATCACAGTAGGATCTAAGTGTGAACCGAACAACCCGACCGGGATCTTCCTCATCCATATAGCCTCGCATGCAGCCAAACTCGCTACCATATGCCTCTACTAAGGCGAGTGCCACGGATCTACGCTTCCTGCTGAGCGGTAGCCGACCCTATGCGAGAAATCCCTCCCCAGATGTACTCTTTGTCCATTGGGCTCCCTGCCCAATGTTGCATCCGATGAAGCCTGCCTGACTTCATATCCATTGTCTGTGCCATAATCCATATCTTTGGGTAACCACCTCCGGTATCTGTTGTGCTTCGCCTTCCCAAAGAGCTTGGTAGAAGCAACACGCCAACATGAAGGCGGGGACTAACGACATAACGCATGTGTCGGGTCGTGTTTTGACCCGGTCTCGAGGGCCCCTGTGTCGATGGCGGTGGCATCCACTACATCTGCCGATGTAGCATCCTCCTTCCTCCAACCACCAGGAAGAGGAGTATCAACAGGCTTGCAGCCATGCATGTTGAACTTCTCCAGTATCTCCTAGGCATACTTGCCTTGAGAAACAAACATTTCGTCATTACGCTGCCAAATTTCCAATCCCAGGAAATAATGAAGGAGGCCCAAGTCCTTCATCTCAAACTCTTTTGCAAGATCAGCCTTACATGAGAGTATCAACAGTTCATCACCCGTCAAAATCAAATCATCTACATAAAGTACAATGATCAGCAACTTACCCTCCACCACAATCTGGTATAGGTTCGGATCTGCCTCACTCTTGGAGAATCCAAGTCCGGTGAAATAACTGTCTATTCATGTGTACCAAGCACGAGGTGCTTGTTTCAACCCATACAACACTCTCTTGAGCCTACACACATGCGACTCGCTGCTGAACATCTCGAAACCTTCGGGCTGCTCTATGTACACCTCCTCCTCAATCACCCCGTTGAGGAACGCAGTCTTCACATCCATCTGATGAATGTGCCACCCCATCTGCGCTGAGAGAGCTAGGATCGTCCGTATAGAAGAATACCTTGTGACAGGTGCAAAGGTTTCCTCATAATCGATCCCCTCAATCTTTGAGAAGCCTTGGGCAAAAAATCTTACCTTGTACTTCTCCACACTCCCGTCAACTGCTTGCTTCACTTTGTAGATCCATCTCGAACCTACCACTGATTTCCCTTCCAGCCTTGGGACAATCTCCCATGCACTGTTTCTGACAATCGAATCATACTCTTCCACCATGGCATCTACCCATGCGAGATCCTCCACAACTTCCACGAAAGAGGATGGCTCTGTCACGATACACTTGCTCATAAGAGCCATGTATCCATTGTACCAATCAGGTGACTGTCTCTGTCTGCGCTGTGATGTAGGTGCTCCTACAACATTCTCTGAATCTTGAGCCAGTCGCTCAACTTCTGTAGTGCGCTTCCGCCCTCTGATGGTTGGCACTGCATGAGTGGTCTCTTCCACTCCATGAACCTCCTCTTGTGGATGATCCACATCCTCCTTAGGAACTAATAGCTCCTCATCTTCATGCAAGTGTGGCTTCCTCTCAAGCGAACACTTCATGGCTTTCTTCTCATGAAATTTGAACACTGTCTGGCAAATACACATGATAGTTGTGGGGCATGTTGAAGATTGCAACAATAAATGGTGAAGGAGGCATCCTGAAACATCATTCCTGATCCTAGTTGGAAAATGATCACCTAAACTAGGTGGGGCCCACATAGGTTATTTTTGTCACAAAGTCTATTTTTAGACATGTTGATCATATTCTATGAGTTGCGGGATGTTATTTGTGGATGGTTGGTCAAGTTGGAAAAATAGATGGACTTCTATTTTTAGACATATTGGGCAGAATCTATTTTTAGATTGCTAGTCTAAAAATATATATGTCGAATATTATTAGCTCTTAATAATATTTGGACTCTAAACATTAACTTAATCTCTTGGAGCACTTCAGTTAAGTGCACAGATGTGGCACAGGAGCTGACAGAAGGAATTACGCTATTCTTGAGGGTTATGTGGAGCTATTGCACAGATACTTCAGTTAGAACTCATGTGACAGAGTTTTGTGGAGTTGATTGAGGAAGTTAATGGAGTTGTGTTTAGTTTAACTAATCTAAACATATTTGAGCTATTTGTATCTAGTTTAATTGATTGATACACTAGTGAGAGTGGTGTGAATTAATTATTAATTAATTAACTAATTATAAACTCATTAATCAACTAAAGAATACATCAGCTAACTTTAGTGCATGGACAGTTTCAGTGGAGACCAGTGAAGAGGTAGGTGAAAGAGCAGTGTGACTATCTGTTGTGACTATATTGATGCATCAATTGCATCTATATATACATTGGAGTTGCCAATGATAATCACGCAGTCAAGGAGAGTGGGATTACATTGAATTGGTCTTTGTAATCAGCTTGGATTGCGCAGTGGAGGCAGGCTATCAGGTGGCAAAGATCGGTTCATGGATTTGCAATATTAGGCTTGATTAGTGTATGACGATTGTACTGTACCGACAGCTTGTGATAAGCTTTGTATGTTTGTTAGAGATTTTCATGTGATATCCATGATACATAATATGATAGTTGGGGTTTTCAGCTTCAAGCTTACCTGTTAAACAACTGCTTTATGTGTGTTTTTATTGCTTCATGTGTTTTGCAATTGTTGTTTAAATTTCTGCAAGAATTATAGTGGAAGGATTCTATATTTTGCAAGAAGATAAATATTGTGAGATCAGGAGAGTCTGGATATATACATGCATATTGTATATAATTTCTACAGGGCATATCAGTGTACCCCACAAATATCCCAACCTCTGCAGTCGGCTCCAGCTTCTTCCTGGCATCCTTAGTCACATGAATGTAAACAGGTGAACCAAAAATCCTCAAATGGGAAATATCAGGGTTCTTACCAGAAAATGCCTCCTCGGGTGTACTCATGCCAAGTATCCTGTGAGGACAACGGTTTTGCACATAAACCGTAGTATTACATGCCTCAGCCCACAAGTGTATGGGAAGGCCCTGATCATGCAACATCGCCCGTGCAGCACCCACGATCGTTCTGTTCTTCTGCTCCGCAACCCCATTCTGCTGTGGGTTACGAGACGCTATGAGCTCTCTTCGAATTCCTTCTGCACTGCAAAATTCCTTGAATTCACCAGAGATGAATTCACCACCATTGTCGCTCCTAAGAGCCTTCACCTGCTTCCGCGATTCTTTCTCAACTAGTGCCTTGAACTCACAGAACTTTGAGTATGTCTCACTCTTCTTTTGCATGAAGAAGATCCAGCACTTCCAAGAAAAATCATCAACAAATATCACATAGTACCTGTGCTTTTCTGTCGAAGCTACTGAGAAAGGTCCACACACATCTGTGTGAATTCTCTCAAGGATCGTCGTGGCACGACTATCCTTCTCGTGAAAGGTGGCTTTCACAAATTTTCCCGAGGTACACCCCTTGCACTGATCTGACTGCGCAAGAGTGCCTTTAGGAAGCCCAGTAGAAATCTGCTGCAGTATCTTCAAAGCTCCATGGTGAAGGTGGCCCAATCTCCGGTGCCACAACTCACCATCATCCCGGCTCACCACTCCTTCTACCTTGCCTACCATTCTTTAACGACCATATACTGCAAGCGATAAAGGTTCTGAAGGAACCCTATCCTCCCGAGGTAACTTTCGTTGCCTTACTACACGGAAAGCCTTTCCTTGCCTGAGAACAACATCTGTATCCTTGTCTTCCTAACATGCAAGATGATTCTTCTTCAATCACCAGAACATGCATCACTTCCTTCAATACGAAGGGTTTACTAGACTCCCTCTCAAAGGAAATGGTATCGATACCGGTCGCACTGTATCTACCATCATCGCCCATCTCGATGTGCACTCCAAGATCTTTCTCATCCATATCAGTAAACAAATCTTTGTCTTCGGTCATATTAAAAGACGCACCACTGTCAAGAAACCACACTGAACCCATCATACTTGAGACCAAGCATGGGATTAGCGAAAAATATAGCTCAAACTGCGAGGCTAAGGCCTTTCCAGCTGCAGATCCAGCAACCTGCTTATTTTTCTTCTTCTGTGGACAATTTGTGGCGTAATGTCCATGTTTGTGACAGTGAAAGCACTTCACCTTGGACATGTCCTGCTTCTTGCCTTTCGCACCAGATTGAGAAGCATTCTTTTTGCTCTTCCCCTTCCTTGCTTTGGCAGCCAAAGCACAATTTTCTTCATCTGAGTTCTTTGATGAAGATCTGTCCCTGGTACTTTGCCTTATCTCCTCTTGCACAAGATCCGACCAAAGTCGCTCCCATCCTGGAAATTTCTCCCGACCATTGACAGATTCCTGATAGGAATGCCAACTCTTCGAAAGCCCAAGGAGAGCCAAGCTCACCAAGTCCTCATCATCTACAGTCACCCCCACACTTCCCAGCTTATCCTTGCATTGGATGAACTTCGTGAGGTACTTGGGCATACTGTCGCCTTTCTCCATTTTTATGTTCCTGAGTTTATCCTTGAGCGCCAACTTCCTCTGGTCGCTCTTGCTTTGGAATAAGTCTGTCAATGATTTCCACATTAAAAATGGAGAAGCCTTACCATGAAGGCTGGACACTATGTGATCCTTTACACCTTCCAACAGAATTCTTCAACACTTTGTTGTCTTCTTTTGCCATGCGTCAAGTGCGGCAGCATCGCCAGAAGCATGTTTTGGAATTTCTGCATCTATGAACTCCTTCAACCCATTGTCATCCAACACCGCCTCCATCCTATCCTTCCATGCAATATAATTCGAGCTTCTCTCAAGGGCATACTCCAATCGCAATCCGTTGAAAGACATCTCAACTTCAACACCAAGAAAACACTACTGCAAATTCGAATTCCACCAGCACAAAACTCAACCGCTTCAATGTTTTGCAATTGCTCCAATGATCAATATCGCTTTGATACCATGTAGAAATTTGATAACTGATATGTTATACACCGAGATTCTCCTGATCACACATTGTTTTAACTTCATGCACAATATAGAATCTCTTCTACCATTGATCATTAATTGCATAAATAAAAACAATTGCATGCGCACATTAAAACCATAAACATTCACACATATGAACACAGTATTTTATGGGAAAGATTAAAGTTGAAAACCCCCAACTATCTGTATATTATATGTCATAGATATCATGTAAAAATCATTATACAAAGCTCCTCACAAGCTTTCAGTACAATCTCCAATTGCTACACACTAATCAAGCCCGATCTAGCAAATCACATGCTCCAATCTCTGCCACCTGATAGCCTGCCTCTACTGCGCAATCCCTGCTAAATATTGGCTCTGAATGAACTCGAATCCACCTGGTATGCACTACGCAATCCTCATTGGCATCTCCATCAATGTGTGGTGCAAACTCATGCACCAGTATAGTCACAACTGATAGTCACACTACTCTTTCACCTATCTCTTCACTGGTCTCCACTGAAACTGTCCATGCACTGTAGTTAACTGATGTATTATTTAGTTGATTAATGAGTTAATAATTAGTGAATTAATTAATAATTAATTCACACCACTCTCACTAGTGTATCAATCAGTTAGACTAGATACAACTAGCTCAACTATGTTTAACTCAGTTAAACTGAACACAACTCCATCAACTACCTCATTAACTCCAACAAACTCTGTCACATGAGTTCTAACTGAATTCTCCATGCAATACCTCCACTTAACCCTTAGGAATAGCGTAATTCCTTCTGTCAGCCCAAGTTCCACATCTATGCACTTAACTGAAGTGCTCCAAGAGAATAAGATAATGTTTATAGTCCAAATATTATTAAGAGCTAATAATATTCGACATATCTATTTTTAGACTGGTAATCTAAAAATAGATTCCACCCAATATGTCTAAAAAATATAAGTCCATCTATTTTTCCAACTTGACCAACCATCCACAAATAGCACCCTGCAACTCATAGAATATGATCGACATGTCTAAAAAGAGACATAGTCTAAAAATAGACTTTGCGCCAAAAATAGCCTACGGGCCCACTTAGTGAAGGCGACTTCTTTCCCCTAAGCTCATCATCTTGTTGCAATCTCAACAAGTCTTGTTTTCTTTAAAGTATTGATTTTAGACTAGTTTTTAAGTGCAAGTGTTTGTTTGGTTTGTTTGTTTGGTTGAATTGGTACAACAGAATATGAAAGGTCTAGGAAAGGTAGGTGGAAAGAAGGAGTGTCAGTTTCATTGGGAAATGGAGTCAAAATGAAATTGGTAACAGGCTCATAAGTGGATATGGGATATCAAAGGGAAAATCTAACTTGGCCACAGGATCGTTTAGTTTGTGAATGAGATGGACATTAATGGTTTGAAAAAGAGATTTTTAATTCTCAACAAAGGGAACTTAAAAACATAACTTGAACATAAAGAGGTATTTGATAGACAGTGCTAACCATGAATTCTACAAACCACAGTTTAAGCAAATAATGACTTCAAGACAACTTTCAAAATGAAATCTAATATTCGGGGAACTCCCTATTTCCTCAAAGATTTTATTTCAAAGGAATTAGAAAACATAAAAGATTCACTGATAATTGCAGTCATAGAAGAGGGAACACCTAATACATCTATGATCACAACTATAAAGACCTTTAAAACAACTGTTTAAGTAGAGACAAAGGGTAGGATCAAAACAGACCTCCTTGGCTAACTATAAACAATGGTACTTCAAAGGGAGACTTCAATAACAGCTTTCAAGTGGCAGAATACAAGTAGGGAAAACCATAAATCATGCTGGAACCAACTATTTGAACTATTAGGGAAATAAACAAGCATGAGGACTAAAGAGAGAGATTAAAGACTCTAAAATACCTCAACAGAAGAAAACATAAAACAGTGAAGGATAAACAGGTCTAAGGTGCTTCCAGGAGTCATTTCTTAGCCTAAACTTTTTATCCTACTGTAGTAAGAAATTATGAAACATAATGAAAATAGGAAAAACAATAGATAGTTCAGAATACATCACCAACAGCCAAGCTAAGGGATCCAATGATAGATCCTTCTCGAGAACAAGCATGTCACAACATCATCAAGCTTCCAAGACTTTAATTTCTTCTTCAACTTCAACTTCAACAGACTATGTATTATTTCAGAGAGTTTTAAGTATTAAAACTAGTGACCAACCAACCTGTATCTCATCTTCTTACAAAGTATTTATAGAAGAAATGAGGAGGTGGAAGAGTTTTAGGATTGAAGTGTAATAAATTCTACACTAAATGCAACTCCTAGACTTGAAAACCATGCAAGGCATAAGGCAGGAATGCATCAAATTACAACTCTATTTCATTTACACTGTTTATTCTTTTTAAGGCTCAATGGGTAAAAAGATTGACTATAAGGCACTTTTTTATCTTTGCAATCACTTTATTGGCAGTTTAAATTTTGTTCTTTTGTTTGCGATAATTGTTCAGCTGTCTTTAGGCAAATATCTTCTGTTTAGGTAATAACTATGCCTTCTTTTGATTTATTTAGGATGCAGGTGGCTCTTTGGTAGCTAAAAAGGATAATCGGCCTCTAATGTGGCAGTGAAGGCATCCTTTGCTGATGTTTTCCTCTGTTTTACCTTAAAACACCTTAATATGTTCTTTATTCTGTGTTTTAGGCTTAATTAGCCTTTAATCTTAGTCTTCGGTCTTCATCCTCTCTTCATCTGTGGATTAGGCCTTTGATTTCTGAGCTTTCTACCTTAATCACCTTTAAAAAATCTGATTTAAACCTTTAAACACGGATACTCTTTGATCTCATGTCTTCAATGCTGATATTCTTCAAATAATGGACTATGACTATGTTTTTGTTGTATTGCAGGTGCACAGAGGTTTTGTGACTTCGCAAATGCTCATGAGGCATGGAAAAATCACAGTTTGAACCTTTGTAAATTCTTTTTCTTCGTGAATAATGGCTGCAGGGATCGTCATCCCTGAAACTGTGGAAAAAACATTTATAACCTGCAAAAAACAAACAAAAGTTATAAAAATCCTGCGAGGATAGGTTTAAACTACTTTGGAGGCTTTGGGTGCGGGATTAAATTGGAGCCGTTGGATGAAAATAAACAACGGTCGGGATTAAATGGTAGGTTCATGTGAGAGGTCAGATGGTGGGGAAAGGTAAATGGAGGGGAAATTAAATCAGGGCCGTTCGATCTTCGGAGATCGACGGTGGGGAACTCTCAATGGATTGTTTAGAAGGAGAGGCGAAGGGCAAGCGAATGGAGGATGAAATATAACGTGATTCGTCTGATCTAAAGGATCGACAGCCAAGATTAAAAGGTGAAAAAGTAATGCGGAGGGTAGGTGGTTTGGCGGAAAACCGGCAGCAGTTTTTGCGCAGCTTTGAGTCGGTTTTGAAATTTCTCAAAAAATACGCGATATGGTTCTGCACTCGACACGTGGATTTCTAAAACCACCCATTTCGCGTAATTTTTTGGTGTTAACGTTTAGGCGAAAAAATTACGCGAAACGCGTCGGTGACCGTCGAATTGGACACTGCAGATCTAACGGTGCGGATCGCACGCGATGGATGAAGAGCTGCGGGATGAAAGGGTATGCAAGGTCCAGGTGACGTCAGCAAAAATTGGTGCGCAGTGGAGGGTGAAATAGGCTATCTGATCGTTAAATTCCTTTGATAAATGGTTATAATTGAAAAAGGAGCGAAAATGAAAGGAAATAGAAAGGGCGAGAAAATTAGGCCTGATGGCCTTAGATCTTCGAAGATTGACGGTCAGGATTTACTTTAAAACCTCATTTTCGAGAAACAAAAATATACAGGAATGGTAAGGTTTCAAAGGAAATCGGTGGAGAAATGAGGAGAAAAGGGGCCCACCTTTTATATATCGGTGGAGAAATCGGTGGAGAAATGAGGAGAAAAGGGGCCCACATTTATGAAGGATGAATGTGGGCCGTCGGATCTGGAGGATCGATGGCCGAGATCGGACGATGGAGGACAAAGAGAAGGGCGGGGTTAAAACAGTTGAAGCATTGTGAGCCGTTGGATCTAATAATGATCAACAGCGGATATTTGATCGCAGTATCGCATCAGTGGAGGACAAAGGGTAAAGCAACAATGAAATGTGCCGATGCGATTGACTGCGGACCGTTAGATCTAGGAGAGATCGATGGCTAGGATTAAATTGACGGGTTTATGTCGGAGCGCTCATGGAATGGATGAGCGCGATGTGATGAGTGCGGACCGTCGGATCTGGCAGAATGAACGGTCAGGATTTAATCTCATCGGAGAAAAAGGAAGAGGCCAAAATACCAAATCTTTTGATTTTGCGATGCGCGATTAAGCGCTGACCATTGGATTGGTTTCAGAGATCAATGGTGGAGATTTAATCGGCGGGCGCAATGGTGAAGGGTTTGTGACAGAGCGCGATTAAATCTGAGATGTTGGTTCTTGTGGTTTCAACGGCTGGGATTTAATCGCAGAATCGGCATCGGAGGAGGAAAAAATAAAAAGGGTTAAGGGAAAACTGTGATTGCCGATTTGTGATGGAACGAGAACCGTCGATCTAAAAACTAGATCGACAGTCCGGATTTAATCATGAAGACAAAGGCGGAAGGGCGGGTTCAAAACGGGGAGCAATATGGACCGTTGGATCTGGGCGCAATAGAGAAGATCAACGGTGGAGAATCGATCTCGCGATCACATCGGCGGGAGGCAATAAACATTAAAAAAATAAATAAATAAATAAAAATTTAAAAAATAAAAATAAAAAAAAAATAATAATAATAATAATAAATAAAATAAAAATAAAAATAAAAATAAAAATAAAAAAAATTTGCGATGTGATTAAGTGCTTAGCGCCCGGTCTCGACGCGGGTCATATGTAGGAAAAGGGGCTGGGGCTAAGGCCAAAAGGGGATTAAGGCCTTATGGAAAAATGAAGGTTTTAAAGGATTTTTGAAGGTTTTTCAAAGGGTTTTGGAGGTTCTTATAAGGGTAAAGAAGGGATTTTAAACCTGATAAAGGGATTTTACAAGGCTTTGAAGGGATTTAGGATGGTTTAGAAGTTAGATGAAGGGATTTTTAGGGTTTTTATGGAAGGGAAACATGGATGAAAATGGAATTTTTTGTGAGTGAAAGGAGGGGTAAAATGATGGAAAATGGGGTTTTTTAAGCAGTCTTTCTCTTGGTAAACAGCAGTTTTTTTGGGGATAATGAGGGAAACAGTAGTGAAGATTAATTCAAAGGATAAAGAACATCATAAGACTTCAAAATATGATAGGTTTTCAAAGGAAACTATCTCTTGAAGGCTTGAAGACAAAGCCTAGCCACCTTTTGGTATAACAAAATTTATAGGTGGCTAACAGGCTCCTTGACATAATCCAAGGTTTACCGACAAGTGACCCCAGGCTCCTCGACAATGGTCAATCTGAGGTTTACCGTTGTTAATACATGTATATCTTCTATTGCTCCCAATGAGGAAGGATTGATTACCTCACTGGTTCGTATATGATCTCGTGCTTGACTGCTTTAGGAGGAGCTTCCCAGAGCATACATGCTACTATTGGAATTTCCTACCGCAAGATCGACTACTTGTTTGTTTTACTGTCTTGGAGAGTTAACTAAAACCTATTCCAAGACACTAGCCTAAGCTATGTTGGTGGAAAGAGCCCTAGAAAAATAAAAATTTACTAAATTGATTTTAATTAAGCATTACATTTAGTTGGTTGTTTCTTAGGACAATGGGAATGAAAGTGAAACTTCAATCATGTATAATGACCCAACTCCAAAAAACCCTAAAATGTATCTATATGAGAAACAATTCATTCATTTTCAATGAAATCTATCTAAAAGAAGGAGTTGAGGGATGCAATTGCTTTTAAAACATCAATCCTTCTTTTAAAAACAAGAATATATGAAAAGAAATTTTTTTCATGAGAACTCAATGATTAATTGCTCAAAAATAAATCCCATTTTAGCATTCAAGTCTTAAACTATGAATAAAATAGTTTCCAAAAGAAAAGTACGATTACTTAGAAATCAAAATTCAAAACTAAAAACACTAATTTTGAACTCTAAAAATATCTAAAGATTTAAATTTTAAGACTAAAAACTCTAAAAATTTTGAGGATGTTTTGCTCAGTTTGTAATCTAACCAAGAAACCCTTTGCTTATCCCAGCAAGAAATCAAAATCATCCATTGGTGGTTTTTAAAGTGAAATTTAAAACTTATTAAACTAAAAGTCTCTTAAGATTTGCAAATAAAATAAAAAATTAAATCTAATTCTCATAAAAGCAAGTTCTGCTATAAAGTCAAAGGCTCAATAAGAAAACAATGAAATACCAGTGAACAAAGGTATGTAAAGGTTTCTAATCTTTGAGCAACACAAAGACAAAGAAAAAATTACTTATAAAATGCAAATCTTTAGAAAATCCCTCAAAACTTAGGAATGCTAGAAGAAACTTTCACAAGAGGCTTTTGACAGTGAATACAAGTCTGGGTAATCACAGAGAATCTTGTAAGCTAGTACCAGAAAAGAGAATTTTTGAGTTTTTCAAAAAAATTCTCAAGGTCTGCAAGTTGCAAGGTACAAAGGTGTGGTACCGCACTATTTACACAGAGAAACTGCGGAGGAGACCGCACTGTTTTCAAAGAAAAAGTGCGAAGACCAGAAAACTTAGAGAAAAATACAAAAATTCTAAATCTACTTTTTA
The DNA here is from genome assembly GCA_034641835.2 of Pinus albicaulis. Lineage (NCBI taxonomy): Eukaryota > Viridiplantae > Streptophyta > Pinopsida > Pinales > Pinaceae > Pinus > Pinus albicaulis. Next base: position 9,481,303 of record MU968363.1, read on the forward strand.
GTGATTCTAAGGCTAACTTATCCAAACCAATGCAGACTAATCAAAATCAGAAAAAATGGTTTCAAAATTCAAACTCAAAGAAAAAGAAAACTAATTTCAAACAAAGATTCCCCAGTATGGTCGCCATTTTGTTAGGCAGATAAATCTTTCTTGTGAACAAGAAAGATCTCCCTAGTATCACAAGGATAGCTAGAAACAAACAGGACAAATGTAAACTACTTTCTTTAGATTATATATGATTTAGAATTTTCTATGATGAAGAAAGGACCTACCTGTGATCCAATGCTAGTTGAATTCTTCTTTCCTGTCGCTCCAAGAAGTCACCTCTTAAGATCTGCAAACAAAGACATGAAAGAGAATCAAAAGCACCTGCAACATATGTTGATTCAAAAATCACAAATCTATCTTAATGATCAAGGAATTTAAGAAATAATTCATTCTAGTAAACACATAAACAACTTATTGAGAAAATAGGATCCAATTGTATTATCTTTAAATAAAAGAAGGAGTCTTACAACCGCGTTCGCCTTGTTATCATATAGATCCTTCCAGGGCCCGGAACAAGCGTTTTCCTTTGGTCTAACAAGCCCTTCCACTCTTTGAACCAGCCTAACTACGAGTATGTAATCGTTCTCGCAGCTAGCAAAAAGAATATGTTTCTTCAGCAATTCCCTTCTCTATCGTAGCTACTAAGTACAAAGCAAGTACTAAGTGTATACAAAATGTATAGAGAAGTTTTACATATGTGAGCATGTACCCTTGAGACTAAACCAAAGCTTCAATTTATAGGAGAAGTAAAGTGGTTACAGCTCCAAAATGGAAGGGATAGAGTCCCATTATCAAGGGATTAAGTTCCAAAGTCCAAGGAATAGGCTCCTTGTATGAAGTAATGAATGTTTATGATAATGGAGGGAGTAAGGCTTCGACTGGATAACGCCTTCTAGAAGCTTCCAGCTGGGAGAATATTCGACCAGCTGGGCTTCTAGAATTTACATTCTCCTTCAATTTACCTTTTACAGGGGTCCGCACCTTTAATGAAGAAAACTTGCGGTCAGCTCCACAATTTTTAGAGCAAAAGGGTGCAGTGCCACAGGTAAGGCTAAGGAAAAGTGCGATACAAGTGTTTTTATGATTTTTACAAGCTTTTCTCCAAATTCAGGACTTGGTTTAGGAACTTTAGGGTTTTAGACTTCTAAGGGAGCACTATATAGGTATTGATGAAACCATATAGACAGTAAAATGTCATGGTGACAAAATAATGTGTAACACTTATAATGGAAAACCAAATCAAATTCGAGTTGATCGAGAAAAACATATGAAACATAAAGTAACTAAATTTGAAGGTGGCAATGAGCCAGTAGCATTTACCAACAATATTATTGGAAATTACTCAAGTGAATAATTTTTAGGGAATTTCAATGCTCAAAAATCTCCTTTCTTAGACAATGTTGTCATTTCACAAATTGAAAACTTCTCACAAACAGATATTTCCAAATGTAAAAAAATTGTAAATAAACCAATAGTCAAAACTCTGATTTGGACTTTGTACTTTGATGGTTCCAATTCTAACGATGGTGCAGGAGTTGGTTGTATTCTAATTAGTCCAGAAGGAGAAAATATTATGTTATCCTGCAGATTACAATTCGAGTGTACAAATAATACTGCAGAATACAAAGCATTGATACAGGGATTGTATAAAGCAATTAGTCTTGATGTGAAATATTTGCAGGTATTTGGAGACTTGAAAAATATTATTAAATAGGTAAGAAACACTATCCACTGTCTTTATGTACATCTTAAACACTATAAACCATTAGTTAAAGATCTCACAGATCATTTTTTAGCATTCAATATTTCCTCTATTCCCAAATTGCAAAATGCTAGTGGTGATCTATTAGCTAATGTTGTATCAAAACTCATACCATCTGAAGATTTTAGTCCTGACATATTCTCAATTGAATTGATTTTTAGACCATCCATTCCTGATAATGTCACCAATTGGCGAGTCTTTAATGATGATTATGATATTTTTGATTTCTTGACATCATAAGGGTCATATGACAATCAAATATTAGATTAAAATGAGCATGACCATTAGTTAAAGCAAAACATTGAAGAAAATTCAATACCCAAATATGTGGTTAAGCTAGAAGTTCTTTATGATCTCAAAGATATATTTAACAAGATAATTAATGCCAAAATTCAAAACTCAACTTTGAATTTTGAATTAGTAAATCTAGGCACTGATGATAAACCACAGGATATCAACCTTGGTCTTGGTTTACCTTCTTGTGAAAGATCATCATTCATTCAATTGCTAAAGAAATACAAGGGAATCTTCGCCTGGGATTATACTGATCTCAAAACGTATGATACTTTTGTCATACAACATACCATACCTATGATCTCAAATGAAAAACCAGTACAGCAGAAACTAAGGATAATTTATCTGAATCTTGAAAGCCATATAAAATCTGAACTAAACAACCTTCTCAAGGCCAAAATTATTTTTCCTGTTAGACATTCAAAATGGGTTTCCAATCTAGTGCCTGTTAGAAAGAAGAATGATGATATTCGCATATGGATATATTTTAGAAACCTAAACAAAGTTTATCTGAAGGATAATTTCCCACTGCCAACCATGGAACAAGTACTGCAATCAGTAGCTAGTTCTGAACTTATGTCTTTTCTTTATGGATTTTCAAGATATAACCAAATCCTAGTACATCCAGATGATAGATTGAAAACTACTTTTAGAACGAAATGGGGAACATATGCTTATCAAAAAATGCCTTTTGGTTTGATTAAAGTAGGTGCCACATTTCAAAGAGCTATGGATATAGCCTTTAAAGGTCTCATTAATAAATCTGTCGTAATTTACTTAGATGATATCACAGTTTATTCCAAGAAAAGAAGAAGTCATTTGAATGATCTTAAATATATCTTTGAAATATGTATGAAGTATGGGATTTCTTTAAATCCAAAGAAATCTTATTTTGCTTTGAACCAAGGTAAGGATTTGTTGTATCAAAAAGGGGTATTTATATTGATCCAGAAAGGATTAGAGAAATTAAGAAAATCCCTTTTCCACACAACAAAAAATCAATGTAGTCTCCCTTTTCCACACAACAAAAAATCAATGTAGTCTTTCTTAGGCCAAATAAATTTTGTAAAAAGGTTTGTTCCTGATTTCTCGCAAATGGTTTTGCCTTTACAGTCCATGATCAAGAAAAATTCATTTTTTAAATGGAGCCATATTGAAAGGGAATCATTCAAATTGATCAAGCAAGTTATCATCAATGCTCCTTCTTTACTTACTCCTGACTATTCAAAACATATTGTATTATATACATTTGCTTCAGAAACATCATAGGCAGTTGTTTTAACATAGCTTAATGAAGAACATATTGAAACACCTATTGTTGTCTTGAGTTCAAATTTACAAGGTGTTGAATTAAATTATTCTGCTATTGAAAAACATGCATTAATTTGTTGTCTTCAAAGCAGTAAAACATTTTAGGCCATTTATCCTGAAAACTCACGCTAAAATCATAGTACCATTTTTAGTAGTAAGACAATTATTGATGCAAAGGGAAGTAGGAGAAAAGAGATCCAATTGGGCAACTTCTTTACAAGAATATGATGTAGAAATTAGACCAACTAAACTTGTTAGAGGTCAAGGTTTTTGCAGAATGTTGACTGGAGTATCTGATTCACCAATAGAAGAAGATCTAGGTAATGATATACAGATTTCTGAGGTAAGCCTCAATGATATAGAATCTCAATATGTTGATCTCATATTTTACTTTAAAAATGGATATGCTCCTTTGCAACTCAATTACAAAAAGAAAAGAGCCTTGAGATTAAAATCAAAGCAATATCATATCATCAATGATGTATTATTCAGAAGAAAAAAAAAAAAAAAAAACTATGACTCTATCCTATTAAGAAGTCTAGAAAAATATGAGTCAGAAAATGTTTTGCAGGAACTCCATGATGGTTTAATTGGTGGACACTTTGGAGGAGATACAACAGCACATAAAATTCTGCATGTTGGCTATTACTAGCCAACTTTGTTTAAATATGCACATCAATATGTAAGAAAATGTAAAACTTGTCAAGCCGTTGTTGGAAGACAAAGTAAGCCTTTATTACCATTACAACCAATCAACATTGAACAACCATTTGAACAATGGGGATTGGACATAATAGGTGAGATCATTCCTCACTCTTCAAAGCAACATAGATATATTCTTACAGCAACATATTATTTTACAAAATGGGTGGAAGCAGTTCCACTAGAGGTAACTAATTCTGAGAACATCATTGAATTCATAGATCAATTTATTATTACCAGATTTGGTTTACCAACTGCCTTAATGTTTGATAATGCATCTTATTTCTCAGGCAATGCAATGACAGAATTTTCTCTAAAAAGAGGTTTCAAACTTAAATATTATGAAAACTATTATCCTCAGGGAAATGGTCTAGCAGAATCAACCAACAAAAATCTTATTAGAATCATAAAACGAACTGTTGATCAAAGTCAAAATAATTGGCACAAATCTTTGCATTTTCTCTTTGGGCAAACTAGATTACACAGAAGGCCTCAATTTGCACTTCTCCATTTAGTCTAGTTTATGGGAAAGAAGTTGTTCTTCCACAAACGTAGTTATTCCTTCTCTAGCCCTAGTCCAGCTTATTGAAGAAACTCCTCCTTATACCTTGCATTTAAGGCAAGCACAAATTCTCAAATTGGAAGAAGAAATAAATAAAGCCAAAATTACACATGCTCACCATCATCAGTTAGTTAAGACTTCCTTTGATGCACATTCTGTTAGTCCAAAATCATTTCAACTAGGAGACCTAGTATTGAAGTGGGACAAAGTACATGAGGAAAAAGGCAAGCATACCAAATTCCAAATAATGTGGCTTGTACCATTTCAGGTTGTTGATTTAATCAGCCCATCAACATTTTTATTGCAAGATTTATCAGGTAGGAGAGAATCCTTACCTGTAAATGGGCAAATTTTGAAGAAATACTTTTCATAGCAGATAACCTCTTCTATCCCTTTTACATTATTGTTTTTACTTTTTATAGGAAAATAAAGTTGATATATTACAATTATTGACTTCACAGATAAAGTTTCTTTGAATATTTTATTATTTCTCCTTTTATAAATAACAATTGTTAATGAAGTATTTATAACATTTGAAAAATAAAAAGGTTTTAGATCTCTAAAAAATTTCTTATTTTTCACAAATTTATTCGTTCTTTGAAAAACCTCCAACTTTATAAAAGAATTTTTGATATATTATCAGTCAAGAAAGGTATCTTTAACCAAGTAAAAGACTCTTTGTAGAAAGACATTTTTAACTCTGAAACTATCATCCAGAAACTCTTAAGGAGTCAATGGTTCTCCCCATCCAATAAAATTTTCTCTTTTTAAGGTCTGATCTTATGAAATAAATTTTCAAAAAATCTTAAAAGATAAGAGGTCTCATCATGAGCTTGCTTACCATATTCATAAGAAAATAACTAACTGACACTACCAAGTCTGCATACTAAAACAGGGTAATGGCTTGAGATTATTTTAATCAAAAGATAAGGGGTCTCATCACGAGCCAGCTTGTTCAGTTAAGTTACAACCAATGAATGTCATTGTTATTATTTGGCCACCAAACCAAGACAATGACTTTTAAGTAGCAAAAAAAAAAAAAAGAGGAAAGAAGAATAAATATATGACTTGGGATTTATCTTTAAAAGACTAAATTCTTATTTGGATGGGATAATGAATCATTGACTGGTTAAAAGGTAACCCCGTCAAAGGTTATTAATAACTAATTGCAACAGAGGCTCTACCTGTGGCAAATAAGGATATTTTAAACTAATCTGCAAAGAGAATCTGCTACTTTATCTTTTAACCCAGTAAAGACTGATTTAGACAGAAGAATTTTCATCTTTAAGAGGATATCAAGTGGATAATAATTAAGTGATTTTATTTTTATAGCTCAGAGAAATATTACTTATTTAAAATTTCATGTTATTTACATTTCTTTAACTATTTTTATTTTGAAAAAGACAAATCTTAAAATTATCAGAAGATAACTCGTTCTCACAGTGAATCGTCAATTGTTGTGCTATGAAACAACCACCCCCCATTTATTTAAATATCGATTAAAGTTATGAATAATAAATGGGGGCCCTTTAAATAAAATAAATAGAATTTAGGAAACATTATTTCGCTTAGCGTTGAGTTATAAAACATTAGGAATAAAAAGCATGAACTTTTTTCGCTTTGCTTTCATTACGCTTAGCGCAAATTGTAAAACTCACAAGATAACAAAATTAGAACACATATGAAATCTGTGAATTGCGATAAGCGCTAAGACCTTTTTGAGTTATATGCAATTCCTCATTAAAAACTTTAAAAACCCTTATAACTATAAATCGCATCGCGCCTCCTTGAAAGACAAACAAATAGAGATATCATATGAAAAGAAATTGTGATGAGTCCGGACCCTATAAAACAATAAATAAATATTGAAACATATCCGCAAAATACGATTAAGTGCAATGGTTTGAGTTTTAGCGCATATCTCACCCCATAGCATCATCCTGATTAAAATTTATGCCCGCCTTAATAAAGTGCAATATGTGATTTGCACAGATCGCATCTCGCATGCATTGACGGTCGAAATACATAACAGGGATTCTTGTAAAATCTGCGATTTGCGATACATCATTTATTACTAAAGCGCTTGAAGTGATACTTAATCAATTGATTTGTTAATAATATTTAATGATTTAAATCTTTTGATTGGACATATAGTGTAAAATACGTAAAAGATATGATAAATGTTTAAAGGGTTATTAACGGCAATCAATGGTTATAGGGCTCAAAAAGATCGATATCTTTCTAAATCATGTTTCAAATAAAAGTGCCGGATTTTTTTATTTATGGTGATTTAACTCTATTTCTTTGTTCCTCTTCGCTCTTCATCTCAATTCTGAATTTCCTTGTGTTTCTTGTATTCAGGAAACTGCCCGAGAAATAGATATTAACAGAAATGACAAAGAAAGGCAAACTAGTCGCCCAATCATCGACTTCTGAAGTTATAGACATGCCTCCACGTCTATTTTCAGACACTACATGCAATATGGATAATGGAACTTCTTCATGGGAAGCCATGTATAATTTTTTTGAAGGAGAGAATCCCAGGGAATTAAAGAAAGTAGCAACAGGGGATGCGTCTACTTCATCTGAGCCTTCCTGTTTCGAAGTTGCATGTTCATTCTTACATAGGATATATGCAAGGCCAAATATCTTACCATATACGGATATGGTAAGATGGGTCATCAACAATCTCAATATTGCAGATAGGACATTCAAGAATTCCAAATAGGAAAACATGGGTTCATTCACCCCCGAGGATTTGTGTACAATGTACCATTTGCCAATGCCACAAAAATCTTATGATAAAGCTTTCCTGGAAAAGTTTTCAAAGGAGAATCAAGACCCAATGAAGGTGCTGAAAGAATGGAAAGCAGATCAAGGCAAATTAAAGTAGGACAAACTCGGTATGTACCCAATAGCGCAATTGCCATCACCTCACTGTTTTGTAGCAGCAATGTTGTGTAGATTTTCTAGACCTGATACCACTAAATTTTCCATTGAATGGGTTCCCTTAATTGACGCAATCGTCAATTCTACTATCATGAATTGGGAAAACATTTTATCCAATAATTTGGTCAAAACCATTATGAATTACAGAACAAATAGGGTCTTTTCGACTAGGACAATCCCTCCTTTCTACATGAGCGCATTTATCATGGATGTTATATGTTTATGCTTGAAATTTCCATTTATGGGTTGGAAATGGACCAGCTAATACCCTAACCCTATTCATATTTATCATAAAGCCCTATGGGAGTCTGAATTTCGTTCTCACTTCTATAAGATTTGTCATGGAGTCATGTTTCCCATTCATCAAACCATTTTTAATGAGAAAGCTCCTAGAATTTCTGAAGAGGCCAATGCAGATATTTTTCCTGTGGCCATATGGTTCAGAGAAGATAATTTTACTTATGTTAGAGTTTTCGGGACTCTTTCTCCCCCTCCTGTTTTTCCCTACTATGTTCGAGATAAACTCTTGTCTAGATAAATTGCATATCAAACACTTGTAAATGGTATAACCAAATAGCTCATAGATTCTACGAAAGCCATTTGGCCTACATTTCCATTATGACCTTTTTGATGAAGGTCATATAGCAAAGGAAATTCCCAACATTACTTCCTTGAATCTGGCTTTAATGCCAGGGAGACAATATGATCCTAATAATGTGGTCCAAAATTTTACCACGACTATTAAATTTAGACCTTTCATGCATGAAAAGGATGTTTTTGATGATTTATTTGAAGGAACAGAGAAATTTACAGATGTATTAAAAATGGCATCCAATAAGCTCAGTGTAGCAAGACCTTAAAGCTTTTCAAGAATATAGAAACAAGAGATTCCATTGGACTTGTTACCAATAGAAGATATCGGAGAGCCAACTCCTAGTTTCAGTTTGGATGATGAATCAAAAGAGATGTCAGAGGATGAGTCATGGGAAAAATCAATTCAAGATTCAGAGAATTCACAACACAAGTCTCAAAGTTCAGATCATTCTGATAATGAAACTAAAAGTAAAAATGAGAGCCCTGATAAGATAATTGAAGATGTAATCAAACGAATTGATATACATACTGAGGAAGGAACTGGTGAAGCTAAACTATTAGAAGCATATTCAAAAGAACTTCGGCAAGTTCAAACTACACTTGATCAAACTGTAAAATCTCAAGATGAGCACTTGGGAAAAGAATGGACAAAGTTTATTCAAGTACTATAGGCACCACTTAATCCTAATCCGGAAGGATCAACAAGTTTTGAAACTCCTAAGCAAAATCAGAAGCTAGCAGAAACAACAGTGGCACTTTAGCAAATCCCAGAGGTTCAAGAATAGGAAATCATCTTGGCCTACCCAACAAAAGAAATCATTTTAAATATTGAGCAGTCCCAGTCACAAAGTTGTAGTAAAGAGGAGGAAAAGAAGAAGAGTTGATGAAACAGTGACAGCTCTCAATAAAGAATCATTAGATGTTGTCTAGAAAGACACTTTTGTCAATCCAAAATAACATCTTACCAAACTGTCACAATTTGCAGGGGCATATGCAAATTCCATGATGGATAAAGCAGCAGAAGTGCAACTTCTGCTCAAACAAAAATAAGATAGAGTTCAAGATTTGGAAACACAACTGGAACAAGAAAATCATAATGCCAATAAACAAGCTGAGATGAAAAGGGCACAGTTAAAGAAGGAATTTTAAAGATTGAAGTTGCAACATCAAATACAAATCTCTGAGAAGGATACACAAATAGAGGCAGTAATGGATAAGCTTAAAATCCAACCTCAAACATAATAGTTTATAAAAGAGGCACTTGAATGGAATACAAAGTTGAAATAGCAGCAAGGGACTTTTTGTCAAAAAATCTCAGCTACCAATTCATATTGTGAAACAAGTAAAATCTTAACTCAACAATTGACAAATAGAAGATTGGAATGTGAAAATATTCATAAGAAAATTTTCTGAATTCATTTTATGGCAAGAATCTCACAAAGGGAAGAAGGTTGATCTCCTGGAAGTTAACAAGTTTCATAAAGATATTTTATTTAAAAACTGGGAGATGCAGTTGAAACAAGAAAAGAAAGCAGTGTCAAAGGTAGAAAACTTAGCAAATAAGATCATTGAGTTTGTCAATGGACAACCTTAGAGCGTTAAGCTTATTAAAAAATATACAATCGAAGCAATCCTAGAGGTCAAACTATTGGAGACATAGTGGAAAGAAAGCATCAAGACACAAGTAGAATCTATCAAGCATGTAACAAAATTAGATCAAGAAAATTACTGGAATTTCTTGATCAAACCACATCACCAGTGCATGACTCTGCAATCCTTCATTGATTCCAGTAGGAAAGCGTTTCCAACACTCTCAAATGTCGTGTTTAAAGGCCAAGTCAGATCCGGGATCACACAGCCAACTCAGTTGAAGCCAATGATGGATATTTGCCATCGTAGAGATCAAATGACGAAAGAAGATCAACCCACCTAAGCAATATTGTTATCTTTATTTCTAGATTATAGTTTAGTTTACTTATTATGAGAAAGGTTGTTTGAAACCTCCTCAATTTTTTATGCAAAAATATATTTTTTGATTATTTAGTTTAGTATTTAAACCCTTCTCATGCATTTAGAGAAGGGTCCAGAATTTTATCAAAGAAAAATTTGTGAAATCTTTCACTTATGTACTTGTATGAATGCATTTGATGAAATATATGGAAGAGGATCTACTTTTTGGAAAACCGAATATGCTTTACTAAAATTTCACTTATGTACTCTTGAAGTTTATTCGGATTGAAGAGAAGCTTATCAATATTGTGGATTTCATGAGTAGAACTTATCATATTTGGTACTTTTATCTTATGATTAAGTTTTGATTATGAGTTTACAATAATTTCTTTTTTGTATTGTGATATGTATGCAGTCTCACTTACAGTTTATCATTCATGCACTTTTGTACAATGTTTTAGTTGTAATTCCTTACTATATACATAAGGCAATTGATAGGTGCAATATATTTTACATAATTATTTTGATTAACTATTTAGTCAAGATAATAATTTTTCATGATTTTCATCGCTTTCAGCAATTGAATGATCTTTATTACCTTTTGTTGTAAGATATCTCTCTAGATTGCATCAATGGTAATTTTTCCCGGGTTATAGATTAATTATATTTATGTGTTTTATTATTTAGATAGATTATTTCCATTATTTTAAATCCATTCATCATTTTACCTTGTATTACAACACACCATTACCATATCAATCTCTTTATTGGGAAATTGGTCCCATTATCCCCAGTCGGAGCCACTACACCAAACAGAAAAGGAGCTTCTTTAAGGTCCAGACCGGGTGGTCATCCCCCATGTTGTTGCAACAGAATTCTAGGGCTTCAACACCACCCTAGGGCTAGAGGGATCGTCTCTATCTGCAGATAGGATTTACCTAGACAACACTTTGCATCTTATTATACTAGCTAGTTTTGAACTCAACTCAGTTATTGTTGTTGTTAGTTTAAAAAAATGTTAAAAGCGATTTCATAATTAATTCTCTAGTTTCAATTCTATATCCATATAAATAAAATGCATTTCCCTTATTTTATTTTTAGAAAAGGCATTTCATTATAGTAATGAACAACATTATGCTTTATTTAGAAATGTTTTATGATTAAACAATTTTTATTACACCGAAGGTGTTCTCTTTACAGAATTTGGCTTGGAAAACAATGTTCGCCCCTGCCAATTCGAACGCCCGATTTTCCTCGTTTCGTCAAGTGAAAATATGACATGTGGAACCCTTTTTCCTTATTACTGCATCACGCATTATTACTCTACCACACATTTCCAACCTCTCCACCCGATGCTCGGTACAAGGTACGAGGTCGGGGTATAAGGAGCTAGGGCTTGATCTGGTGGAACCTTTGCAAGATCAGCCTCGCAAACCTCGACGGACGCCCATGGGGGATGAAAAGAAAGATGAGGGAGCAGGAGATCCTATCAAAATATTGCCGTGAGGATGCCTTCTAAAACAAAGGAACGCGATGATGGATAACTTTTCAGATCCTTCAACTACGCTTCATTCCATCAGCAGACATCGCATCCAAGAAATGCGCACTTCCTGAGGTGCGACTTTTAAGGTACAAGTAAATTTTGACATTCCCATATTTGAGGCTCAAATAGACGCAGATGCCGTAGATAGATGGTTGAATCTGTTAGAAGGATATTTCTCGGTTCATGACTTTTCAGACCGGGAGAAGATTATTTTTGCACTCCTCAAAGCTACCCCCATGTTAAGGACTGGTGGGAAACCTACTGTGAGAACAAGGACCAGACAGAACCCTCTCTGTTCTCGGCCGTACCAACTTGGAATTCTTTCCAAGACACCGTCAAGGAACAGTACTATCCCGTGGGGAGCTATGAGGACAAGTACATACAATGGACCACGCTGCGACAACAAAGGGATCAAGATGTGCATGAGCCGACGAATCTATTCCATAACCTGCGCACAAAGTTGGGTATCAAAGATTCAGAGAAACATCTGGTGCTAAAGTATCGCAGTTGTCTGAACAAATACATTCAGGAGGAAATGGAGTTCCTTGACATCTCCTCGCTTGGTACGGCATACCGGTATGCTGCCAAGATTGAGCAGAAATTCAAGCAGAAGAAGCGAGACTTTGGATCTGCGAATCAAAAGCAAGGGAAAGGTGCTTCCAAACCGCAGAACAAAGGACAGAGCCAAGGCATGGCGACTAAAGACAACCCGTCAAAGCCACAGAAAAAGAACAACACCGCAAAGCCAAAGAAGGACACGGGAAAGTGGTGTGAGTTCCATAAGAGCTCCACTCACAACACAAGTGAGTGTCGGGCCAAGCAGTCGCTAGTGGCCGAGATGAGGGCTTCTGAGTCAGATGCATGCTCCGACTCCGAATCAGAACCTGAAAAGGGGAATGAAAAAGGGAAACAGATTATCGATGCGGAGCCCAACGCCACTGTTGCCACTACAAAGGTCCAGAAGGAGGAACCGGAAGATCCAGAGGAGGAGGAACGTCTCTTCCACTCCCAGATGTGGGTAAAGGGCTCCCCTGTACAGTTCATTGTCGACAATGGGAGCCAAAAGAACTTCATTTCAGCAGATGTCGTGAAGCGGTTGGGCTTGCCGACCACAGCTCACCCACATCCATACACCATCGGGTGGCTTCACCAAGGACGAGATCTCCGCGTCAGCCAGCAATGTCGCCTTCCCTATAGCATCAAGCCCTTCACGGATGAGGTATTATGTGACGTTGCTCCTATTGATGTTTCTGATGTATTATTAGGACAACCATATTTGTGGAAGCGTCATGCTGTGTATGAGTCTTGACCTCGTGTTGTTATTGTTACTTTGGGAAATAAGTTGTACAAGATACTAGAGGTACCACCTCCTGCCGCTATCTCTTTGGTTACTGCAAAACAATGCAGTAAGCTCATTTCCCAAACCAGGAAATTCGTTTTCCTGATGATCCGCCCCCAGGGCAAGAAGAAGACTGTGGCCACGACCTCCAGACAGGGCCCCTCCGCACGACAACAACAAATGGATAAGGTCGTGGAGGAGTACGGGGACATCTTCACCTCACCCACAGGGGTTCCTCTGCACTGCCAGGTCAAGCACCCGATCGATCTGACCCCAGGTGCGCCACTACCCAATGGACCGATCTATCGACGCTCTGTTCTGGAAAATGATGAAATCAAGAGGCAGATTCAGGAGCTGTTGCAGAAAGGTCACATCAGACCAAGTTCATCGCCCCGTGGGAGCCCGATCGTGTTGGTACAGAAGAAGGATGGGACGTGGAGACTTTGTATTGACTATCGGGCGCTGAACAAGATCACTGTCCGGAATAGGTACCCAATCCCACGGATTGATGACCTTCTGGACCAACTCAAAGGTGCAAAATATTTTAGCAAGATTGACCTGAAGTCTGGGTATCACCAGGTACCAATTGAACCCTCTGATGTGTGGAAGACTGCCTTCAAAGCCAAGGAAGGCCTTTTTGAATGGCTGGTCATGCCTTTCGGGTTGACGAATGCTCTCGCAACCTTCATGAGGATGATGGATGACATCTTGCGGCCATTCACCAACTCATTCGTAGTGGTGTACTTGGATGACATTCTGATCTTCAGCAAGACTTGGGAAGAGCACCTTCATCACATCCGACAAGTCCTCCAAACACTGCGGAAACACAAGTTGTGTGCCAATTTGGAGAAGTGCACGTTTGGCATGACCAGGTTCAATATCCGGGATACATTATTGATGAAAGGGGGGTGCATGTGGATCCAGCCAAGATCCAAGTCATTCGGGATTGGCCAGCCCCAACTACTATAACAGAGCTTCGCAGCTTTCTGGGTCTTGCTAATTTCTACCGTAGATTCGTGCTGGGATTCTCTCATATCACTTGGCCCTTGAGTCAAGTCACCAAAGGAGGAGCGAGAGCAAAATTCTTGTGGTTCTGGTCTAACCTCACCGTATACTTGCGTAATTGAAAATCGCCTGCTCGCCCCCGGCTCACATTACTGCATTCTCAGAACAGCCATTTGACATCAAGACATGTCTCGACTATGCTATTGGGGCAGTTCTTACTCAACAGGGACATCCAGTGGCATATCACAGCGAGACATTGTCTGAGACAGTTCGCAAGTATCCCACCTATGACAAAGAAATGTATTCCATTGTGCAAGCCCGTCGACAATGGAAGCATTACATTTTGGGGAAGGAAACAATCATCCACACAGACCACCGGCCCCTGCAGTTCATACAGACACAAGGGAAGTTGCAGAATGATCGCCATCAGAAGTGGTCCACATATCTGCAACAGTTTCATTTGAACATCAAGTACAAGAAGGGTAGCACCAATAATGCTGCAGACTGCCTCAGCCGACCACCGATCGTGGCGCTCACCACCGTGCTCAACTCTTGTGGGCACGAGACTTCTGATTGGCCGCTTCTCTATGAGAGTGACCCAGAATTCGGCCACACTTACAAGGCACTCTTGGGGGGCACGCAAGTTCCAAATTTTCACCTCCAAGATGCACTTTTATGTCACCTGGGCCACCTTTGTGTTCCTTCAAGCGAGCGTGCCAAGATGATATGGGAAGCACACTACAGTCGAGTCGCTGGGCATTTCGGGGTCGAGAAAACAGTAGCAATCCTGCAGAAGTATTTCTATTGGCCGAACCTTCGAAAGGATGTCGAGAAGCACATCAAATCCTGCATTGCTTGTGCCATTGCCAAACCGACCATCAAGAAGCAAGGCCTATATACTCCACTACCTACCCCTAGTCGACCGTGGGAATCCATCTCCATGGATTACATGTCTGGCCTGCCTTCTACTAAGAATGGAAATGACTGTGTTTTCGTGGTCGTTGACAGATTCTCGAAGATGGCCATCATGGCGGCCTGTAAGAAGAATATCACAGCAGAAGCCACTGCTAAACTCTTCTTTGAACGAGTGTGGGTGCACTTTGGGATCCCACAGTCTATCATATCAGATCGAGATAGCAGGTTCCTCAGGACATTTTGGTCCAGCCTCTGGTCAATGTTGGACACAAAGCTCACCAAGTCCACAGCTTTCCATCCCCAAACAGATGGCCAGACAGAGGTCGTCAACAGAATGATTGTACACATTCTGCGCATGTAAAATTCAAAGCATCCACGCACATGGGACAAGAGCCTCCCTTATGTACAACATAGTTATAATCGGGCTCTCCACAGTTCAATCGGCCATAGCCCCTTTCAGGTGGGCTTGGGATTCCAGCCACTATGTCCCATTGACGTAGCCATGCCATTTGCAGCTGCTCAGGCCAATTCAGCTCATGTCCAGTCTGAAGTTGAAAAAGCAAGTAGCTTCATCGAGCGCATTCAACACATCCGCCAACAGGTTCATGATATATTGGACAGAGCCAATGCCAAGTACAAGCAACGCCATGATCAACACCGGTGCCACACAACTTCCAGGTGGGTGACAAAGTATGGCTACATTTGCAGAAGGAGCGCCTCACTGGACCCCATCGCAAGCTTCGCCCGCTCCGATACGGGCCGTACACCATCACCAAGGCTGTAGGGAACAATGCATTCGAGCTTAGTATTCCTCCATTCCCTGGTCCGGCGCCTCAGCCTTCAATGTAACGCTCGCGTCCTTACTTCCCACCTCTACCGGACACCTCAGACATTGCAGAACAACTCACACCAACAAAGTTAAACCCAGACTACATGGAACAGGCCACCACAGATTGTATCATGAAAATACAAATCAAGAACACTCGCCAACAGAAGATCCAACTGTATCGGGTTGTCAAAGCTGGCCAACTCCTGCACCAAGGAAAGTGGTTCACCAGGGACCAAGTTCAGCAGAAATTTCCTCATCTCCTGGAGGAACTTAACGCAATGGGGACCATTGCTTCATAAGGGGGGAGGAATGATCCAGGTGGATATTGGTGGCCACTCGCCTATTCCACTTGGGCCCCCACCATTTTCTCTTTCAGTTTTTCAATTTCGGCATAACTTACTATTTTTAGCAGTTTTTCGGGTCCTGAAATTCTGGAGCCGTTTTGAGGCCCTAAACGACGTTTTTTGGGCATCGCGCCTCCAGCGAATATCATTCTGTTCATTCCATTCCACAATGATATTCGTGGCGAAAGTTGTAGTTCTCGGATAGAGCTTTCTAATGATGTATCATGTACGTCAAACAGAGATAGTATGCCAAAGTTACGTCCCTGGGAAGTTGAAACACCAATTTACCCAAACGAGGCCCACAGTTTTGGCGCTTCATCTCCTAGGGTTAGGTTTTTTGATGTTTAGGGTTTTCCATTGTTTCTCAATAATAAATATGCCCTCGAGCCTCATTGTAACTCAGTTCAGAGGCTTGTAGCCACCACATCTCTTCTCAGAGATAGCTACTAGCGCCCTAGCTAGTTTTATTTCCATTCTATCTGTAAGAAAATTTCAGTTCTTTGATATTAATGAAATGAAGTGTTATTTCCGCTGCATCTCTATATTTATGGTTATATATTTGTTCTGTTGCGTTCCTACATAAATCCGGATCGCATTAGTTGCATTGTAACCAAAAATCTCTAAATGAAAACATTGAGCCCCATCCATAGCTATTTTTCCCGTTTGGGTTTTTGGAGTGAAATTTACGAGTTCATGGTGATTGATTCTGTTTGATTTCAATGTTGTGCAAAATTGATGTGTGAGATTCATGTTGCTTATTCACAATTAATTGCTACTACTAGTTGCATTATTGGTTGCGATGGAAGTCATGTATCAGAGTTTTGTTGATGTTACTCAATAATAAAAAAATTACAATGGAAAAATGGTGAATGGAAGCAACTATTGAATGCCCACCATCCATTTCCCTTCAAATTCTAAGATTAATAGTTATTAAAACTTATATGTTGCATATTATTAGCTGAATCCATTCTCAACACTCAGTTTTAGAAATTCAAATTTTCTATGTCAACTTCCCTCTTCCTTAGGTCATTTTTTCTCTTCCTTCAAACCATTGCCATTGTCTATGATTCAATTCACATTGTATGGCCAAAATATTCATTGTTGGACTGCAATTTCAAATTACCGCATCAAATCAATACATTGTTGATTGTTTCCTCTCATCAACAAGAATGGAATCATTACAATCTATATAGGGCTTGTTTGGCTCGTCTCTTTCCTTAGGGTGTGTAGATTGTTTGGAATTTTGGTGGAAGGTGATATGAGCCATTAGGGTCCCCTCAATCATCCAATTGTCACCTCATTTAATATTGATATTTCCCTTGAGTAGTTTTGAGAGATTTTTATTGAAGGAGGATTTAGTTACTAATGGAAGTTGAGCCATTCAATCACATTCCAAATTGATGACAATAATTCTCTCACAATGTTTTTTTTAGAATTGTGGAAAATAGAAAAATGTGGTGTCCAATGGCCCCTTTCATTTGTTGGGATTTTCCTTCATTGATATTATTATATCATGGGGCTTGAAGCCACATGATTTTGTTAGCACTTTAAATGTTGTTAGGACTTTTTTGAATGTCCCTTTAATTTTTATTTTTTGATAGCTTTGGGAAATGATGCTTGGTATTGTATTAAAGCCTTTGTGAGCATGCTTCTTTACTTTTTCCTTCTTGCATGTTATGGAGTCAATATGACATATCTTTTTGCATTGATTCCTAACTACTCGATTCATCTCCCGATATAGAAAGTAATTAGAAGCATGGCACATCTTAATCTTGTGAGCATTGTAGCAATGGGAGGCACCGGGGGTAATGCCAAGAAAATTATTGAGATAATGCAATGAGATATATCTTCAATGTATTTTTCCAAAGAAGAATAATAACATGAAAAGATTCTTAATAGAGAAAAATGAAAACAAGTATACTATTATAAAAACACGCGAGAAGAATGAATATTAACGGCACTGAGATTTCAAAGATGCAAACATAATGTCATTTCCACATAGAAAGAGAATGACATGTTGAGATCAAAGTATTGATGTTGTCCACTACAACCTACAAATAGATGGCTCTTCGCTTCACCTTATTGCAAATTGAGTAAGGAGTTCTTAGAGACAATATCCTTGTGGACCAATTGCCTTAGCATCATAGGCCAAACAAGTTAAATCACCAATCCATAACTATGGAGGAGGAGTAATAAGAGAAGTTGCACTTTGAATTGGATTGAGCACAAAAGCCAAAACCCAACCATACTTCACATATTAGGCATTGGACTATGTAAAGTTCAATGTGACAAAGCTAGAGACCTAACATTGATTGACACATTAAGGAGTGATGGGTTATTTGTCTTTGCATTATCATTTGGTTTCTTGTGTGTAGGTTATGCAAAGGAAGAAGCGAGCCAAACAATTTGAATCCAAGGTTGCATAAAGAACATAAAACTTACAGCCATTAGAATAATATAGAAGAGTAAAGATTTGTGTATAAGGCAAAGGAACAAATGCCTAATAGCTTCTAGAAGATATAGCTCTATATAGGCTCAAGAACAAAGTAGAGAAGCACTTTACCCAAAGGATCCATATTAGCGAAACAAGTGGGCTATAAGTACCTCATTTATTAATTAATTAGTTAATTTCCTTGCGTTTACCACTACTAGACGTACAATCTTAGATTTTGTTGTTTGATAACAGACAAAAACACATTTCTCTTTTTCTTATTCTTGTAATTAGCTATTTCTGGAAAGAAAACAACAATTATTTTCTTTTTACATTTTTAAAACAATAAATTAAACTTAAAATAATTTTAAAATAATAATAATAATAACTAAATTTTTATTTTATTTTCAAATAATTTCACTTAAAACTTGAAATATCATAGTTTTTGTTTTAAAATTATCATTACAATTGAAAATGGTATACATGCTTTTCAAAATTCACAATAAACTTTTCTTTAAAACATGTAAAACTTATAATATATCTATATATGTTTTTTTTTAACCTAAAAATATTCTATAATAATAGATCATGCTTTTAAACCTATATATTATTATTGACCTAATAAAATTTGAGATGAAAAGACATAAACATAATACTGCAATAAAGAAAATAATAAATAATAAATAAATATACCGAGAGGAGGATAGCAATGGAAAATAGAAAAAAAACCAACAAACATATAAATAAATATGATCACATTTCCCATTCAATCCCAACTTTTAATAAATACAAGTCTTTCCTACAAAGACATTATAAACTATTTTCTCCCTCAAGGCTCGTCAATATAGTTAGGTATTAGACGCACAACTTTGAAAAGAAAAAATCATTGCAAGGTACTTGACGTGGACCCCAACTCGGCGTCTTACCCTCACGTTAATTTGCCGTGGTTTGAATGTGTTCACGTCTACCACTTCATTTCTTTGTTTAAACGATAACGTCTTATCGATACATAGCAGTGCCAAACTGTTACACAACTCCGAAAAACAACTGAAATCTCTTCTATGTTACCACGATGGTGGTAGTTGTAATACAAATGCTCAATTATGATAGCACTTATAATATTGTTAATTTTTTTGGTCAAAGTTTAGCCATATTGATTTTCATATAGTTAATTTATTTTTAAAAAATAATTATAATTAATAAATAGAGTTTTTGGGTTGTGGTCTAACAGTTAAGTGGAGAAGTTTGATTTTAATAAGTTTAGAGGTTCAATCTCGAACAAAATTATATATATCTGAAAATTATTCCAGGGTAATTTCTTCAGTTAAAAAAAACTATTAAATAAAAAACATATATGATTTTACAAATAACTTGATTTATATTTTCCTGGATCCAGGTGAAATTTTGTGTGAGCCCTCCAGCGCTCATGACTCATGCAACTCAACCTCCCACGGATGAAAATGACGCTCCATAGCCTGAACCGCTGGCACCATGCCTGGCTGCCAACTCCTCATCGCACCAATTGGCAATTTAATGCCACCTTCAAGAAATTCATTGTCTATCCTACAACTAGATCCAAGCCTCCGTGTCGTCACCTGGGGCAGTTAATGCCATCCAATGCCTTAACTCGGGCTCTCCATTCAACGCTCAGGCATTTAAGCTCTCTCTCGTCCCCTCCATCAAGCCTAATCTTCTTATGTTGTGCCTGCACTCTGCATTTTCTCCTCGCCATCTCGACTCTTCCTCCAAGCATCGCCCACCCTCTGCGTCTTCGCCCTCGCATCACTACCTTGCTCAATTGCGGCACCATGCCCCCTCGACAACGCTAGAAGCCACTTCGTGGCAATGTTAGAGGAGCACTTATGCTCGCTTGCATCACGATAACGCGCATAGACATTTCGGTAGTGCTCATGATCCCTCTTTCGCCTCCATTGCCCAACCAGCAACCTCTCCTTCTGGTTCCCTAGGCGCGGAAGCCTCCCTCAACTCCAGCACTGGCCCCTCCTTGCCTAGTCTGCCCAAAGCCAAGCAAAGATGCCGCAAATCGACCATCCCACTCTCTTTGTCGCCTCTGCCACGGAAGCTCGAGAGCTTACCTGTAAAAACCCCTTCAATGCACATGGCGAACCTCTGGAATCTGTCATTTGATGGAATATGGAGTAGGGACAATAATGACGAGGTTCCGCACAGGGCTCTACGCGTCCTCACAGCAGAAGAGGAAGATATTGCACGCATCTATGGATGCCCAATGATAGAATAAGACCCTGCAGGAATTGAAGTTGTCCAGAATGAAGATGCCAACCAGACTTGACGATTCTGCCTCATGCTCTACAATTCTCTTTTTGACACATCTGATAAATTTGGTTTTTCTAGTTTTCAATAGCACTTTGGAAATGCTAGTTATCTCTGAACTTTCTAGATTGTTAATGGGTTGGTTTCCTGTCAAGGGCAACCCCTTTTTTTGATATTTTGGAGACAAACTCGAGCAGAAATAAGCTAAATTCCTTAGTTATAAATATGCAATGCACTATATTTTTGCTTAATTAATATATCTTAGTCCAACTTTAAAAAAAAAAACTTAAACTTAATTTATATTTACATCATTATTATTTAATTAAAAATAGATATACAATAATTAACATAAAATATTTAAAAAGATTAGTATTAACAAATACAATTCTATATGGAGATTTATTACATTAATTGTAAAGCATGATATTGGTTTGTGATTTATAGAAATCTAAATGCTTGTCATTGTCCATCTTTTGAGGTTGGAGATTAAAGAGGAGTGCAAAGTGGCCAAAAAAAAAAAAAAAAAAAATTATGGTAACAATTGTATCCATTTTAATATGGACAAACTCTTTTTTTTAATATAAATTAGTGATGTTAATTATTATTATTTGATGTATTTATTGACAATTTCAATAAAGAGGCACGTATGAAAACTTATGCTAATTATTCTTACATTTAAGTGAGATCTCTTCATGTTATATGCAATTTGAATTTATAAGCATATAAATATATAAAGATAGAATTCGCTAAAAATAAATTTTTCTGTAAGTAGATACAATTTTGTTTATTTGTTTGTTGTCTATAGGAGTTGGTAGCTATATCGAGCTTGTACTTTCATAACATGAGGTTCATTCCGACTATCACTACTATAACCTCTAGGTGAATCAGAATTGGTAGCTAGATCAAGCTTGTACTTTCATAATATGAAGTTCATTATGACTATTACTACTATAACCTCTAGGTGTATCCATTTGCGCCCCCATATATGACACACATGGTACAACAGAGCGGATTTGAACCTAGAACCTCAAACTTCACAAAGACTTCATATCAAAGCAACCACCACTTAAGTTGCCCTATAGGAGCAACACATTGTCACTGATTATATCAGAAGTCATTTGTTAATTTTGTGAAAAATGGTTAAAATATTATTGACATAGTATTATGATAATGATCAAATTTAGAAACACAATAAAAAAAATTTACATTTTTCTATTAAAAATATATATATATTTATAATATAGTATATGCATAAACCTAATTTAAATGGTATAAATATTGTTTAATTAAACTAATATAAATAAATTTCTGCTTTTGCATTATTTAAATTATATAAAATATATTAATTTAAAAAAAAATACATTAAAATATATAATCATCAATACACATTTCATTATAAAAGCTGATTTAATTATATATTTTGTAATTATTTATTTCCATATGTCATGCATTACTTTTTACATTAAAATATTGAAAAATAAAAAATAAAATAAACGTAAATAAGATAATATTGTAGAGGAGAGACGTCGGTTAAAGAGAGAGGTTGAGCACCAAGCACGAAAGTGCTCACAGTTCATTTTTAACATTTAAAACGGTTGCCATCTCTTTTTCGAAATTTCGAAACGCGCAGCATCATAATGATAAGCATTGTTAAATAGTGTGACGTGAGTCGGTAAAAATATTGTTATTCTTCGGAATATGTGTCGACTTTCAAGACTTCTCGATTGTTCTAATGGTCTTGTCACATAAGATTATTTATTTAATTTAAACTAGGAAATTATTAAAAAATAATGATTAATGATTTTTATATATTGTATGAAAGATTTGAAATTTTACGGTAAATTTGACCAGCAATTTTTGTTTAAGATTATTATAATAATTAGTAATAATAAGAATGGTTTTTTAATTCGATGATTAAATTTTTCTGGTTTTGGAAATTTAATAAAATAGGAAGTTAAAGTTTTTATTGATTTATATTTTTGATTAAATTTCAAATAATTTGTATTAATTTAAAATTAAATTAGGTTTTTAAATTATTCTTGGATGCAGGTGTTATGAGTCGGGAACCTGACACGAGGTCTCCATATGCCAATGTTGCTGGCATGATGCATGGAAGATCGAACTCCTGTATTAATTGCCTTACGGACGATGGATGGGCAAGTTTCTTTGGCATGTCTCAAATCAATGGCAGACAATGACGTCTGCCATTAATGTCCGTTAGGGGGTGGGCATCAACTCCTCCTAACGTCGTCTGGAGAATTTATCGCCCGCCTTTAATGTTCCTTAGAGCTATAATTACCCACTCCCACCGCCTCGTTAACCATTATGTCTTGGCTCATTTTGCTCTTCTCAACGCTCTCTGCAAACCTGTATGCTCCTAAAGCCCAAGCTCCCTGCCATTATCTCCACCCCCACTATGTCTTAGCTATGCCACCTGTCTCCTCTCTCGTTTGCTGCATTATGCCCCCCACCCGCCCCACCCCCCCCCCCCGCCAGTGCCAGAAGCCCATCCAGGGTAATGTGCGAGGCGTTCACCCTCCACGCACGCACCGCGGCAATGCCCATCGCTCCTTAGGGGTGGCTCTTGAGTCCTCGATGGACTCCATCTCCTTCGCCCCGACTCACCCTTTCAACTACCTTGGTACTGATGACTCCCTTGGTGTGAGCTCTGCACCCTTTGCTCCTGGTCCGACTGCTGGAAAAAGAAGAACTAGGAAATCCACCATTCCTCTCTCTATACCACCTCTACCGCAGAAGACCAAGAGTCTCCTTATGAATATGCCCACAACGAAAGAGACAAGTGTCTGAATTATGTATGCGGATGGCATATGGAGTAAGGATGAAGACGCAGAGGTTTTGGTTGTGACCTCCCCTCCTCCTGCTCTTTCGAGGGCCCCGCACATTCCCTCTGTAGAAGAAGAAGAGATCATCTGCGTATATGGCTGCTAGATTATGGAAGAAGACCCTGTTGAGAATGAAGTTGGCAACAAGACTTGACAGTTCCCCCTAAAGGTTCCTAGTCTTTTTTTGGATATATCTACATTATGTTGTTTTTCTAGCTTACATTAGTGTTTCAGATTATCTAGCTAAATATGACTATCTTAGACTCTTTAAGGGTTGGTTTCCCCATCTGGGGTAGCCCCTAACTTTGATATTTCAGAGACGGATTAGGGCAGGGATCGGATAAGCTCCTCCAACCATCCCCGTCCCACAACTTTTTGTACAATATTTGTGTATAATTAATAGATCATAGTCCAACTTACAATTAAAATTATATTATTAGATATAAAATTTAGATCATGATGAAATTTTAAACTTTCCTAACTTAATTATTATCAAATTTGTGAAAATTTATTAGTCTAATTTTCTTTTTCTTTTTCTTTTTTTAAATTATAACAAATCAATTATATTAATAAATAGTTATAACAAAGCTACTGGTGATTGCATATACTATGCCTAAACGGGTCTAGAGTATGCCTTAAAATTGCTTCTCCTTAGCCAAATGCTCATCTTCCTCGGACGTAAGAAAATAGGTTAACAACCCAAGACCCATAGGCATCTCGCAGGAATGAAATCCTACCCCCTTACAGACCACCAATGGATAATTACTAGTGGCATGGTTTTCCTTGAATAATAGTGATGAGTCAACCTACATTAACAGATAGTAGCCAATGATGGTTGTCCCAACTATTGGTTTGAAAATTAAATTATGATAGATTTTCCCATTGTAAAAATAAAAAATAAACTATATAGATTTCTAAAATTAAAACTAGGTAGTCCTCTGCTGTTACAAAAAGCAATTCAAAACATAGTGTGTTAAACACATTCTAGGTGATCTTGGTGGTGGCTTGCTTGATAACAATGTATAAGATTCTAACAACCTTGAAATATATAAAAATAAGTGGAAGACTTAGTTATTGTTAGGCTCATCAAGAGGGTGTGAGATCACGTTTCAAGTTCATTGGTTCATTGAGTTGGTGGAATATTTCTTCTTCTTTGTAGTTCATCTTCACATAAGTGTTAGATGCTTGATTGTCAAAGGCTAAAGTCTGACGTTCTTTGTGAAGATTCAAGATCAACTTTCTCACCATGTTACATTCAACTTCATGAATGTTGATTCTCCGCTTTTTGCGTACTAACATGTTCTTTATGTTGGTATGATCTGCAATATATTGATGCTTTGTCTCATTGATCTTTGCTATATGGTAAGGAATGTCATCTAGTTGTGATGTATGTCCTCCTTGTGCCTTTATAAGACATTTGTCATTGTCCCATTGTGAATGCACACTAAATTTATAAGCTCTTCAATACTTAGGTCCTAATTAAATGTTCACATGTTGCAAGCACTGTGGTGTCTCCTCCGAGCTTCCAGTTTGAAATGGAGGGTATGATGCACAGTGCAATCCTAGGGGCACATCATGTTATATAATGTACATTATTGCCCCCATTTTTCAATAAAATATCATTTCAAGGTTAGAGGCTATATTAGTCCATTGTTGGTTGGAAGTGTGAAGGCCATTTTTTCATGAAAGATAGAGATTTCCTTAAAGGAACCTAGTTGCTTTCCTGCCCTTGTTGTGATGGATGCCAATTTAAAGTCCACTGAAGTTGTTTTTTAGAGGATGGCCTTGATGACAACCATAGAGTCGCCGATAATATTCAAGGATTTGTGTTTTTCTTACTTGGAAATTTGGATTCCTCTTGTATAGGCATACACCTTTACTTGATTATTGGTGGCTTGTCCCATGCCCCATGCATATGAAGCTATTATATTTCCTTCAGGAACCAAGAGTATCCCCCACAAACTTGCTACCATTTACTTTGTGACCTTCTTCCTCCCATAATAATTAATAAATTATCATATATATTTGCTCAATTACTCTATCCATTATAGAATTTTTTATTTTTTTTAAGGAAAATGGCATAGTGGTACCCAAGGGATGTTTCCCCATATTCATGAATGGCATCCCTTGTAACAATGCTAAAATAATTTGTCTACTTAGGGGATGGTTGAATGGTTAGCACAATAGGATGTTATCCCCTCCACCCTGTTTCAAATCCCATAGGGGGACATCCTTGAATTGTTGTGATAAGGCCCAAGGAGTAGGTTCCCCCACCCTTGTGGAGTCTCGGCTCTTGCCAAGCCATAAATTTTTGGTATATCTGACTTACGAGCTATTAGATATACTCTTGGTGTTATAATGGTAGCTATTAGGTTTGATCTTGGGTCTTGCCTAGATTACTCCAATGAGTTAATGATTCACCCTGGTAAAAAAAAAAACAATAATTTAATGTTTGCTCTTATTTGTTAAAATAATCATGATGTCTTGATATTTTACTGCTCTTCACTTTACATTCACATAAATTAATAACATGCAAATTTAGTAAAAATTAATTATTACAAAATATTATTAAATTGAAGGAACTTATAATTAGATCATCTATTGATATTAGAAAACACAATGTTTAACTAAAAAATAAACATCCATGAGACATAAATACTCAGTAACATGTGTTATGCTAAGACACTCCTTGTGTGAATGTAGTTGGTTTGAACCCCATGGGTACAAAATATCTAGCCAAGTTACATGTTGGCATTGCCCAAACTTGGTCCAATCCCTATGCCATTTTTATGGCATAAGTGTCCAACAAGTCATGAACAGACCCACCCCCATCACCCCCTTTCCGCACCCCCCCCCCCCCCCCGCCCCCCCCAAAACTCAATAACAAACAAGATGGTTACAAGAATCTAAAGTATCATTTGGTTTAGTCACATTTACAATTTCAAAAAATTATAATTTGCAAGAAAAGGAATTCATAAAAAAATACATGGAGTTTTTTTTAAAAGGCAAAGTACACTTATTTTACATTTTTGCCTTATGTGTTGAAATCACCTGATACAATTCTTGGTGAGATTACTACTTTTTATTGCTTGAAATGCATTTTTGAAAGCATAAATAACTTAGAGCCCTGAAAAACCTCCAAGCACTTAGTATATACAAATTTAACTACTCAAATATACCATTCCAATGATTCTTTACTGGATTTTAAGTAAAACTCATTAGAAAATATACCCAACAAATATAAAAAACATAGAATGTTTAACTATGCTATTTTTTAATTTTCACGTTAAAAAAGAATGAACATTGAACACATTTTGCTTTTTTTTTGTTTGCAAATATCATTTTTGTGCCAAGAAGCGCATTCTACAATCTAGTATGAGGGGATGTGTAAATATGTCTCGTCTCCAATAAAATAAAATATAAAAAAAAATAATTAATGTAGGAAAAAAAAAATGAAAATTACCAAAAAAAAAAAAAAAAAAACTACAATACATTTCAACATAAAGTATCGAAAATCATGCTCCAAAATATTTTAATATTTCTTTAATTATATATTCCTACAATGAATTTTTAAAAGGAAAAACCATATTCTATAGATATCAAAACCTTTAAAGACATAAATATTTTGAGGTAAATTTTGTAATATTTGAAAATATTAATTTGATTTAATTTTATTAAAAAAATTGTTATCATGCCATGTAAAAAAACATTATTAAATCTAATAATAATAATAATAATATTAAATCTAATATTAATATTAGTATTATTAGAGTTAATAACTTTGGATTAATAATTTGAGGAAAAGTTTGCATCTCCAGAGATTTGATCCCTTTTGACGCATGATAGATCTAGAGTTAAATGGATATAGGCTGATAGTTATTCTAATGAAGCACTAAAATGCACCTTTATAATTAACACTTTGTTTTATTTTATTTTTTTATCTTCATTTTTGTTTATTTATTATTATTATTATTTTATATAAATTTTTTTAAATTAATTATTATTATTATTATTTTATTTTATTTAGTTATTTGTTTTATTTTTAAATAATAAAATAAAATAAAAAGATCAACTTAAATATAATAATAATCAGTAATAAATAGAAATAATTTGAATTTCTGGTTAGGTAGGTTCTTAATTAAATTAGTCAAACTAGTCGTTATACTATAACGGCTAGTTTGATCATCTTTGCATTTATTTAAATCGTAAGTCTTTATCTGTGCTCTTATCCAGTCCTGATGATGAACCACAATAGTTGGTTCGAAACGCGTTGACAATATTTTTCGTATGTGATTTTATCGAAAGATTTTTTCACAATTTATAGATCATAGAAGCCATCTCTCAAAAAAAAAAATCTCTCTCTCTCTCTCTCTCTCTCTCTCTCTCTCTCTCTCTCTATATATATATATATATATATATATATATATATATATATAATTTAATGCTTTTTCTACTTAATTGTTGGCGGCTTGTCTCGGGCCCATGAATATGAACCTATTATATTTCTTTTGGGATCTAGATTCAAAGCCTTCAAAAACCTCAAAAGACTTAATCCATACCATTCCAACATTTTTTTGGCAAGTTTATGACAAAATTCATTGGAAATATATTTAAAAGAAAATAATAACATAGAATGTTTAAGATATGCTATTTTTTAATTTTAATTTAAACTTTGCATTATTTTTTTTGCAAGTTGATAATTTTCTATTAATTCATTAAGTGATTACATCGTGGCAAGATCATCTACCAACAAACTAAGGCCTCACCCTTACCAAATTTGTTGGTCATTAAATACAAACAAAAGAAAGTTGATAATAACTACACAAGACTATAAGTCCACATGGCAATGGCCCAACAAGCCCAAAGCTGAGAAAAAAACAAAGTGTATCTGACTCGCTGCATTACACATTAGCATTGTTGGGATTTTGAGTAGCATTACCACCCTCGCCAGGGCGGTGGAAAACATAATGTACATGGGACTCCATGTGGGCCATATATCCTTCAAAGCTATCCATTCAGTCTTCTAATCTCTTTTGGCTACGACAAAGTGAGTCTTGTCGATCCACAATGTGCCATTGATTGTGCCGAATATCATTAAGAAAATTGATAACTTCATTGCGATCATTATGGTGGTCTCTAGGTTGTTGCTTAATCGATGCTTTGACAAGGTGAATTTTGGCTTCAAGGGATTCAAATGGGGGTGGCAAATTTACTCTCCTAGGTGAGCCACCGAGAGGTTGTTTGAGCTTGCCATCATCCACTGGCAGACCTCCTTGAGGTCTTTCTCCTTGGCTCCATTGGCCCCCACCACGTCAAGGTCTACCTCTTTTTTGTTGCATGGGTGGCCCTCGATTACTACTGCACAATCCCACACCAAATAACCCCACTACGTCAATACAAACAAAGATTCTCACTTGGATGCGCACCTACTTGGAAACTAGAGGGGAAATCATCATCACTTTTCGTCTCCGATGGACAATTGACAATGTCCACGAAGCCCCTGATGCGAACATTGAGATCTCACAATGAACTATTAATGTCTACAGGTACCACAAAAAACTGGAATTGGCCATGACCACCCTTCTGAACATACAATATTGAATAGAAAGGTTGACCACCACCTTGACCTTCCCACAATTATAATACCGAGACTTTTCAATGAAAAACCTCACCAGACGATCCCCAACCTTTCAGCCTTAGGGTTGAAGAGCCGAAATCAACACCAACACTCAATTCACAGCAGAGGAAAACACAAGGTCCCCCAGAGGAGAAACACGGTGAAAGGAAGAAACACGTCCACCAGGACCACTTACACCACGAACATAACACTAATTCTAACTGACTTAATTGACTGTTGAGCCACGCAACCAGAGCAAACCAAACATGTGTTCCAACCTTGGGAGTTAGAGGATGAGTTACCTGAGAGAACCTGACAGTGGCTAGTCTAACCTCCCTTCCACTACACAAGCCAACTAACTATCGAAATCCCTTTGTGGAATTTTCGACACCATTAACCAGACTCTATGAGATATTCAAACCTGAAGATAAATTTGAGCCTAGGTCCTAGATTACCACTTGGGAGGCAATTGACATTGAAACTTTGCCATACTCAGTCACTTAGAACATGGGTGAAGACGTGCATTGACCATTGAACATGCTCGGAAATCCAGAGAGGCCACCCGATGAACTGGTGTCGACAATTCCCTCTGTGACTCCAAATTTCATCTCCCAAATTTTACAAATTCTTGTCAAAACCAATGTCATAGGTATTATAACCCTAACGCTCTCATGAATGTTCTTCTGCAGGCCTCCTAACTCTGCTTGTTCAACATGGCTTGACGTCATCACTGCCATGTGGGGGTTTTTTATTACCCTTGTCCTGTGTACATTCCACGTTCGTCACCCCCAACAGGGAATTTAAACTTTGCATTAAAAAAATTATATATTATTGAAATAAGGGTGGAATAACATGTTCAAATATATTTTTGAACCCAACGTTTCAAACTTCCAAGTGAGTCCATCATCGGGGGATGCCATTTTCTTTGAGAAGATCAATGTTATTCTTGTGTAGAGCTGATGTTTCATGTGCGTGTGTGTGTGTGTGTGTGTGTGTAATGCATGAAATGTGTTTTTAAAAGGAAAAATGGTCGGCTAGGTTTTTAAATGTGACACATAATATTATATAATTAATTAAATACATAGAAATAATGATATTAATATTTAAAAATTACACCAAAGATGTTAAGGGTGGCAGTAGGGGGAGGAATTATATCTAATCCTGAAGGAGTAATAATCAACAAGTATGCTTGGGGCTTAGGAAGACGACCCAATAATCAAGTTGAAGTATATGGTCTCTACCTGGGGCTCCTCTTAGCCCATCAAAGGGAAACAAAACCATCAAAATTATGGGAGATTCCTTTCTTGACATAAGGCACCTTCGCACAAGTTGTACTGACCATGATAACAAACTAAACCAGATATTACAACGAGCCCAGATTATTCTCCTCTCTTTTGTCAACCCTCATATTTTCCATATCATAAGAAACCTTAACACTGAAGCAGATATACAAGCAAACAAGGTATGTCAATTGAAGGAAAGCCAAATTGAAATCAATGGTGCCTATGGTCACTTTCCCATCCCCTAATTTGTTAAATATATATGTTCCTATTTCATACCCTCCACTATACCTACCTTAAAAAGGAAATTTATCGATATTACCCCCCCCCCCCAAATTGTCCTCACCATCGCTCTTGCCCGATCCCCTTTGCAACCTAATAATGGTACCTCCTCCCACAACATCACGATGAATCCACCTCCAAATTCCCAGACGCGAGGCACTCTCATCTCACACCACATGATGATCTCATGGAAGAAGTTATGATTATTTGTGGGAAATCTCTTGCCCACCCCTCTCATTAAGGCTCCACTATGGTGTTATCAAGAGCTCCTCATGCGAATTCCCTTAGTGAGAAAGTTTCATTTACTCCCTCTAGTTTAGTTTGGACTGCCCAACCATTCAAGGGTCAGGATGCATGAAGCAAAGGTCAACCCACATCATAGAGCAATGATGGAGCTGCCTGGGGATCCTGGTGGCTCGCAATCCACTCCTTTGCATCGTATCGGGCTCTTGCATGGAACATTATATAAATCATTTGGGTGAAGGACGATTTTTTTCATTCTGTTGGATGTCAACAGTCCAGGTAGGAAGCTAGAGAGGGTATGGCTTCCCTCCCTCCTTCTGGGAAAGCTGAGCTGGTCTCTGCTTAATGAATTTTCCCTGTTAGACCTTGGATTTGTTGCTTATTTTGGGATATTCTACTCGATGCAAAAATCTTTGAGATTTGAATTCAATTGTGCAGTTCTTGAATTAGATGGGGGATGTCTCATCTGTTAGTATAGGGAGGCCCTTATGTCTGGTCTTAGTAGGGCATTGATTTGCATGTTAATTAGCTTGGAGATAAGGAGCCTGTCGGGTGCAGAGAGCCTTAAAGCCTCTGATAGAGGGCTAAATAAGACCATTGTCGCTCTTTTTGTGCTCTTGACTCTTTTTTTTTGTGTTATTCCACCATGGCGTCAGGGTCCTGGGATGTCATCATGCTCGTTCGGCTCGGGTAGCAAGGAACAAACCCAAAAATCTCGACAAGGACAAGATGTACCCATACTTCACCTCCTCTTCTCCAACAGCCTACAACCTGTGTGTCAACGAACATGGAAAATTGAGAGCAGAATATTCGACCTCTAGGTGATTTTACATTGGCAAAGCTAGTCAGCCACTAAAAGTTTGAACACTATAGAGGCCAACAACAACCAAATAGCTCGCTTGGAGGATGAGGTTGGGGCATTAAGAAGTATGATTGAGGACCTTCAACTGTATTTGACTAAAAAAAGTACCCCTGCTAAAGAAGTGACTTCGAGATTTGACTTAAATCACCCGGTTGTTCTTGATGTTTAGCTTGTAACGAAAATGACTGGTTATCATTGTATCTTTCTTCTATTGCAGTTCTCTCGAGTTTATACTAGTAGAATAATAGGAGTATTGTTATGTTTTGTAGTTTTGAAAGACAATTGGGCCTAGT
Source organism: Pinus albicaulis (assembly GCA_034641835.2). NCBI lineage: Eukaryota > Viridiplantae > Streptophyta > Pinopsida > Pinales > Pinaceae > Pinus > Pinus albicaulis. The sequence continues at coordinate 9,513,593 of MU968363.1, forward strand.
TTGGTAGGTTGCCTTTCAGAAACTTAAGCCCATTGATGTAATTGAACTACAAATCCCCCGAGTATTTGCCACGTCTGAGCGCTGATTTAATAGAAACAATACTCATTGTTGCTAAAAAAATAAAATAAAAATTACACCGAAGGTGTTCTCTTTGTGAGGTTGGGTTGGGCAAACACTGTTTAGCCCACCCAATCCCGGAGCCCCAATTTCATTGTCCTCTATAATGAAAATCTGACAGATGGAAAGGGTTTCATGTAAAATTTCAGATTTACTTGTCGTTGTTCGTTCGTCAATGGAGACATTAATGCTCCTGTTGTCGTTCACAATGTTGAAGACGCAGAGGCATTGTTCTATGGGTTAATTACGAGGGAGCTTATTACTTTTCTCTTAAAACTCCTCCTTGTTTCCTACGAGTCAATCGCGGATTTGGGCATGAAGACGTTGAAACCACCTTTGATGGAGTATGAACTTTACATAGTGCCAATTCTCAAAGTTGTGACGCACACCATGTTTTATCATTTTTGTGTTGGAGAGAGCATTGTAGAGGCCTCATATAATGTGGCCATTGGGTTTAATGGGCATTTTTTATTACAACTTAGAGATGCCATGAATAACTCTGCCTATGATGCCAATCTTTGGCATTTTCTTACCGTCATCCAATCAAATTATCTTCTTCCATCTGAATCGACAATTTATGGCTCCTTTAAATTATATACCAAGTTATTTGTCCGAAATTGTCTGCTAAATTTGACATATATGGTGTTACTGGTAATCTTAGCATGTGTGAAGATCATGGCCATATGTCCTCTTGCTCTTTTGGAAAGAGTCATCCACTTGCTAATATGGCAACACTGCCATCCTTCATTTAGTTTAGCTTGGAAGGTAGAGGCTTTTTTTGTTCTTGCTCCATCAAGCAATACTTACCACACATTCTTTACACCTGAGACATGAAGCCCCGCCGAGGACAACAATCTAATTTCAGTGGAGCAAAAGTTGTTTAGCTATCGAGCCTGGGAGACCGTTTCACTTCATTTGGCTCATTCAATCCTTTAGCAAGAGCCAACCACTACAATCACTAGCAAAACATGGAGCAAAGGTTGTTTCAGCTACCGAGCTTGGGAGACCCTTTCGCTTCCGTTGGCTCATTCGATCCTTCAGCAAGAGCCAACCCCTGCAATTAATGGCATGACGAAAATCTTGGGTAATCATCCCAATAAACCAAACCAATGACCCACACAATGAATTGAAAGGAAATAAAATAACCCTTACCTCTTCGATGGTTAGAACTTTCTTCCTTGAGGCCATTTGAGGCTATCTCATCATAAGATCGATGATACCATTCTCAGGTTAATTTATAGACTCAAAATATCCCATCTATTGGATGTGGAGCCTGATTATATTCCTGATTGTTCAAACGTTTTTGTTTCAGTCGCTTTGGATCCCCATTCCTAACGAGGCAGAAACGCCGCTCATTTAATTGCCATTAGGAGGGTCCAGGGGGGAAATGATGACTTTTATGAGCCCCCCCCAACAGGGGTTTGGGGGTAGCGCACCCAAAGTTAAAAATAGATGAAATTTTTCATTGTAAAATATTGTAATTTTGTAATCAATTCGGGTCATTCATTAGGCAAATGATTTGACGGTAGAAGTTATGTTAATTTAGGGTTTTCTTCCCTATAAGGCAACCGTTGGTTTATATGAGGTAATTGTATTGTGGTTATGTATTATGATTCTGAGTGAAAGAGGGAGTGGAGGTTGCGTGAGAACGAAGAGGAAATTACAACAGATATGTTGTAGGTTGTATCTCTTCATTTTGCTGGATAATATAAAAGGAAGGACTGGATGTTTCTTCGTGGACGTAGCCCAAATTGGGTGAACCACATATATATGTGTCTCTCTTGTTTTATGTGTTTCTGTATTTGTGTTTCCGCAATATTTTGTGTATTTCATTGGTCCATTAATTAATTTCTAACACCATCATTTAGCTTATAGCAGATGAAATGTGCTTCTACATCACTATCAAACACCATTACGCATGGTTATCACTTGGGTTTTTATCCAACCTGCATGGCACTACTTGGCAGTAGCAGGACTCCGAGGAGAGCATGGCAAGCAATAGGTGGTTGTGGCGTGGTTTTTTGAAACAGTTGATATAGGTTTATCAATATATGGAGGGTGATTGTTATTAACAAAACCTGTTCTTCATATATGTCTTCGAGTATGGAAGACAACATGTACTTAAAAAAAAACCTACCCTTAATATTTTAAAATTGTTGAACACCCTTTAATTAATTTTCATCACATCGTTATATTGACCTATCTTGGCAAGGTATCAACTACCTTTTATGGTTGTCGTGAGAAAGATACGATGTAATTTTCGTTGTAAGATGGCGATATATTCAATAGATAAGATTCTTTGGCGATTCATCCTCATTATTGATTTCATCTGTGCATTCTTTAAATGGCGGGGTTAGGGTTGATGAAAGTTGTATTCATTCATTCATGTGATTGATCTACATTGTGCGATATTGTGTCTTTGCATCGTGTATTTATTTTATTCTTACAAAGAATCAACTATTTTTTGTTCACTTGTTTTTAGTGAAGCATGATGCATCTTTAAGATTCTATTTTGTGTGTCCATTTATATATGAAGTTTAGAATATGAGCATTGAGGAATCAATGTCCCTGATATTTTAGTTTTTACTGCTATAATTCACTCATTACACGTGAAGACTAGATCGTGACTTTAATGGATCTGATTTGAACGACAAATTTGTATCATTGTGCAATATCAATAAGGGATTCGATTTGTATTTCTCGTGAAATTATCGAGATACATATAAAGTTATAATTTGTGTATTGTATTTAGGACCATGAGAGGCCATGTGAGGGTTTTGTGTGTGAGATAATTACCATACCTTGCCTTTGCGGGTGTGCTTGCAGGCGGGTCTAAACATTTTTAAAGAATTCCATTTTTTCTTTGTTGGTGAGAGGGCCATAGCAGGCACTTTTGCCTGGTGGTGCCTCTCTCGTTGGTGTCGGGTTTTATAATCTCCTCCTCATAGAGGAGCACATACTTGTTTTCTTTTTCATTCATATTATGATCATAACAAACATATGGATATGACGATCTATTGCAGTTTGATAAGGGTTTTTTGGCATAAGGGTTTCTGCTTTGGGAACTTCTGAAATTTACAAGTGGAAGCAATTTTGATGCCTTACGTAGATATTAGGAATGACAGATTGATAGTTGCAGTCTTGTAGGAAATTTTGTTTGCTTGCACTTTTTAAATGAATTATTTTCATAGTTTCATTAAGATAAATATGAATATTGAAGGAGAATAACATATAACTGTGTATTGAAATAAGTTAAAATGGAAATTATAAAAATAAAAAGGAAAAACCTTGAAAGTGAAGTTTTTTCGTTTTTTTTTTTTTTTTTTTTTTTGTAAGTTAGGCTAAACTATATTGAAATCATAAAAAGAAACTTTACAGAGGCTATGGGCAGGGATGGCAAGCAGTACTTAGCCAATCCCTGCCTTACAAGTTTTCAAAATAAACCATGTTTGGGGCTGCCTCATGGGATGAAGCTAGACCCTTAAGAGAGTTAAACATTCTTTATTTACAAAATATATAGTGACACATGTGAAAACAAAATAGCTGAAGTATGTCCTGAGAAGACAAAAACCAGAGATGAACCTTGCTACTGAGCAGTCATGGAGTTCCTTCATCTTCCTTTATCGCGTGGTCCTCCTCCTCAATTAGGCATCCATATTCTCTTCCAATGGCTTCCTCCTTAGTTGTGGGTGTATGAGGAGGCTTTGGAGGGGCCACATGGACGATGGGAGCAACGAGATACTCAACATCGAGAACTCTGGTCCAGACGCCATTCGAGTCCATAATCCAAACATATGTCTCCTCTAGCGTAGGCTCATGGACTGGAAGCGGTTCGATTTTACGGGGTGTGGGCGGCTCAAATTGCGCAATGGTGGATTTTCTACGGCCTCTTCTGCCCTTAGGCTTCTCTGATGACTGAAAAATATCCTCCTGAGTGTTGTCAGGCATTTGGGTAGCCAACATATCATGGCGTCCTGATGAGGATCCTTCGTTGGATTCCAGACAAAGGTCTTGGCCATGGTGAGAGAAGTCAGAGAGCGCCCCTTTGTAGTTGCCCCCTGATGGGCTTTTGAAATTGGCGCGGGGCCATGGAGAGGCTATCGAGCAAAGGATGGGGAGCTGGCTATGAGACAAGGTAGAGAGCGAGGGACGCGCAACAAGGGGGCGCGTAGTAGAGGTGTGTAGCAAGGGGGCGCGCAATGAGGGGGCGCACAACAGGGGGCGCGCAATAGGGAGGCTCACACAGGGATGGGCACGCAATAGGGGGGCGCGCAACAGGGTGAGCGCGCAAAAGGGGGAGCGATGGGGGTGGTAGCGCATGAGGTAGGCTGGAGCAGCAGCTAAATGGCAGAAAGAGGATCAACGAAGGTAGAGAGAGCTCGAAGGATAGGTTGGAGCAACAATGAAATGGATTATTGAGGAGCCTTTGAGCCTTTTGAAGGCATGCAACGTTGAATTCTAGCGTAGAGGCTGAGACGGACAATCCAAGTGTACCTGCATGTGATGCGTGGTGTGTCGAGAGGCCAAGTGTGGCAGAGCACCGTCAAAATTTATCAGTGATTTAAGTTTCCACATCATGTAGGAGTTGGCGTTGCAGGGCGACATCAGACTAATCATGGGAGGAGTTGTCCTCGCTCGTTCTGGAGATTTCACCCGCATCCGGGGGGAAAGTAAAGATATTAAAATAGATAACAAAAGGGATTTATATGCTAGAATAGAGGATGCATGTGTTTTATTCTTAAAATATAACTAGAAATTTCCCCTAAAGGTGCAAAGATACACTCTTGTGGGAAGATTAGACAAACCGTGAAGACAAAATGGATGATTTTCACACCATTTCTTTTTACTAGTAGGGTCAATACAACTCTAAGGACAACTTCAAAGAGCTAGACAAAAAATTGACTAGGCAGAGATTGCCAAGGGGATGATGGAGCCACTCTTGAGTTTCAAAACAATGATTAGAGATCACACTGGCTTCCCCATGTCCAATGCTTCTCTTCTTGACGAAAGGACTACTACAATAAAAGCCATATCGATTCAGGTAGGTGCACTTGATATGAAGGTTCTAAAAGTTGTTTTGAAGGATTTTGATTACAACTATTCTAAGGATGCCTACAGGGTTCACATATTTCTATTCCTTTAGTGTATATTTTCACCTATAGGGACAATTTATACTTTAAATCATTACAATTAACTCTAACATTTAACTGACATTACCCGCCCTAAAATAAATAAATGCAATAACTAATATCTCGACGTGTCACCGATGAGGCAATTTCAAAAGTAAATTTAGCGCTAGCTGAATGTCACATTCACATTGGAATAGGGGATGATGAAATTATCTGGGCTCCCACAAAATCTGGAATTTACTCACCAAAGGAAGGATATCTGCACATATAATCAGATAATCTCCCACAGAGACAGGAATGGCGGTGGCATCTCTTTTGGAAGCTCAAAGCACCTCCACGCACCATACTTTTCATGTGGTGCACTCTAAACAACATTGTTCCCACCTTGGACAACTTACACAAGCGATCCATACATGGTCCCACTTGGTGCTCCCTCTGCAGGAATGAATTTGAAACTATTGATCACCTCTTCATTCACTGTAGATCCACCAATGCTCTCTGGACATCCATCACATTTGAACTGGGCATTAATCTGCAATGGCATGGATTGAACTTAGGGGAGACATGGAAACTCTAGTGGAACTCGGTCTCACTGCATAAAGCTAGAAACCTACCTCTCCTCATTTGTTGGGGAATTTGGTTGGCCAGGAATGCCTCCACATTTAAGGTTCACATTCCCAACTGGAAATCGATCTCTTCAACATCATATCTACCTACTCCAGCATTCCGGAAGACGATCCTCCCAAGCCACCTAGAATCATCACTCTCGAAACCATTAACCTGAACACACCTTGGGCTTATTTCGATGGATCAGCTCAGCCCACTGGTTGTGGGGGAGGTGCTCTTCTACACCTCTCACAGAAGCACTATTATAAAATCAAGATGGGTTTAGGATCTGGCACAAACAACTACGCAGATCTGATTTCTCTCCGCCACCTCTTACAGTTTGCATTAGAACATGATATCCAACACTTGCAAGTATTTGGAGACTCTAAAATTGTCATATATTGGTTCAATAAATCTGCTATATGTCATGTTCACACACTTCAATCTATATTGGAAGATCTTTGGCACTTGAAAGATCAATTCTCATCCATCCTTTGTTCTCACATATATAGGGAATGCAACTACATTTCCGACAAACTTTCCAAGGCGACAACGATCCAACATAGGGGGCTCTGGCATATAGAGGAATAGAACGACAATCAACATTACACCTATTATCACTGCTCATTCATGGACCAGCCAGTTTTTTAGGATCATCAGCACTGATTTTGACAGTTTTTTATTTTGGTCATGATATGCACAAGCTAATTTATTGTAATTATTTTTAAAACGGTTTATGATGTACACCCCACTGGGGAATTTTCAAGAACTTTATGGTGTGACTACAGTCACAAAAATGCATATGCAATGCATCTACAGTATGTAATTTTCAATATTAATGAACATTTTGATTTTTCCTTGGGAAAAAAATAATAAATGTATTATATATTAATGTTTTTTTATTTGGTGGGAAGATAACTTATTTTTGTGATATTCTTTTGGTTGATAATGTCTTTTTTTTTTTCTTTTTTCTTTTTTTCTCCAACGAAAAAATCACAATTTCATTCATTTATGAAATGATAAAATTACATTATGTATATGCATGTAATGTGTGCATTTAAGAAAGAGAAAACGAGATTGGGGCCAGGAACCCTCTTTGACCTATCTATCAAAATATATATATCAACCTTTTATAATTTGAGCCATTTTTTATGAGATTTACATAAAAGCATGAATTAGCCATAACAAACTATGTAGAGAGTGATAAAACAATGCCTAGATAATAGTAAAACATACAAATTGTTCATAAAACAATTGTAGTATTGCTACGAAAATTATGTACTTGGTGCTCTTGAATGTAAGTCCCTGTATGGCCTGTGATAAAAAGCATCACTAGAAGTACTATCACATTGTTCCAAAATCTCCCATGGGCCTTCATCCATTAACAATACTTCTCTCGAGAGGCGGTTTGCTTCTTTGTTCCTTTCCCTGTAGATGTGAGAGCATGAGAAAAAATTAAGAGAAATTTTAAGCCGGATTCTTTCATCCAAAATAAGCAAGAGTAAAATGTTTTTGCATGCTTGTGTGTTATTTATCCAACTTATGATAAGCATTGGATCTCCATAAAATTTGATTTGTGAACATCCCTTTATTAAAGCAAAAAGAAGCAGGTATTTGCAAGCGATGATTTATGCATTGTTATTTGACCTTGTGCCAAAACCCATTTTGACATGAAAAAATGAGACTATTTTTCTTTTTTGTTTACAAATTCATAGTTGAGATTGATAGTTTAGATGATTTGTTTTTTTAGTGTAGGCTTGAATAGGTGATTAGAGTGCTTTTGATTCTATAAAAACGTACTTACCTCGTTATTCTTCACTCCATTTATTTATTTTTACAAAGGATACATTCCCTTCTTTTTATGTCGATTTTCTAATACCCGATCACCTTTCCCTCATCTTGACAACATCAAGCCCCTTTGCATCTGTGTCTTAGTATCACGAGTCTTTATTTCAATGTATTGCCATGCACTTCAGGGGTATATAAATGGACTCATCTTATTTTAAAATACTAATATTGTCTTGCATATCTTTCAAACCCTAAGCTCACTATTTCAACTAGACCAATATTCCTTGATGAATGAATACAAATTGAATAGTTTTTCTGCCACCAATTTTAGCATCTAACATCTTGTTCAATAATAAGTTTACCTAGATTTGTTAATCTCATCATTGTTTACAAAAGTAGGTGGTACTATGCACACCGCACCACTGGGAGGAGGATATCTAATGATATTGAAAACATGACCTTTCCATCCCGAATATAGTGCAACAAATCTAAATGTTTTAGGACATAAATAATTTCTTAGTCGTATTTCCTTTTTGCCACGAGTATTAGATCAAGCATGTGCCATCTCTATTTTTCGCAAGCTAATTTAAATTGATAAAATTTTCAACCTCTTTTTGTTGTTTGGAACTTCATACATATTCTTATTTTAGCAACTGTCATAAATATTGAACATCTCCATCCATTTTCTAGGATGCTCAATATATATATATATATATATATATATATATATATATATTTTTTAATCTTGATTCAATTATTGATAGGTCTGGTACTTGACAACATATAAATCCCAACATAACGTGATCCTTATGCTAATAAGGATATCCATATAAGTAGTAGCCCTCCCACTAACATATTAGTTGATTAGATGCATGCCAAATATGTGTGCTTGTTCAATCTCTCTTTGTGGACATATGAAAAACTAGTGGCACTCATACTAACATAATAATTGATTGATTGGAGGGTGAATATATGTCCTTGCTCACCCTCCTTACCCTCCTTTATGAAATGTGTTACTTTGGTGAGTGTGTGTGCTAATAAATACTAAATAAATGATGTTTGACATTTTGGAATAAATTTTATGACTTTACCATCTCTTCTCCCCTTATATACAACAACATATTGGTTTTGAGATCTATTTTACAAAAACATATGAAGTCTCCATATAACAAGATCTCAGAGCCAACAGGGAAACCACTTCTAACATAATAATTGATTGATTACAAAATGAATATACTTCCTAATAATTAATCTTTTGTGTAATTATGAGTTATATATAAAATAATATTTTATATATGTTAAATATTTTTTCATTTATATCACTCTTATTTTCATTTTCATTCTTAATATAATTTACACATTTTGAAATATTAAAATATTGCACTTATGATATCTATATTAAGTAATATGGGTACATAATTTAAATATTTTTGTTTGTACCACTCTTATGTTCATTCTCTTTCTTAATACAATGTATAAATTTTGAGATTTAAAAAATTGCTTTGTGGTTGCTTTTATATCCTTACATGTCTCTTGAATGTTGGACCCACATTGATCACATAAACCATCTAAATAGACCATTCATTTTGGGTCCCACTTCCCAATTCACTTTACTTCACATGCAAACCATAGTTTTGTGTACAAGGTGAAGTGTTAACCAAGGGAGCAAGAAAAGGCCAAGGACAAATCTTTCAGCAAACCCTAGGGGTGCATCTAACCAATGCCGTCCTGATACCTTAAAAGATTCCATGCATTCCATGGTCTCACAACTCATCTAAGTAACTACCACTTAACTTTGTAATGAAGATTAAGGTATAATTGTAAATAATTCAATTGACTTTCAAGGTTAACTATTAGTTTATCCACCTAGAGTATTGGTAATTTGTTTATTTTATGTGGAGGTAAATTACGGAGATTTAAAAATAGTTTCTAATTATCAACCAAACTTGTGACAGGGCCTTGGAATGGAATGCAATGATGTTGGAATGTGTTATGTCCTTTCTGCCGCTTCGCATCTCTGTTATCTTGTAATTTTCTTTATTCTTCAATTCAATTTTATTCAGTTTACGGTTTTAGTAATGTCTTCAATGGATACATCGATAATCGTTATACATCTCCTCTAAACTTGGCATTTGGTTTTGTTCTCACTTTTGGCCTCCAATTTGATGCACGTTTCCCTATTCTACACCTAAACTTGTGCATGGTTTCAAGGCCAGATTTTAGTGGCCTTTTTATCAACCCAGCTCTGTGAAATTGCAATTATTGTTGTGAGAGATGTCGGTTTTATCTTAGTTTTTGTCAAAAATAAATTTTCTTCTGCCCTGTACGAAGTTCTTTGTTATGGTATCTGTTCTATGATCCCTGATTTGCTTGGTAAGGCGGAGTTATCTTTCTCCGATGCATTTGAGCTTAGAAGGGGAAGGGACATTGAGGGTAATTGTTTAGAAGGGGTCTCACAGTTTGTTCATATTACTGTAGGGTCTCTCCCTAGGGTTTGAATTTGTGGCATCTGATCTTGTTTGAGGTCTTTCTGATGCCATTTGGTTCATCGAAGAGATCGATTGCCGGAGATTCAGCCAAGTTTTTGCTGGTTATCCGAATATTTCGTCGGACTGGTGAGTATTTTAAATAAATTTGTTTCAATAATTATTTTTTATACTTTTGGTGCTTTTTCATCTGTGTCTAGACAGCCTGTTTGTTTCAAGTGTTTTTAAATTGATCGTTTGGTGATACTTATTGATTTTTCTGTGGCTTTTGAAGAGTTTGGGGAGAGGGTTTTCAAGGGATTTGATATATATATTTTCCTCATTTATATTTATTTTTATTGATTTTTAAAATTAATTAACGAGAATATAATGTTGAAGGCAGGAACAACCAGAAATTTAGATGTTTGTTTACATGCATGTATTTTTAAGGGATTTAAAGAAACCCTTTGATATTTTTGATTTTTCTTTTGAAAGGCATAAAATGTTTCAGTACAAAGAATATGGGGTTCAAGAAAATTAGAACTTTGTTTGTTCTTTTTAATGGATCTGGTTTATTTTTTATTTTTTATTTTGTGTTTTTGCAGGCTGTAGAACTTTTAAGTATAATCATTACGAAGTTAAAGGAATTACATGTAATCTATGTCATTGTTTCTATACGTTTCATTTTTGCTTTTTAGGTGGAATTTGGAAAACATGAATGACTTGCTATTTCTATTTCATTTTCTTTTCCTGCAAGGAATGCAGATTTTTAATTATATCAAATTTAAAGTCCAATGAAAGGGCAGTAGAAAATGGGTTGATATTTTCTTTAGATCTTGATTATATATATATATTTCTTTACTTATTTTGTTTATACAAGCGATGGATAATTTTGGTATAATAAAGTTCAAGGTGAATTACCAAAAACTTCATTCTTTGTATTTTTTAAACGTGGTTAGTTCCATTACATTTTGTTTTTGGATAGGGATTTGTAAAACAGTAAACTTGTTGGCTTTTTAAGGGATTTGAACAGTTTTCTATAATTAATATGAAAATTTGAGTTTTTTCTTCACAAGATTTTAAATTTTCTTGTTCAATGAATACTCCAAGACCACTCGCCCGTCAGAATGGACTGCACTGCTTCACACGGGATTCCACGTGCCTCATGTTCTTTGGGTTAGAGCATAAGTCAAGAATGACGCGTTTGGCTGTTGATCTCCCCATCTAGTTTCTTCTCAGAAAGTTACAGTGCTTGCTCTTTTGTTTAGTATTTTCCTGGTTTCTTTTATTAAAACATTTTTCCTGTTTTTGGAGAAAGAAAGTGCTCGTATAGTGTTTTTTTTTTACACAAAAATGTGCTTAGTTGTTTTTTATACAAATTTAAGTTTCTTAATTTTCTGCTTTTTATAGGGATTTGAAACTGTGTGTTTTTTTAAGGATTTCAACATTTTAATATGAAAATTTGGGCCTTGTTTATTCTCAAGGGATTGCAGTTGTTATGGCGATCAATATGAAGTGCATATAAAAATAAATCAGAAATGTGTGTCCTGTATACTCTATATCTTGCTATTATTATTTTAAGAATATTTTTGTGCTTTTACAGGACTTAGTAAATTTTACTATAAGCAAATGTGAAGTTCAATGAACTGCCAGGAATTCGCATATTTGTTTTTGTAGACCTTGTCTGGTTTCTTTTCATATCTATTTTCTTATAGGGATTTGACAATTGTGTTGGGTTTTAAGGGATTTAAACAATTTAGTATTTACTATAATCAATATGAAATTTTGTGATGCTTTCCTCGGGATTAAAATATTTATGTTCAAGTAAAACTAAAGAGCAATGTGTTGGGTAGCTTCTATAGATCTTGTGTTTTCTCTTTCCTAGATGTTTTGTGCTTTTGCTGGAGTAGGAATGGAAAATTTTAGTATAAGCATTTTGAAATTGAAAAAACTACCAAAGGTTTGCTTATTTGCTCCTCTAGACCTTGTTTAGTTTTTCTTCACTTTTGTTTTTATATAAGGGTTTAAACACCCTACTATAATTAATACGAAGTTTAAGGAAATAATTTTGACAAATATTGTTCCCATTTTTCCTAACTGACTTTTACTATTCTTTTGCCCTAAACCGTGCCATTTTTTGATTTCCTTACACGGGTTTTCGTACATCCTCTCTCTCTTGGATCCATACTCTGCTTAGTTTCTTTTTTGTGTTTTCTATTTAGGCCTTCATCTGGGACTTTTGCTGATATGATGTTCGACATGTGATAATCAGATTTATTTATTTTTTAATTTTCCTCCCCATACATTTTTGTTTTTTTCACTATTTTGGACTTTTTTACAAGGATTTGTAGGATATGATGAACAATTGGATGTTTTCTTTTCCTATGACCTTATCAAGTTTTTAATTTCGGGTTTTCAACAGGGATTTGGCCAGTTTAATAGACACATAATGACGTTGAAGGGAGGAAGCATGGTGGAGGTCTGTAGAAGAAATGAGGGTCCTTTTGGTTCGTGGTACAGAGCAAGGATCATTTCTGTGGATGGGCAACGTTACAAAGTTCAGTACGAAAATATTTTAGATGTTGATAGAAATTCTGTTATGGAGGAAGTGTATTCAGAAGCAACGAGACCAGTCCCTCCCTCTATGAAAGGGTTGGGTAATTGGGTAGTTGGTGATACTATCGAAGTTTATGATCATCACTCGTGGAAAATTGGCAAAATTCTCAAAGTTTTAGCCGGCAATTTTTTCATTGTCAAGTTGCTGGAATCTCGTCGAGAAAGGACATGCCACCAGTCAAATCTGCGGCCGCGGTTATCTTGGCAGGATGGAAAATGGCTTCGTGCCCAGCAGGTAGCATGTCAACTCAAATATCTATTTTCTCATTGTTAGTTTTACAATCATTTGTTTTGTGATTGTGACTTGCAAGAACGCAGAAGTGACCTTTATTTGTTTGCATTGAAGAAAACTTTTCTTACTAATTGAAACAACAAAATACTGTAGCTTCTAGAGTAGTTTGTCAAATGATTTTTTTTTTCCTCAAGGTTGTTGCCTTTTTTGTATCCTTGGCAGTAAGTTTCCATGGTCTATGATTTATCTGACTTACTGATTTGATGAACGTGGATCCTAGCTATTGCTCAATCTCACATGTTATGTAATTTAGCTCTTAGTATCAATTTTTCTCTGGGCAGGCTCAATAGATCCTTGAGTCATTTATTGCATGATTGACAGTTGTCCCTGCTTGTGTGTTTGATGGTAGAGTTGTATTGTCTGTTCTATGATTTGTTTTACTTTTTAATAAGCTGAGCCTGGCTGTTTCCTCATTTATATGTTTGAAGGTAAAGTTTCGTGGTTTGTTCCATGATATCCTTTACTTATCAATATTTTACCCTGAAATTTTGAGAAGGCGATAACATTATCATTTGGATTAATTTATTATGTGATCACATTTTTTCTGCTATCTCACAATAACTTTGTGGTATTTTTCTATGATTTGTTTGGTTTGTTGATTGGTGAACCCAGATCTCTAGATTCTAATCTGCCATTTAGTTTTATTCCCACAGTCATGATGTTAAGCAAAGATTGTGAACCCCCTTTATTTAACAATGTGGGCATGTACAGTACTGTCCTAAATTACTAGGGGCAGATCGTGCTTTTTTCACCTCAGTTACCCGCTCCCTTCAGTAATTTATCTTTTGACTGCTTCAAACTACTTTTCTATAGTTCATGTCCTTAAGGCTTACGTTGACTTGTTTATGCATTTTTCTTTCATGTCAGTTTCATAGTCAGGACACAGAATCCTGAGACTTGGCTTTTAATGGAATGCTTCTACTTCAAGTCTGATACTCGATGTTCTAACATAGATTGTTTTCTTTTGTTTTGCTTTCTTATGTCAGTTCTGAGTTTATGGGTTATTATTTGATGATTTATTGTACTTGTCAATATATCCAACCTGCCTGTCCCATCACCCTTAAGTTTTGAGTGGGCTAGACTGTAGTTACTTCATTGTAGTCTCCGTAGCTGCTGTCTGGTCCTTTTGAATCTCATCCTCCTCCACAGCTTCCTTACCTAAAATTCTCTTGATCAATGCTTTGTGCTCCATAGTTTTGGTCCAAGAAGTTTTTTTTTTTCCATGATGGCTTGCTGCTGCACATCACTTTATTCAACTACCTGGGCTATGAAGGATTTGCTGTATCAGTATAATTCATCCAACTTGAAATATTTGGTATCCCTGCTTCAAGAAAAACTTTTGTCTGGAATCCAGTCCAAGAGCTCAGCATCAATATCATCAGATGAGGTATTGCCACATTTCTCCCTGACTAATTTTTCAATCCTCTCTACCTCCTCATTGGTTGCAGCTCTGGGAACCTTCTGTTGTATCTCACTGCTTCTCCCATAGCCTCTGTTTTGGGTCTAGTTTGCTTGATGGAAGGGACTCCCTTACTTTTGCATGTCTGCAATCTACCCCTTCTGGTTGCATTGGTTTTGTTACACCCACCTACTAGTTTCCCCTCTGCTTGCTGCCCATTATGTTTTCTGACTGACTCTGTCCTCTGTAATAACCACGAGCTGAGAACTGATGAATGCTTGGTGGCCAAATAGAGTGGCTCCTGGGTCTCCCCTCATTTCCCTTCCAACTTATCTCTGAGTACGGAAGGAAAAGGGAGTCGACCCCCCAAACCAAGTCTGCGACCCGACTATATAAAGGCTGTCTTCCTCCAGTGAACAGAGATCTGGTCCCTTCCATTTCACTAGAAATGCAGAAAAGAAGCTAGGGGAAATGGGGTTTTCCTTTTTCCTAAAAAAAATAAATGGGTGAGGCCCCAAGGAAGACTCTAAGGTTTGCTGTGCTGGACTGAGGCTATGGACATTACCAGAAGTGAAAAATGTAGAGAAAACACACCAATAGCCATCAGATACAGACCTTCCCTGAAAATCCTCATTATAAACAAACTTGTGCTTCATATCAAAATCAGACTCTATGGTTTTAACTTTTATTAATCCCTTGCCCACCTAGATTCATCCCTCCTGCAGGAGGGGTGTTAATGCTCATAAAATGTGAAGAGCCTTTTGGTGGATGAAGGGCCAGGCAAAGATGGGCTTTAAAGTCCTCACCTCCTCTGTCTCATTTCTAAGCAGTGTTGATAATATTGGCGATATTCCTTGACAGGACAGACATCCATCACCTCTTTAATGCACTTCCCTAATACCGTATACAGTGGTATACCCTTCATTAGTGCTTCCTGCAATGTGGAGATTCTAATGGATTTCAGTAGGTGTTCTCTCCATTTTTTACACCCTTGAATGATAAGGTTGTTTCCTGCAGACTATAATGATTTTTTGTTTCAAATTTTTTTAGGAAGTGTGCTTTCTTATTGTGTGAACAATTGTCTAAATGTTTTTGCAAATTACATTCTGAAGCAAGCCAAACACTGTTAGGACAATATTAGCATACTGTATAGACAGATTTTTACAGGGAGTTGCATTTCAGATGCAAAAGATTTCCCTTGGCTGCAATCAGTTAAATATGCCATGAAAAATCTGGTATTCTTTCAACTTCCGATCTGAAATTCTTGACATCCTTTTCCTCAGATCTGAATCGCTGAAGGGAGTGTTTTGTGTGTGCTGGACCCTGGACAACGTACTTATAACTTGCATCTTGTAACTTGTAGCTTCCATCAACACTACCCATGTGCTCTAGTAGTTAATTTTTCTCTTAGATTTGGTTTATTTGGTCTAGGGGATGCTTTTGCAGTTTCACATTGTACCTTCTTTAGTCCCATTGTGATATCTTTGTTCGTTTGTTGGACATTAATATACTTATTTTATTTAAACTTGTGTTATGGCTGATCATAAAGAACAGAAGCCTTCCTTTAGAAGGTTGAAACTTGCCACATTTATAAGGTAATTTTTATGGTTTCAATTTTAAATGCTAAATGGTTTTATTCGTAATTTAAGCTGTCCAGAAATGCAATATGTATTTCTAGAACCTAAATGTTGGAGTTCTGGTTTGGAAATGCAAGATTGGATTGCCATTTTTGTAGTTTTGATCTTGGAGATGCAACATTTGGGGGTTAGAAACTAGGAGATCAAATATCAAACACAGTTGAGGTAAAAGGATGCAATATATGTATATAGTCCACGGGGATTTTAGTATTGTTACTTAAAAGTTGAAAATGGCACAGTTTTCCATTTGGTTTTTAAAGTTTCATTTTGTTGTTAAGTAATAAATTGACGTGTCAAACAGTACTGTCACATTTATCAAGGTAATTTATGATGGACTTGTGAATGATTGTCATTTGCAATCTAAACTGTCCAGAACTGCAATATGTATTTCTGAGTGTTGGAGTTCTGTGTTGGATATGCAACATTGAATTACATTTTTTGGAAATTTTGATCTTGGAGACGGAATGTTTGGGAGTTAGAAACCCTTGATTTGGTTTATAATAAGATTAAAATTGAGGTAAAAGGATACTTCTGTATTTTGAGGCACAGAATATATGTTTGAAACCTCATAATTAATGTCCTTGATGCCAATGCTAGTCTCCCTGGGGATTTTAATGCCCCTAGTTAATTGATGTATCAAACAATAATTGTGTTCTGGCAGTTTAGGCTATCATGTATGCATCAATTGTGGAGATTTGGATTGAATATGGCCAGCGTTTAATGCCCCGTCACCCCATCCCAACTTTCCTTGTCTGTTTTGCAAATTGACTCAAATGCTGCAAGTGTTTGTGGCTGAATAAATTCCTTGACATTTGATAGGAGCATACCCTCCATGTTACTGGTTTTATTATATTGTGCTCTTAACCCAAGGGTATTTATTTCTATACTTATTTGGACACTTTTTTCTTTCTTTCTTTTGTTGCTATTAAAGAACATAGTTTTATGTGCCTGTCCTTATCTATCTTGTCTGATTTGATTTCACTAAGATCAATGGAAATAAATGTTGGCACTATGGCGATTAGAGTCCTTTCAGTTCGCTCTTCTCTGCTGGTAAATTTTATAATCAGGCATCATGTTTAACTTGTGTTATTTGATGCATTTTCTGTGCATTTGTTGGCTAGAGGCTACAAACTTGGTAATTTTATATCAACCTGCTTCTCTATAGATATTAGAAGTATATGGGAATGCTCAGTGCTGTAACAATAGTCTCATGATTTTCGCTATTTCTCTTATTCAATATATCAGTTTATTTTATTTTGTATTTTAGCTTCTATGAGTTGCTTTAGCACTCACACAGTTTGTCAGCACTGGATTGTACTTTTGAGTCCCATTGACCTATGTTTTGGTCATTCATGGTCTGTGGGTCGAAAAGAACAGCTCCATCTGAGAACTAATATCTGTGTTTATTTTGCCTTGCTTGCTTCCAACTATTCTGATAATTGTATGTAGATTATGTTAATTTTTTTTTGAAAAGGTCAAAGATGCTTCATAATACATACGCTGGAAAATTTAACAATTTTCTTACACTTATATTTGATTTTATGGAGATAATACTTTGTAAAAAGACTGATTTTTTCACAACCAAGTTTATAGATTTATTGAAATTCTGGAATCAGGATGATTCTGATATGATGGGTATGTGAAACTAAAGATTGAATAGATTCTTTGTAAGATTGATCTCTATCCATTTGAAGAATTGAATTAGTTCTGTTTCCTGATGTTTTCTATGCACTTTTGAGCAGGCTGCTAGAAATCACTATGTTCGTTTGGAGGCTTCTCAAGAGAGGGCGTCTTTTGCAGCCTTCTCACAAGAATCACATGCTGGATTGCAGTTGCAGGATTTAGATGTTGAAATTGGTGCTGGAAACAGGAAAAATGGACTAACTAAAACTGATTCCTATTTGTGCAAAACTTTGACATCTCATGTCTCTTTAAAGGCTACAAAGAGAAAACCAGGCATTCAAATGCAATCTGCATACAAGGAAGATTTTTTCAACATGGAGGCTGCTCCTCAGAAAAGGAGAGCAATCCAGAAATCTAGGAACCACGAGGCAGTGGGAGAGTCATCACGTCCTCTGTTAGAAAAGGTAGATACCTTTCCTTTCCCCAGAAAACATGTGGGTGAGGAATGTGTATGCATGTCTTCATTTGAAGACAGATTAAATCGATCAATTGAGGAAGCTGAGAGTAGTCATTGTTCTGTTGCTAGTAGTAGTAGTAGCTATATGTCAAATGATATTTTATGTTCAAGTCAAAAGCATTCAACACGACCTGTAGTCTATAGCTCTTTCGATGATGCTATGTCTTCATGTGAATGTCCAAACCGGAGGCAAGATAAATCTTTGACTGAAGAGAAAGGAGCAGCAAAAGTACATAAATTAGAACTTCGTGCATATCGCTCTGCAATGAGAGCTTTGTATGCATCTGGACATATAACTTGGGAGCAAGAAACCTTGTTGACCAATCTCCGCCTTTCACTACACATTTCTAATGACGAGCATTTGTTTGAGTTGAGATGCTTGCGTGCAGCTCAAACTGTATAAGTTCACCTTTCCGCAACATTTTGTCAATCATAGGTATACAAGATTGCCTGAGGATCGCCTTTTGTATAGTTGCTCCTATGATCACTATTTTCTGCAGAAAAATAATAGATCAAGCAGAACAGTTTGTCTTAACTCATAGCTTCCTGTGATGCATATTTGAGAAAATGGCAGGCATAGGCAGCCAATCAATGTACTTGTGAAATTTTGTACCATAACTGCTCATTCATTGAGTCAGTACTGAATGAAAAGACTCAAGTCGTAGCTTCTTGTTATGGATATTTGAGATAATGGCAAGCGTAGGCAGCCAATGAATGTACTTATGAAATTTTTGTACCATAGACTCATTTATTAATTAAATGGTTGTCCTTAATAGCATCAACCAGGGATGATAACAGCCTTTTTTCCCCTTGTGTTGAAACGTTTGCCATGTGAGAAGTGATGACGATATGCTTTCTAGGTTGGAAACTAATTACATTTAACAAGAAGGTTAGGCTAGAAATTGGATTTTTGTCTTTTTCTTATGTTGAATCTTCCTCATATAAAAAATGTGACTTGAGGCTAAAGTTCTTGTGGAGAAGGGGCAGGGATGGAAGGCTTAAATATGTTCTCATGCCCTTAGAGCACCGAAATCATCTATCATTTAATATCAATATGTTTTATGCTGGATTGGACTGCAACAATGTCTAACATGTGATTTAAAATGTCATATGCTTTTGTTAGATTGTGTATATTTTCAATTTTTGCAAATAATCAAAAGCATTAATCGGATTGATTTATTTGAAATTTATTGTTATGCATTATATTTCTATGTTATCAAGATGAAGAGATAACATTATAGCATCCTATACGATTGTGAATTCTGCTGAAAAATATTGTTGTACTTGTGGGCATTGACTACAGAGGGTGGGTGTTGAGTGTTTTTCACTGGTGTAGTTTTATGTGACCATTCATCTCCTCTTTGATGGTTCCTTTTTCTCTTTGTATATGTATATTTTTTTATAGCTGCCTTTTTCTGGTGGCAAGTAGTTTCCTTAGTGCGGACTTCATCTTTTCCTTTAAGCTAGCAAAATTATACTTTTAATAGTATACAGTATGAATTACAAGCAGTTCAAACTGTTATCTGCTTCCATGGGGAACAGATCAGCAGTGAATTCAAAATATATCAGAGTTTTCTCAGGTCTGTCTTCACTCACATGGGCATTAAACACAACATTTACAAACCCAAAACATTTGACTTTTGACTGTGAAGAAGTCATACATTTGATTTGCTTGTGTCAAATGTAGGTGTAAGGGTGGTTTTAGGTGATACAACTGAAATCCTTCCACCCCTTGATTCTCTGGCAATTTTGACCAAAATCAAGTAAAGGTAACCCAGAAAGTATGGCATGAATCAAGTAACAGTTCTGCTATGCTTGTTTGTGAGATAGTCAAGTTGATAACCACATCCCACGGGATTGCTTTTTCCTACTGTGCTTTTCTTTTTTTTCTAAATTTCAAGTGATGTAGTCTCAGGTGTCAGAGTTGCTGGTTTCACTCATATTTTTTTACATTGGAATTTGGAGCTTTGTGCTGGAAAGTTTCAAAATTAGAAATCTTTGTTCTTTTGGAAGTTGTCAAATGGGGAATTCAGTTTCTTTAGAATCTAGATAGAGCTTTCTCAGAAGGGCTTACTTACAAATGTGGTCTCCTTGGCATGCTTTTTTTTCTATTTGCCTGTTAAAGCTCTGTGTGATACAAATTGTTATAGCTGTGTGTCTGAATTATACATTTTTCAGATACAGCTCATGTCTCTATGCTATAAGTTTTGTTTCAGATGTTGTATTTTTCTTTTTCATTTTCATATGGTTGCAATATTTTCTGTTGTTTGATTTCTCTACTTATTTTTGTTCTGTATGGTTTTTATTCTTTACTGGGAGAGGTATTAGAGCGGGGCAAAACTGTCCTTAATGTTTACAGCATTATTGTCTTGTATGCACAATCTTTATGGATACAAGCGATGAGCATGCTTTAGAAATGTGGCATTTTATCATAATTGGGAACAGGATGGATATATAATGGACGTGTTGCTTAAATGTGCCAGATGAGAGGTGAGCAATGATAGGTATGGTTTTGGACCCTTGCAAGCTGTGACTTACTAGTTTGCAGTTTAATCGCATCATTGAGTTGATATGAGTAATCCCATCATTGAGTTGATATGAGTTAATAGGCTTTGGGAGGTTTCAATCCCTAGAAACAATGGTTGAATGGAGAAAGCCTATTGAGATATGCAACGAGTTTCTCTTTTCTTTTGACTTCCATTTTTTTTTTGTTAGACAAAGATATGTCTACTATTAGTTGTGATAGGTGTAATCTATCTTGTCTTAGTCCAGAGGCGCAGTGTATTCTGCAAGACATTCAGGTCCACATGCTTAGTGTTACTGTAGTATCTAGCTTGTCTATTTATTTACAAAGTATATTTTCACACTTTTCTAAGATTGGTATCATACTTTTATCCTTGTCCGAGTTGAGGTCCTGGGGTTTCCAAAACTAGCTTTACCTTAGGTAAGGTCTTCACTTACAATGAAGGTCTGAATCTAGGAACATTGGGAACATGGGTACGAGTGTCTGGAACTTTAGAGGAAATGGCAGGTTGGGAGTGGTGATAATTTATTTAAAAAATAAATTAAAGAATAGATTTGCGATTAATCAAATGTGCATAAACATTGGCATCAATCAGTTGAATTAACACTTACACTACACACACACACATATTTTTAATATATATTATAAATCTATAGAACAATACAAATATTAGACTTTAAATATAAATATATTTAAGTACATAAATATATAGTATATAAATAATCAATGTTCCATCAAGTTTTGGGAATGGGGAGTGCGGGAGGAGGGAGATTCACAAGAGATTCACACAGGGTATGTGTTGGAGCAACCTCAAATTTTAGGCAAATTCATGGGGGACGTCGTGGTCCCTGTATCTAAAATTAAATAAATAAAATTCACAATGATAAAATCCTAACAATAGCGATTCATGCCATACAAATTCATCATTGTGCAATCCATTGGATATGCTATAATCCTGCTAATCCTAAAATCCTGAAAACTGATAAGTCTTCTGAATTTTGAATGGGACATGAAATTCTAGTTTCTTCATGTGAAAAGTCTGATGAGGTTGGGAACACTCTCGAATATCCTGAAACGATTAATGGTAATGTTGATAATTTAAGTAAAGGATAAGAAAGGTAAGAATTATATTACCATTAGTTACCAATTTCACAAACTCCTCAAAGTTCTATCCCCTATCTTTGTTCTATCTTAAAGTGATGTTGAACAAAAAAAAGAGTTTTGAAGGGGCGGGGGGGGGCACAGGTGAGTGCAGTGCCTAGACACCCCCCTTTTGTTGAAACATATCCACCACACTTGGGAAATGTTTCTCCCAAAGTGGGGTGTGGGAAAACGTTTCCCTAGGCTTTCCCCCACCCCTGAAGATTGGGAAACGTCCCAAAGGGGGGTGTGGGAAAACGTTTCCCTAGGCTTTCCCCCACCGCTGAAGATTGGGAAACGTGGGGGGAATGTCCCCGTGGAGCACTGTTAATAATTTAAATGTGTATCTTATAAAAACTAGCATTACCAAAATAGTAAACTTATGTGGAGTGTAAAAACTCTGGTAAACTTGAATAAGTATATAAAAGAAATAGTAAAAAAAACCTAAGTTATTTCTTTGTAAATTGCTTATATGTTCCAGTGGTTGTGTGAGCTCTATGCAGATGAATTTTCACATCCTACAAAGTTGATGCCACCTATCTCAACTCTCTTTTGTGGTTATGGTTCAATAGATTTGGAAAAAAGTCATGCCTCGAAACTAGATTAATCCGTAATGTGTTTTGAAATGCACCAAAACATTCCCTTGTTTTCACTCTTGTCTCGACTATCATGTGGCCTGCACGTGCTCCCAACTTCATCGACCTGTAACAATTCACTTCTCCGCCATGGACTGTGAGCCCCCTCATGCTCCCAAGCATAGGAAACACATAGAAAAGAGTATCAGGAGTGTGCCTATCTGATTTGGGACATTTTGTTCAAGTTACAAAGCTCCCAGAAACGCGGGAACTTTAGGAATGGGTTTCCAGTAGGATTGGAGCGGTATGCTCTTAATCATAGAGAAAAGTATTTTTCCATGTATGCAAGTGTAAATTACCTTCATAGACCGATAGTCAGGACCAACCCTTCATTAGAAGGGTTGATCAGGAATGTACTGGGTTGATTGGCACATGATTAACTTTTCCAGATTAGGTAGGACCATGACAGTATCAACCAAAGTCCTTAGGTACCAACCATTCATCAGATAATGGTCATAAATAGGCCAGATACTGCTTTAAATCAGATGCCTGAAAACTAGAATATTCTAGAGATGAGTTGCCAAAGATACATATCTTTGGATGTCTGATGAGGTTGATGATATTGTTGGCTATACATTATTCTTGTTTAGATGACTTAAAATTGTATTACAGGGATACTACTGGCTTGGTGATGATTTTTATTTAAACCCTTGTGAAAACATTGCCGTGTTTTTCTGGTTGGATTCTTCTATGCTCATTGTCATTTCTAACGTTTCAGTGTAGTAGGGTTATCTTTTTCTTCTCGTTTTTTTCCATGAAAAAAACATTCCATTTGATATTTCAAGAAGGAAATCAGAATATATACCTGCTTGTCTGAGACATCATGAGAGTCAAAAGTCCCTGCATCCTCCTATCCGTAAAGAGTCCCAATATGATCTACTATAGCTGTTTAAATAACAGTCATCTCTGGGCCTTTTTTGCCCCTTTTCTGTGCTTTTTGGTACTAAATTAACACATGGTTAAAAAATGGCTCAAACTAGCCCCAGGATTTGTAAAAAGACCAAACAAATTTCAAACTATGTTGAAGATAACCAGAAACAGAAATAAAATCTGAGGATCAATATACAGATTTAACAGATTCAGGGAGAGGACCCTCCTCAAATTCCTGTTCTGTCAGTGACTCAGTATGCCTTCCTGAATGGTGAGAGTTTCTTTAGATAATTTACCGGTCTGCTTGTTGAACTCTCTCCATACATGAGTGAAACTTCGAAAAATTTATTTTTTCCTCTTGAATCCAGTTCAAGATAGGAATGAGTGCCAAGTTTTCTATGTGGTTTATTCCATTTGTCCAACCTATGGCTGGTTTTGAACCACCCATAACCTGCAGTCTACTCAAACCTCTATCGGAAGAAATTTTCAGTAGAAAATGTAAACTACAAGGCATAAAAGGCACAGACAGTTTGTTACATTGTTTGAGCAGTTACGAGAAGAAGTTTCTGTCCTCTAGGGTACTGCAGGTGTAATTAGAGAACTTATCTCTCAGGAAAATGCTACAGGAAAATCAGGTTCAAAACACTTTGCAGCCACCCAACAATATCATACATGCAGAGATCCTTGATCTCAAAAGTAAACACGAAGAAATATAAAGTCAGCAGGTAACTCTTAAACAGGAAACAGGGACACACATCAGAACATGGACACAGGTGGTTGAAGGGGGAAGAACAAGAGTCCCCCTCTTGCAGAGGTTGAGGAAGTGGTCCAGGTCAGGTTCGAGACTCCTTTTGAGATAGGGTCTCTTTTGTAGATTTAGATGAGTTTGCCAGGTTCATGCGGGTTTGACTTGGTGGATTTACTTGTCTTCTGAGAGACATTTATGTGGCAGTTGATCCTTCTCCCCCATGTCTTAGTTTGCTATCCACAATGAATCAGATGGAGAATCCTTACACAGACCTAGATTTCAACATCACTCAGTCCACAACTCAGGGATATGTCATCTTACTAGGTGACTTTAATGCCCATACTCATGCATCTTAGTTTCCTCTTCATGATTGTTTAGAGGACGTGTTTTGTGTGTAGGAGACAAATCCGGAATCAGTGGGACTCCAACAGATGTTAGATGATGTATTGGGGCCTCTTACAGGTTATGGCAGGTGCCAATTACAATTGGGCGGATCGAATGAGTTATTGATCCTCACCGACCTTCCTTGTTTTCCTGAATCTCGCTTTTTCACATGCTGGCCACAGGGTGGAGGAGCAAGCATTTCGATTATGTCCTTTCCAGCCACTTTCTACTCCCCTTTATCTGCCACCTTTCTGCGACCCCTAGCGCTATAGTCGACCCAATGTTTTTAAACTCGGACTCAGACTCGGAAATGGCTGAGGGTCAACTCCTTCTCGGTATCGACTCAGACTAGTTGATTCCAATGACTCGGTCTTTGTAAAAAGTACATTAAATATTTAATTTTAATGAAAAATCATATTTTTAGAGGTTTTCATTCATGTTTCCAAACTCAAAGCATTAGAATAATAGAGAGAAGACAACACTTGATCAAAGCATGCTCATGAATATATCTATCATATCAAAATGGCACTGAGTGCACTGTCCAATACATGTAATATATAGAGCTCAAAACAAAAACACATAACCAATGCTGCTCCAAAAACCAACTCCTCAATGTTGCTCCAAAGATTGCTCAAGAACCTTCTCAATGCTGCTCCAAAAACCAACTCCAATTGCTCACAAACTCCTCACAAATGCTCACATAAATGCAATGGGATAGTTGTGAGGAAATATGAGGGGGTTGGGTCACCTTTATAGGCGTGGGAGAAGGGTAGAAGGGCTAGGAAATAGCTTGAACAAAATAAAAATTGATTTCAAGTCCGCCCGACCCGCCTTTTTTCCTGCCGCCAAGATTGACTGGTTTAAGTTGGGCTCAGTCACTTTGGCCAGTCCATTATTGAACTGGCCGCCGAACTGGATAATTGACCTAGTCGGTCTGGGCAGCAGTATGTCTTGGTCAACCAGGCCGTTTTTGAGTTAGACCGACCTAGTTTTAAAACTACAAGTCGACCATGCCCTTTTATCTTTCTCCCTTCAAGCTAACACACCCCTCTTCCTCCCCCCCTGGAACACCCTTTTCTTTGTTAAGGGTGGTCCCAACATCTTTACTTACGTCATCTGATAGCAAAGCCACAGGATTCGTTGAACTTCTAGGTTGAAATTTGAGATTCGTTAACCCCAAAGCATATTTAGAGTTTGTTTCAGTTCGATGAAGGGTTCCGCAAGGTTTTCGACTGATAGTTGCTTCACTGTGGGTTTTAACATGAGTTTTCCATGTGCTTTGCTGTGGGTTTTACTTAGAGTTTTCCATGTGCCTTTGCTAATTCTGCGTCTCTCCTCCATACTATTGATCGAACTAGTTTTAACCATTGGCCTTATATGTGTATTGTGGCACTGGTATGTTCCTTGCACTAGGCGATTGCAACTTCCCCACTGTGGGGAGGTTGCGATCCACTGTTTGTGATGTTCACACCGTAATGACTCACGACTAGCCAGTGTTTTTTGACAAACTACCATCAACAATTAAAGGTGGCTATTTATGTGAAAATCTTACCGTTGAAATTCTTATTGCAACAACTGGAGTTATTTCTTCTAACTGTAAATTAATTTATCAGTTTATTGCTATGACAACAACAAAATAATCGCACTGCAATCTTCACAAAATTAAAATAATGCGGAAGATAAACTGGAAACTGAGAAAACACTGGCAGGGCATACACACACACACACACACACACAAATTTGACACTTATTTTTGGACTAAAGTCCTTGGAAAAACCCAACTTGGGAAAACCAGTGTAGTAATTGAGGGTTTTTATTATTAAGCAATAGTAAAATTTTGAGTACAATAAATATCGCCAAACTGGCGAATCTATCCAAGAGGTCTCGCAAAATTATGTGAGGGAATTTACCCTCACTTCGAGCAATCCCGACACTTGACTACCTCTGAAAAGCTAGCCGTCCAACCAGCTCTGCGTAGGCCCTGTGTCACCCTAGCGCAGACCCTCAAACGCTCCTGCCTAAATCAGAGTCCAATCTAGCCGTCCTGCCTGCTGCTGACTAGGAAAATACTTCTCTGGCCCTTTGGAAAAATTTCTTGGCCTTTGGAACTGAAAACACCTTCCTCTTTAGTTGGATCGAATTGCCCTCTTGAGGC
The DNA here is from genome assembly GCA_034641835.2 of Pinus albicaulis. Lineage (NCBI taxonomy): Eukaryota > Viridiplantae > Streptophyta > Pinopsida > Pinales > Pinaceae > Pinus > Pinus albicaulis. The sequence goes on from MU968363.1 coordinate 9,540,238, forward strand.
TCTGCGCTGCCTCTGCATGACTTCTTGGAGAAAATCTCGGCCTCCTCTTTTTGACTCTCCAGAACTGGAAAATCTTCCTTTGGATTCACTATCTCTACCCCTCTGCTTCCTTCTCTGGATTGAACTCTTCCGATAAATGCTTTTGCTTTCTAGAAAATCAAACTGCCCAAGTAAATCGATTTCAAATGTGTCAACTTGTGTGTTCTCCATCTACCCATTGACCTCCTCTTGTAATCTCCGGTTGGGATTCCAACGACCAAGATTAAACCTCAATCAATGGCTGAGATCATATTTGAATCGATTCGTGTGAGTTTCTAGATGATTCACACCTTTCTCAATTAATACTGATTAATTAACCCCTTTTCCTAAGTTTAGACTTGGGAAATATTTAAAAATAGGGTAATAATATAATTGAGAAACTTCTAAGGGGAATTTCCAGAAACGATTTCTGGTTTATGGAGAAGTCTTGTGATTTATCCTATCCACAAAGTTTCGAGACTAGAACATCTCCGATGCTACAAAAACTAACACTTCCTCTTAGCGAGGAAGGTGCTCTAGTGCTGAACTGTTGTTACAACACCCTGTCTTTGTATCAAGCTCTTTCACGCTGCTGATGTCTCGCCAATGTGATTGATTGCCATTGCCCACCAACTATTGCGCGACTTTGATGCTACATCTATGCTGCTGCTGACATTGCTGCCAACTTTGCATCTGCATTGCAACTCCCTCGAATTTGTTGTTGTTGCAACTGCAACTGCAACTACTGCAACTGAGAAGCATCCTAAATGTTGAATCATTTGTGTCTCCGTGCTGCATTTGTCTCCTGAGCATCTGACTGCTACTAGCCTCTACACTGTCCACTAAGGAATCTACTGTTGACTCTGCTATTGAAGCCTATTGCTCTGCTGTCAACACTGCACTGCGCTCCTCAACACCTAATTGCTACTAGTCTGCAACTGTCACTCTGAAATTTGACAGCATTGACTGACACTTACCCATCCTGCTATTGAATATTGTGGGCCCCGGTAGCAAGGTAATGATCCATGAGGAGGACACCTCAGTGGACCTTGCCCAAACCTCTGCAACTCTAGGACTATAACTCTATATTGCCCCACCTCACTCTTGGAGATATAGCTGCAGACATAGGGCCACATTTTCTTCCTCCTTATCACCCTTCGTGCCCTTGCTGCTGCTTCCGTTGATGGTGCTTTTCAATAGAGCTCGCCTCAATTGCTCGTGCTGTAGGTCAGATCACATCCTACCCCATCTAGGCAATGTGTCTCGGCCCAAGATACTTTGGACAAAGACTTGCCACTCTTCTGAGACACTGTTAAGTGCCAACTGTACAAGCTCTATCGGTTGAGGTGCCTCCCCAACGACTGCAATCTGATCACAGACCTCCTGAATCCTAGTGAGAAAGGAACCTATGCCTTCACCCTTCTACATTCTGATGCTCCTCAACTTTTCCTGCATAATCATTTTCCACTGTTTGGAAGTGTTCTGATACAGTTGGACGAGATCATCCCACCACATCTCCTTGGCAGTGCCTTTGCCAGATATATGTGAAATTACATGGTCCCAAACTCCATCCAAGATCAACCTCTTCACCTTTGCCATCTCCTTCCTGTACTTCTTTAGTTGATCTGCATCCCGAGGAACTACTACCACATCATCTACATGGGCTTTCAAGCCATATTCATCTAGAAGGAAGGACATCCTAGCCTTCCAGATGACAAAGTTGGAGGCTTTGTCCAACCTATCCTGATCTCTAAGCTTAATTGTGGCCATCTTTGAATCTGATCGATAATCTCCCTCTTTACTGCTGCTCGGCTGCTGAGTCTGCTATAGGCACTCCCTTCTGGAGTGAGAAACTCTGCTAAATTTTTTTTCCAATCTACATTTGAAAAACCAGATTTCTAGAACTCAAAACCCCCTAAGATAAATTGTCTTTGTGTGTGTGCCTTTCTCTTCCACCTGGTGGTGATTCTGCTACTGCAAACTGTTGCAAAACCCTTTTGCGTCCAAACAAGGAATTTGCCTAGTGAAAATTTGAGCAACTGTTGCTCCTTTTTCCTGCCAGAATCACTCAATCTAGACAAATTTCTAGTGGTTGAGAAGAGCCTAAGCTAGGCAGTGTGAGTTGCTTGTGCAAGTCGAATTTTTCTGCCCACCTGCACTGAAAATTCGAACTTGCACAAGCAACTCACATTGCCTAGCTTAGGCTCTTCTCAACCACTAGAAATTTGTCTTGCTGCTCCCTCTAAAGAGCGAATTTCTGCTTCCGCTTCTGAGCTTCCCCGTCTCATCAAAATCACTCTGATACCATGTGAAAAATTTGCCATTGAAATTCTTTTTGCAACAACTGGAATTATTTCTTCTAACTGTAAATTAATTTATTTGTTTATTGTTACGACAACAACGAAATAATCACACTGCAATCTTCACAAAATTAAAATATTGCGAAAGATAAACTGGAAACTGAGAAAATACTGGCGCACACACAAATTTGACACTTATTTTTGGACTAAAGTCCTTGGAAATACCCATCTTGGGAAAACTGGTACAATAACTGAGGATTTTTATTATTAAACAACAATGAAATTTTGAGTTGAATAAATATCGCCAAATTGACGAATCTATCCAAGAGGAATACTGGCAAAAATTAGGTTGAGGGAATTTACCCCACTCTGAACAATCCCGACACTTGACTGCGCCTTTGAAAATCTAGCCGTCCAACCTGCGTTGTGTAGGCCCTATGTCACCCTAGCGTAGTCCCTCAAACACTTTGCTTGAATAAACTGCCAATCTAGCCGTCTTGCCTGTTGCTAACTGGGAAAACGCTTCTCTGGCCCTTTGAAAACGCTTTCCTCTTCAGCTCGATTGAATTGCTTTCTTGAGGCTCTGCGTTGCCTCTGCATAGCCTCCTAGAGAAAATCTTTGGAAAACTTTCCTGGCCTTTGGAACTGAAAACACTTTCCTCTTCAGCTCGATTGAATTGCCTTCTTGAGGCTCTGTGCTGCGTCTGCGTAGCCTCCTAGAGAAAATCTTTGGAAAACTTTCCTGGCCTTTGGAACTGAAAACGCCTTCCTTTTCAGCTCGATTGAATTGCCTTCTTGAGGCTCTGCGTAGCCTCCTAGAGAAAATCTTGACCTCCTCTTTCTGACTCTTTGGAACTGGAAAATCTTCCTCAGAATCTGCTAACTTGGCCCCTCTGCTTCCTTCTCTAGCTTGAACCCTTCCGACAACTGCTACTGCTCTTTGGAAAATCGAACTGCTGAAGGAAATCGATCTCAAGTGTGTCGAGTGTGTGTTCTTCATCTACCCATCGACCTCATCTTATAATCTCTGGTTGGGACTCCAATGACCAAGATTAAACCTTAATCAATGGCTGAGATCATATCTCGATCGATCAATGTGAGTTTCTAGATGATTCACACATTTCTCAATTAACACTGATTAATCAACCCTTTTTCCTAAGTATAGACTTAGAAAATATTTAAAAATAGCCTAATAATCTAATAATCAACACTTCTAGGTGGAATTTCCAGTAACGATTTCTGGATTATGGAGAACTCCTGTGTTTTAGCCTCTCCACAAAGGTTCAAGACTAGAACATCTTCGATGCTACAAAAACTAACAATTTATGATTTTTTCATTTTAGATTATATATATATATATATATATATATAACATATGACAAATAAAATATAAATATAAAATTATTATAAACTTTACAATGAACACACATATATATTATATATATGTGTGTGTGTGTGTGTGTATTTGAAAAATGTATATAGTGGAACCTCATCCGAACTTCATTGAAAAATATGTATGTATTTGAAAAATGTATATAGTGGAACCTCATCCAAACTTCATTGAAAAATTTGAACTTGAATCGAATTTAATCATTGTCAAACTCAAATTCAAACCCGAACCATGTGACTTGGTAGGTAGAGGTGCCCACTCGAACCCACTTTTTTCACCCTTCAAGTTGGCTGAGGCCAAGTATACATGCTTTTCTTCTGCCATTTGGAAAGCTGCTCTTTAGTGTTATCCCCGTCACACCACATCCCCCTTGTCTCCCTTGAAAAGTAGATCTTGTCTTATGAATAGATGGTATGACAATGATTGCAAATTCCTCCATAAACTTCATCATGCCTTTTCCCATACCCACCCATTTTAGGCTCATCTCAAAGCCTCGTAATGTTGCTTGCTTTGACATAAGAAATACTTCTTTATCTCCCAACAAAGGCATGAGTTGAGGGCTTCCTTTATTCACTTCCCAAAACAATTCTAGCATACCCTCATCACTTTATTCTCCTTCTTGATCCTTGATCCATGTTTACACATCCTCGCTATATGATGTTCCTGGATAGCCCATCATTCAGGTTGCCTCTCCCCAACTTCATGCCATTTATTCTCCTATCGAGATATTGAAGAGGCTATTTGGATAATGAATACAAGTAAAGCAACTGACGAGGAAGGGTTCCAAACAAAGCTTTTCAAGTAGGGTCTTTGTGCCATGGATAACCATCTAGCTGACTTATTCAACCATGTTGTCTGCATTGGCTTTCCAAGGTCTCGGTCACATAACATTATCTACTTGATTCACAAATCAGTCTCTATTGTGGATCCCAACAACTATAGGATAATCATGGTAGGCCACACATTATCTAAACTTTATGCTACGACCATCCACATGATGCTTTTAGGGGAGCTTGAGAAGAGGCAACTCAGAGCTAGAGGACAGGTTGGATTTCGGCTTAAGTACCAGACCATTGACCATATCATTACACTTTGGCCATTATTGAGGAGACACGACATTGCTTTTTGAAAGTCTATTGTTGTTTTGTGGAATTTTGGAAAGCTTTTGAATCTGCCACCTGTGAGGCTTTATTTTAGAGACTTAGAGATATTGGTATATCAGATATTCTGTTGACAACTATCTTGTGCCTTTACAAGTCAATTCTAGGTTGTCTCTGCATAGCTCATGGACTATCAGATTTTATCAAGAGTACCATTGGGTTAAATAAGGTTATCCCCTGTCCCCCACATTGTTTCAGTTATACATTAAAGAGCTAGAGTCCTTTTTGCCTGAACACATCCAAGAGGGAGATGGCTGACTACTCCACCGTGTCTTTATTTCTATCCTTCTTTTCGTTGATGATGTGGTCCTTCTAGCCTCCTTCCTTGAGGGGTCGCGGAAATAGTTGGATGCCCTTGCCCTCTTTTGTGATCTTTGACAGTTAATAGTCAACCTTGGTAGAACCAAGGTCATGATCTTCAATGGATCGAAGAAGACACTCTTTGATCACCACTTCTTCAAAGGTTAGGAGATTTGGATCACTTGTACATACACCTACTTGGGGGTACTCTTCATAGGCCGAGATTGAGACTACTTTTACATCCACTTACTTGGGGGTACTCTTCACAGGTCGAGATTGAGATCACTTGTACATACACCTACTTGGGGGTACTCTTCACAGGCGCTCATTTTAGCCTACATCATGCATTCTGGTCTAGAGTCAGCATAGGATATGGTTCCTTTGCTCTTCTTGAGAGACAGTGTTTCCAAAACCACTTCCAGGACATATCGTCCAAAAGTTCACTTTTGAATACTCTAGTTTGGCTCATTGTCTTGTATGGTTTTGAGGTGTGGGGCCTTGGGATATTAGATTCAAATTGGTCTTCAACAAAGAGAGTTTAGATCACCCTTCTTTGCCGCATCATCAGGTGCAAGTAGTCAGTTCCCCAATCCATCATTCTTGTAGTGTTTGTAGCTTATCTCTTTCAGCTTGAGACAATGCTTGGCCTTGTCTCTCTCTTGCATCGCATTCAGACCCTAATCGATACTGTAAAAGGATGAGACTAAGATCCGTACTTGGCCTACTACTTATTGGAGTCCATTACATCCACCAGTTCTTTGGTTTGTTCTTGATGTTGGTATGCTAATGCCTTATCAGTCATATCTTTGAGAATTTGTTGCATTATGATTGATCACCTCCCCCCTTTTAGATATTCCCTGGATGTCCCTGGTCACCTTCTACCTATGTGACAAGAGCCGAGCATGATTATTGAAGAGGACATCTACTAGCAATGTGAGGGTGGAACAACCCCGAGGATGGGTTACGACCAAAGATGGCCATCTACACTGAGCACTTCATGGTTATGACTCATGAGAGATGGAATTTTAACTCGACCTCCTTATACATCTCGCCACTCGATGTGTGCTCTTTGGATACCCTTGGACTAGTTTAGAGTTGGGTCTCACAGATTACGGATTGAGAGTGACCACCAGACTAGCTGCTCAGACAAGATATGCCAGTTGTGCCATCTTCAGGAGGTAGAGGTAGAGGTAGAGGAGCACTTCATATTCTGGTGACCAATTTATTATGAGATCTGAGGGTGGTTCTACTATCATTTCTGCGAGATACAGGCACTTAGTCAATTCTTTAAATACCCCAACTAAAGATGCTTGGCCTTGGATATCCAAGAGATTTTTCACTTTCATGCTTCCATCCTTCAGCCACATCCATTCTAGAGATCAACTTCTACTAGGCAGATTACCTCCTTTTTTATGGTGCTCCCAGTTCAGGGCACCAAGTGGGGCCAATGGAGACAGTTCTAGATCAGTGAGGAAACGAGGATCCATTCAGGTCCGAGTGAGATCCCTGAAGTGCTCCCCAGATCAGATCTCATTCCATCCATCAGTTCAGTCACACATTGAAACTATTAAGACCTCAACGATGGGCCCTTTCTTGCTAACAGTTGCATAGTATTTGCTCAAGTACCGAACCCCATTATTTTACTGCACAAACATCTATGCTGCGTTTTCTCCATTTGGTCTCGGATGTTAGGAGAGAGAGCTCCGGTGATCCGGGATTGTCTCTTATGGCCGGTACCATAGGCCAGTGAGCCACTCAATCTTGTACATCCTTCTCCTGGACTACCTCCATTCTTTGGAGTTGGCTGTCTAGGGTTTTAGGTTAGTATGCTCTTTTATTTACTAGTTTTTGTCTTATATAGGAGCCACTTTATTGCTCCCTCTGTGTACCGACATTATTGTACCTAGCACAGCCCCATTGACCTACTTTTGTGGTGATTGGTTCGACATTAAGACATTTATTTTATTTTATCTTTTATCTATTGTTTGTTCTGTTACCTGTCTTCTTTTCCCTGATCCATGTACCATTTTTCAAAACATGCTTCAAGGGTTTTCTCATTTCAATCTGAGTTGGTACCTGCCATATTTAAATGTCTTCAAATTTATCCTGAATAAGGACACAGCAGAAATAAATGAACAGTTTTTTCATCTTTTTACTCAATATACACCTTGCTGGGCTATGCTAGTTTCTTTTCTGCCCACTATTCAATGGCAATCTTATTTGACATTGCGAATCAAAAGAAATTCTAGTTTTGAGAGGACTGTTTTAACTTCCACACTTTCTTCCACCACCTTTTATTATCCCGTACTTCTTCCTCTGTTTTGGCTGCATACGTAAGTTTTGCCCTATAGACTCCCATGCCTTTATTTCTGGACTATCACAGTTTGTCCTTTTCCTGATTGAGAATTATGGCACCATGTTTCAGATCTTTTGTATTTCTATTTCATCCATCTATTAAATATCCCTGCAGCCCCAAGTAGGTTGCACATTTCTAGCTCTGTCCCTGCTGAATTTTGATCATGTTCTATAGCATCTGCTAAGTTCAAGATTCCTAATTATGTAATTATGCCCATCAAGAAGTCTGAAATAAGCAGAGCACCTGATCCATGGCAAGCACTTACAAACCAATTGAAATGCTCTTGCTAATGCTTCCCAAACCAAGTAATGCACCCCTAAGAGACTTTATTTCTTTCTTTATCCTGTCTGCTGTAGATTCTGGCTTGAGGTATTTTCCTTTCATCACTCTTACCCAAAGACCATCATCCTGAATCATTCTCCATAGACTCTTTGCAGTGAGAGCTTGCCCAAAAATGTGTCTGTTTGAGGCCTCAGCATCCGTTTTCTTTTAGTCTTGCACTGGGTTTCTATTTTACTTAAGGGATCTCATTCTCACTCTGCAGTCCACAAAAAACTGAAGTCCTTTCTTCCAATTTTCTTAAATAACTGTTTAGTGGATATGTGCTAAAGACAGGCAGTACACAGGGATGCCTTCTAGAACTGAATTTATGAGTCAACTCACCTTCATAAGTTAACCACAATGTCAAATTCTGTAACTACAATGTGAAACTCTGTTCTCTATCTTCTTTGACAGCGAAATCCAATCCGATAATTTTTAGTTATTTGGTTCTATATAAAAACCCAGAGATTTAATTCCTTCAACCAATGGGACTAAAGAATAAGGAATGATTTGAGCGGTTCTCCAGTTTATCCTGCGGCCTGTTAAAAGGGATGGGGGATTTATGAATATTTACCTCGATCCCCATTGCTCTACAATACAAGTTTATAATGTCTTTATATATTTTTTACTTCATTAACTTACCCAGTCCCAAATAACATTACATCAGCTACAAATAACAGAGGGCTGAGAGTGATCTGACTTCCTACCTTAATACTTTTAACAGGACTTTCCCTCTTTGCATCTGTGATCAACCTGTACAGCCCCTCGGCTGCCAACAAGGCCAGGAAAGGCGACATTGGACACCCTTGCCTGAGCCCTCTTGGAGCATATATTTTTTTTGTATTATATTTGAGGGAAAGCCATTAATGAGAAAGACAAAGGGTGTTGAAGGTAAATACCCCATAATCCAATTTACAGTGGACGCATTCATCCCATTTTGGATCAGCAACAATATTAAGTACAACCAATATACCTTATCAGACGGTTTTGCTAAGTCTATTTTCATTACCACAGCATGATTCTTTTGTATCTTTATAGTATGCATGCCCTCCTGATCTAGGTGGATATTGGTGGCCACCCACCTATTCTATCTAGACTTCCAGTCGGTTTCATCAGTTTCCTTGTTTATAGCAACATTTACTATTTTTAGCAGTTTTTTCGGGTCTTAAACTTCCGAAGCAGTTTTGACCCCCTAAACAGCGTTTTTTTTGTGGTCCGCAGCAAGCTTGTTGCTATAGGGGGGCATGCGGCAAATCTTGTAGTACTCAGAGAGATCTTTCCGACGATATATCGTATGCGCCAAACGGAGATGATATGACCAAGTTACGACCTTGGGAAGTTGGCTTCCCAACTAACCCCAATGGGGCCCACAAACTTTTGGCGTTCCATCCCCTGGGGTTAGGGTTTTCCCATGTTGTTCAATAATAAAAAGGCCCTTGAGACTCATTGTAACACAATTCAGAAGCATGTAGCCGCCACATCTCTTCTCAGAGATAAACTACTATCATCTGAGCTAGTTTATTTCCATTATGTCTGTAACATTATTTCAGTTATTTGATATTAACGAAATGAAGGGTATTTTCTGCTACATCTTTGCGGTTATATTTATTTTTGTATTTTATTGCGTTCCTCCATAAATCCGGATTATTGCTATTAGAGCGTTCCACTCTTTCTTGATCTTTCTTTGCATGTCCCCATTGAGATTGGGGTATAAGGAGTTAGGGCTCGATCTGGTTGAACCTTTGCAAGATCAGTGTCGCAAACCTCGATGACCTCCCATGGTGGAGGAAAAGAAAGACGAGGGAGCAGGAGATCCTATCAAAATATTGCTGGAGGTGGTCCTCAAGAAACAAAGAAACGCGATGATGGATAACTTTGCCCTGATCCTTCGACGGTTACTCATCGACAACGCATCTTCATCTGCAACCACTCCCTTTAAGGTACAAGTTAACTTTGACATTCCCATATTTGAGGGCCATATAGATGCAGATGCCATAGATAGATGGTTGAATCTATTAGAAGGATATTTTCTGGAGAACGACAAAATAAAGAGGCAGATTCAGGAGCTGTTGCAGAAAGGTCACATCCGACTGAGTTCATCACCCTGTGGGAGCTTGATCGTGTTGGTGCAGAAGAAGGATGGGACTTGGAGACTCTGTATTGACTATCGGGCGTTGAACAAGATCACTGTTCAGAATAGATATCCGATCCCACAGATTAATGACCTTCTGGACCAACTCAAGGGTGCCAAATATTTCAGCAAGATTGACTTGAAGTCCGGGTATCACCAAGTATCAATCGAACCCTTAGAGGTGTGGAAGATTGCCTTCAAAGCCAAGGAGGGTCTTTTTGAATAGTTGGTCATGCTTTTCGGGTTGACGAATGCTCCTCCAACCTTCATGAGGCTGATGGATGACATCTTGCGACCATTCACTAACTCATTCGTGGTGGTGTATTTGGATGACATCCTAATCTTCAGCCAGAGTTGGGAAGAGCACCTCCATCACGTTCGGCAGGTCCTCCAAACATTGCGGCAACACAAGTTGTGTGCCGATTTGGAGAAATGCACTTTGGCATGACCTAGGTTCAATATCTGTGGTACATTATTGATGAGCGGGGGGCTATGTCACACGGTTTGGGTTCGAATTCGAGTTCGGCAATGATTAAGTTCGATTCGGGTTCGAATTTTCCGATGAGGTTCGACATTAGGTTCGACTATACATATTTTTCAATAAATATATATATGGCATAAAAAAAAATCAAAATCAACTAATAAATTATAAAACTATGAGTAGGAATTTTGATTAGTAAAACACATGAATAACTTAATCATAATAGGATCTAATTATATCAATGACATTACTTAAATGTAAATATACACGGTACACCATATTAGTTTGCAAATACAAAAATGAATGCCATAATTTTTAATTTCCAAAATTTAAAAGAAAAAAAAATGTCAATAATGTAAATTGTAGATGCCGGATGGGATGACTCGATGAGGACAGGCTTAGCATTCCCGACGCATAACGTAGAGCTCGTCCTCAAATCTTAATAAATAGCATTACAACGGTAAAAATTAAAATAACATTGCAGACAGGCTCAGGCTTCAGGCTTAAGCATTGCAGTTTCGGATGGGATGAGGACAGGCTCAGCCACTCAGCATTCCAAATAAAAATGGTGGACGCGGAAAATAAAAATGGTTTGAAACTTTGAACTAGCCTGTTGAAACTTGAAAGCTTGAACTTGAAGCTTGGACACGATGATGACACATAGCCGCACAACAAAACGATGATGACAACCTACAGTCGCATAGCAAAACGAAGTTCGAATGCAGGAACGTAGCAATAAGATTCAGGAATGCGGCGGCGGCAACACTCAACAAACTCGACAGCTTGTAAAAATTAATCATAGCAACCATTCTTAAATAATGGAAATCGAGAAAAAAATTGACGGGAATAGCCCATTGTTTTTAATAACCGCTAACAAAAACCACTAGCAAAAACCGCTCAAGCAAAAAAAAATCATAAAATTTATTAAAATCTAATTTTATGGGAAAAAATCAAAATATTCGCCTTCAGGTTCGATAAGGTTCGGCTTCAGGTTCGGAATAATGTTCGTCTTCAGGTTCGGTTTAAGGTTCGGCTTCAGGTTCGGCATTAGGTTCGTCGAACCTCATTGAATTCGAATTTTTTTTTAGGTTCGCCGAATTTCGAACTTCAAGCTTCAGGTTCGGCGAACCCTGTGACATAGGCGGGGGGTGCATGTGGACCCAGCCAATATCCAGGTCATTCGAGATTGGCCAGCCCAACCACTCTAACAGAGCTCTACAACTTTCTTGGCCTTGTTTATTTCTACCGCAAGTTCGTGTTGGGTTCTCTCATATCACTTGGCCTTTGGGTCAAGTCACCAAGGGAGGAGCGAAAGCAAAATTCTTTTGTTCCGAATCTCAATAGAAGACATTCGCAGAGTTGAAGCATCGCCTTTGCTCTGCACTAGTGCTCACATTACCAAACTTGCAGCAATCATTTGAGATCGACACAGATGCCTCTGACTATGCTATTGGGGCAATACTTACTCAGCAGGGGCATCCAATGGCATATAACAGTGAGACACGTTTAGACATAGTCCGAAAGTTTCCCGCCTATGACAAAGAGATGTATTCCATTGTGCAAGCCTGCCGATAATGGAAGCATTACATTTTGGGGAAGGAAATTGTCATCCACACAGATCACCGACCCTTGCAGTTCATACAGACACAAGGGAAGTTGTAGAACGATCACCATGAGAAATGGTCCATAAACCTGCAATAGTTCCATTTGAACATCAAGTACAAGAAGGGCAACACCAATAATGTTGCAGACTGCCTCAGTCAACTGCCGATCGTGGCGTTAACCACTATGCTCGACGCTTGTGGGCATGAGACTTCGGGTTGGCTGCATCTCTACAAAAGGGATCCAAAATTCGACAACACATACCAGACGCTCCTGGAGGGTTAGCAAGTTCCAGATTTTCACCTCCAGGATGCACTGTTATGCCACTTGGGACACCTCTGTGTTCTTTCAAGCGAGTGTGCCGAGATGATTTGGGAAGCGAACTACAGTTGGGTTGCTGGACATTTCGGGGTCGAGAAAATAGTGGCAGTACTGCAAAAGTATTTCTATTGGCCAAGCCTTCGACATGATGTCGGGAAGTACATTAGATCCTACACTTCTTGCGCCATTTCCTACCCCTAGTCGGTTGTGGGAATCCATCTCCATGGATTACATGTCGTGCCTTCCTTCTACCAAGCATGGCAACAACTGCATTGTTGTGGTCATCGACAGATTCTCTAAGATGGCCATTATGGTGGCCTGCAAGAAGAATATCACAGCAGAAGCCACTGCTAAACTCTTCTTTGAGCGAATGTGGGTACACTTTGGGATCCCACAGTCCATTATCTTAGATAGGGATAGCAGGTTCCTCAGTACATTTTGATCAAGTCTTTGGTCGATGCTGGACACCAAGCTCACTAAGTCCACAACGTTCCACCCCCAAATTGATGGTCAAACAGAGGTCGTCAACATGATGATCGTACACATTCTGTGCATGTACAATTCGCAGCATCCATGCACATGGGATGAAAGCCTCCCCTATGTCCAACACAACTATAACCGAGTTCTCCACAACTCAATTGGCCACAACCCCTTTTAGGTGGGCTGGGGATTCCAGCCACTATGTCCCATTGATGTGGCCATACCATTTGCAGCTACTTAGGCAGATTCGGCTCATGTACAGTCCGAAGCTGACAAGGCGAACAACTTCATTGAGCGCATTCAGCACATTCGCCAATAGGTCCATGACATATTGGACAAAGCTAATGCTAAGTACAAGTAGCAACATGATCAACATCGGGTGCCACACAAGTTCCAGGTGGGCGACAAAGTTTGTCTACATTTGCAGAAGGAGCGCCTTGTTGGGCCCCACCGCAAGCTTCACCCGGTCCAATATGGGCCATATACCAACACCAAGGCTGTAGGGGACAATGCTTTCGAGCTCAGTATTCCACCATTCCTTGGTCTACTGCAGTTAATTGATTTGCATTTCCTACTTGTGTTCTTCAATTAACAAGTTATTTACAAAATTATTCAGTAAATATTAATGCAAATACACTGCAGCCTACACCAATATACAGATCAAGTACTGAAAAATAAGATGAGACAATCACACAAAGGACACTTATTTTTGGACTAAACATCCCTGGAAAAACCCAATGCGAGAAAACCGATGCAGTAGATCTGAGTGTTTTTATTATTAAGTAACAATTTTCTGAGTACAATCTCTGGATGCCTTGCTGGTCATCCAGTACAGAGAATTCACGGTAGACAAAAAATAGTGAGTTTTACCTCACATTGCAAGTCTCGGCTGATCCGTATCTAAATTGGCGAAACCCCAGCTCCCTCTATGTTGCCTCTGCGCAGCAGATGTGTAGGCCTGTGTGGGGATGGCTGTGGATTGCGTCACCTCTTCTTAGAATCGATCTGCTTCTCTGAAAATCAAGTTTCAGCCCTCCTAGCTCAGAAACCCCGATCTCCAGCAAAACTCGGACTGTCTCTTGGAAACGCTGCACAGTCCCTACGTGGGCTTGTGTCACCCCTTCTGGGGACCGCATCACCTCTCTTTTTTGGCTGCACTGCTTCCTTTGTAGTCTTTGTTGCCTTTCTGCTATGTACTCTTGGTCTCAGAGAAGATCCTCCAACCAATAATTGCTTCTGCCCCTCACTGCATTGAATCAGTTAGATCTTTGTTATGTATATTTTATTATTTATTAGTTAGATATAGTTATCTTAGGTTTTATTAAGTGAAAGGGCATGATCAAAGATCATGCCTCTTCACCAAGGGACACCATAAGGCTATATTTAAGCCTTGGTGATTCCCCATTGTAATCATATCTCATATCTCATATTTTATCAATAATAATATATATTTATTCAAGTTTACCAGAGTTTTTACACTCCATTGGTATCAGAGCCATCGCTTTTCGGGATTTGTGTGATCACCCAGAATTAAGGAATTACAAGAAAATTCCAGAGTTGCAGATTTTTTTAAAAACCAAGTGCTTGTGGGCAACAACATCTCTTTTTAAAAAAAAGGAAGAAATATATATATATATATATATATATAATAGATATATATTAATAAAATAAAGAGAGAAGGAAAGTTAACACAGGGGGAAATAAATTAAAAGATATATATATATATATATATATATATATATATATATATTTAAAAGAAAATAATTCCAAAAGAAAAAGAAAAAGAAAAAGTAAAAAGAGATATATATATATAAAGAAATACGTACATGTGAAGACAAAGTAAAATTAGAAAGGAAGAGTAATTGCTCGTGGTTTACAAGCTCGTGGTTTTTGGGCCCATGGTAATTGTCCATGGTATTAAAACCCATTTTCCCTTTTCAAAACAACGTGCCTTTTCAAAACAAAGTGACTTTTAATAACAACGTGACTTTTCTAGGTTAACAATCTTTTTCCCCATATATATATATATATATATATAATTCAAATAATAAAATAATAATAATAATAATAATAATAATAATTATTATTATTTAAAATATATATATATATAGAAATTATTATTATTATTTCAATTTTTTTTTAATTTAATTAATTAATTAATTTAAAAAAAAAAGAGGGAAAAACTGGCAGGAAAATATTCCCCACCTCATACACGTCAATGTCTTCATCGATGTCGATGGCCGAATTCCAGAAGAAATTGGTGGATCTTGAGAAACAGATCAATAATAATTCATATGACTTTGGAAAAAGATTAGTCGATCTTGAAGGTACAGTTGCAAGACACTCCAATGACATCAAAAGGTTCATGATACGACAAATCGAATAGAAAGACAAATGTGGCTAAATCATTACGAGGTCACAGAAAAGCATAGCGAAGCAATGAACAAGATGACAGAACTCTTCAATAAGCTAAATGATAAGATAGATAAGTTAAGTCAGACACAACTTCCAATATTCCCAAATGTCGAACATAATCAACTAAAAAATTCAGCGAATTCAGATCATCATCATGAATATAACATGTTTGAAAAAGAGCAATTAAATGAGGTTGAATTGGAAATCAGCTCACATGAAGGCTATAGTGTTGAACCACCTAGAAGTAGAGACTCTGAAATCAACCATGAAAGTTATAGAGCTGAGAAACCAAGAGAAGAAAATGCAACTCAATCCACTTATAAAGCCAATAATGCAACAACATAAGTTATTGAAAACTTTTATATAAATGAAAATCCAATGGCAGAAAAAGAAACAATGTTGGTGAAGGAGCCACATAAAGAATTTAACGTGACTGTTATCACAGATGCAACAACAGACATAGTCGTTGAAAATGAAAGAATCCATGAAAATACAGTTTCTTATAAAAAGCAAAATGTTTCATCCCCAGAATTGAAAGAAAAATGTGAAGAGATAAACACGTTCGAAGCCACTGATACAGTGCCAGAAGCTGTTGAGGCCTTCGATGTTCACGCAGATATGGTTGTTAAGAAGGAATCGTTTGATGATGAGGAGAAGTTGCATTGAATGATAATTGTTGGTAACTTACCTCTAAATCTAAAAAGGAATCACGAAAAATCACCAGAAGAACAAGGAATAGTTCGGAAACACGAAAAAGTCTTCCAAGACCTGCCAATAAAAATACCTCCTAATAAGGAACATGAACATCCAATAGAAGTCAAGAAAGGACCCGACCTTGTCAATATCAAATCTTGTTGCTATCCACATCACCAACATATGGAGCTTGAGAAGATGCTTCACGATCTTTTTAAAATGTGGGAAGCAAGAGCCCACCGCTCAAGAAACCCAGGCGTTCGTCAACATTGTCCATCGTTATGTATGCTTTGAGGACAAAGCATCTTTAAGAGAGGGGCAATGTTATGTATATTTTATTAATTATTAGTTAGATATAGTTATCTTAGGTTTTATTAAGTGAAAGGGCATGATCAAAGATCATGCCTCTTCACCAAGGGACACCATAAGGCTATATTTAAGCCTTGGTGATTCCCCATTGTAATCATATCTCATATCTCATCTTTTATCAATAATAATATATACTTATTCAAGTTTACCAGAGTTTTTACACTCCAATCTTATCTTCATTCGAGCATATTGCTCCGTCAGAAGAATTCAATCTCCAGATACACTCTGTGTGTGTGTGTTCTCCAACTGACCCTCAAGCCTTCCTTTATACTTTTTGTGTTGAGGGATCAACGACCGTAATCAAATCTTTAATCAACGACTAATATTAAAACATACTTGATCCTCGTCACTTAGAAGTTTCTCACCCACATTTACATCAATTCACTTCAATTATTTTAATTTCCTGAGTTTTAACTTAGGCTCCATTAAAAATAATTAATTATTTGAATAAAATGCACTCCTGGCAGAATTTCTCCAAACAATTTCTGGGCCTTGGAGATCTATCTGTTCTAGCCCCTCCACAAAATTTTGGAGCTAGAGCACATCCAATGCTACCCAGAAATCAACACTCCCTCTTAGTGAGGAATGTGCTCTAGCAATATTTCTCACTAGAGGCTTCAACCTGATCCACGACATTGGTCCTCTGCGTTGCTGATGCTCGGCCTACTGCGCCTCATCCACTGCGCTACTGCAATTTGTACCACTGCTCATGATACTGCCACTGTCACTGTTGTATCTGTACTGTAGCTTCCTCTCAATATGCTGCATCATGCTGCCCATAGCATTGCCACTGCTAATTGCTGCACTGTGACTCAGTTGTTGAGAGTAAGCAACTGAAAGACATCCCAAATTCTGACATGCTAGTTAGTATGGACGCACATCGATGCTGAAGCTTCCTCTGCTGCTAATTTGCGCTGACCCTTTGATGCTACTGCGCTGCCATTGTATCTGCTTTATGCCTCTTGACATTGCTGCAACACTCCACTACGCTGCTTCAGACTTTGGCGCTTTAGCTCTGCCACTGTCGCTCCATTGTCCCTTGCACCAACTGGCTCTCGCCATTTTGCTACTATCATTAAGGGCTCCCTTTGTCGTATGTGATCCAAGAGTTTGGGCACCTCAAGGATCCTGCACACGTCTTCTCTCTGTAGCTCTAACTACAGCTCCATATTGCCCCACCTTTTAGGTGCATGAGCACTCATGGCGCAGTCATCGTCATCCTCCTCATCAGCTAGTGCTAGAGCAACCTTCAAGTCAGACTTATCTTCTTTGCCCTTCTTCTTCAGAGGGCACTGCGTGGCTAAATGTCCCATTTCTCCACATCTTAAGCATCTGACTTTCAAGAGGTCATTTTTCTTCTGTCTTTGCTACCCTTGTTGTCCCTTTGATGCGAGAGCTGCATCCTCGTCTTCCTCCTTCTTGACTTTGATCCCTTTGCTGCTGCTTTCCGCCTTGGTCCATCGTCTGATCTCTTCCTGTCAAAGAGCTGCCGACATCTCCTTCAAACTAGGAAAAGTAGCCCTGCCCAAAATGCTTTGGACAAAAGTTTCCCAGTTTTCAGTGACTGCATTCAGGGTAGTCCCGACCATAAATCCAACACCTTGTGTAGCCCCTATAGAAGCTAGCTGATCTGGGATCCCTTGCAATCTGATAAGGAAGAGATCAATTTCTTCTCCCTTCTGCATTTGAAACAATCTCAGCTGATTCTCAAGAAACATATTTCACTGACCGGAAGATCCCTTGTACAACGTGGTCAAGGTGTTAATTTCTGCAAATGTTCTATGCCATTTCAGATTAGGGCACGATACTGAAGAAGATAGAACATACTAATAGATCGATAGAAGACAAGCCAAAACAGAGATGATAGATGGTGGCGTTACGGCGATCAACAAGATGCTTCTACCAGCAAAGTCTTCAATAGGTCATTCAGCCAAGCGTGTCACACATCACCCAGAACAACCCAAACAAAGAATAGTTCATATATATCACAGCTCCAATGCTATCCAAAGAGAGAGAATTCCTCCACACCAATGTGTGTCAAATGAACTCTAAGTCTCTCCAATATATAGGAATCTTTGGGGGTGTGTGACACGTCCTTTAAGACATTCAAATCTATATTTTATTCCAGGCTGACCTAGCACATAAGTGGAATAAATTCAAAGTACATGTTCTGCTCATCCGATCGAGATGATCTTTAGATCAATCTTACACCTCTCCGAAAGAGGAATCCAATAAAAATATTGGAATCGTCATCTGAGCAGCACAACCCGGAGTTTGGACCTAGTTGTCCAATTTTAACACAAGGCGACCCGCATTTCCCTTGTTGTGTTCTTCTCAGCAATATGTGGGATCACATGATCCTTGACTTCGCCCATGATCATGCGTTTCGCGTTTGCTTTGCCTCCTCGTACTTCTTGAGAGGATCAACATCAACCAGAACAACGATCGTGTTCAAGGCATGATCCTTGATGCAATGTTCATCCAAAACTGCTAGGATCTTGGTCTTCTATATGACAAAGTTGGATGCTCCATCCAACAAGTTGCTTTCTCCCTCTTTCGCTGCTGCCCCAGCAAAACTCGGATCTGGATTTCTTTGGTGCTAGAAATCCTTTAAGGAACAAGCTCCCTTTGGATTTCGATTTCCTTCACGAAAATCCTTCCGCCAACAAATGTCGAAGCATTCACGGAAATCCTTCTACCAACAAATGTCGAAGCACCCCTCTCTGATCTCTCTTTGCTACTGCTCAGCACTGGATCTAGACTTCTTGGCAAGAAATATTTTGAGGAACTGATTCCCTCTACTTTGCTTCTGCCCCACTAGACACTGTTATGCACCAACAGAATCAACGTCCCACCAACATCTCAAAATAGAAACTGCACTGCACCTCCAACCACGACAATCGGAAAGATGAGACTCAATAGTCTGTGCGTTGGCCCAACAACCACTGCGCTGCTTTCTGCAGCTACGTCACCCCAGCATGCTGACGCATGCTTTGCGTGAGCCTTCCCTGGTGACTGCGTCACCCTTCCTTTGCCTTTCTGGCCCAGAACTGTGCTGTCTCTCGGGACAACTGCTTTACCGTTGTAGTTTTTCCTCTGTCCTTTCGCTGATGGCTTCAGTCCACCTTGATCTGCAATCGCTCTAATACCATGTGAAAATTTTTGAATCTAAATCAATAGAAATCCTCCTGTAGTTAACTGATCTGATTTGCATTTCCTACTTGTGTTCTTCAATTAACAAGTTATTTACAGAATTATTCACTAAATATTAATGCAAACACACTACAACCTACACCAATATACATATCAAGTACTAAAAAATAAGATGAAACAATCACAGAAAGGACACACTCATTTTTGGACTAACTGTCCCTGGAAAAACATAATGCGGGAAAATTGATGCAACAGATCTGAGGGTTTTTTTTATTAAGCAACAATTTTCTGAGTACAATCTCTGGATGCCTTGCTGGTCATTTAGTACAGAGAATTCACGACAAACAAAAAATAGTGAGTTTTACTCACACTGCAAGTCCCAGCTGATCCAAATCTGAATTGGCGAAAGCCCAACTCCCTCTGCGCAGTAGATGCGTAGGCCTTCGTGGGGATGGCTATGGACTGCGTCACCTCTTCTCAGAATCGACCTGCTTCTCGGAAAATCAAGTTTCAACCCTCCCGGATCAGAAACCTTGATCTCCAGCAAAACTTGGACTCTCTTGCAAACACTGCACAATCCTTGCGTGGGCCTGTGTCACCCCTTCTACGAATTGCGTCACCTCTCCTGGTGGCTGCGTTGCTTCCTCCGCAGTCTCTGCTGCCTCTCTGCTATGTACTCTTGGTCTCGGAGAAGATCCTCCGACCAATAACTGCTTCTGCCCCTCACTGCACTGAATTACTTAGATATTATCTTCGTCCGAGCACTACTCCGTCAGAAAAATTTGATCTCTAGATTCACTCTGTGTGTGTGTGTTCTCCAACTGACCCTCAAGCCTTCCTTTATACTTTTCCCGTTGAGGGATGAACGATTGTGATCAAATCTTTAATCAATGGCTAAGGTTAAAATACACTTCATCCTCGTCACTTAGAAGCTTCTCTCCCACATTTACATTAATTCACTTTAATTATTTTAATTTCCTAAGTTTTAACTTAGGCTCCATTAAAAATAATTAATTATTTGAATAAAATGCACTCTGGGCGGAATTTCTCCAGGGTCTTGGAGATCTCATGTCTTCTAGCTCCTCCACAAAATTTCGGAGCTAGAGCACATCCGATGCTACCCACAAATCAACACTGGCCACAACCCCTTTTAGGTGGGCTTGGGATTCCAGCCACTATGTCCCATTGATGTGGCCATACCATTTGCAGCTACCTAAGCAGATTCGGCTCATGTCCCGTTCGACGCTGACAAGGCGAACAATTTCATTGAGCGCATTCAACACATTCGCCAACGGGTCCATGACATATTGGAAAGAGCCAATGCTAAGTACAAGCAGCGACATGGTCAACATCGAGTGCCACATAAGTTCCAGGTGGGCGACAAAGTTTTTCTACATTTGCAAAAGGAGCGCCTTGCTGGGCCCCACCGCAAGCTTCACCCTCTCCGATATGGGCCATATACCATCACCAAGGCTGTAGGGGACAATGCCTTAGAGCTTACTATTCCACCATTCCTTGGTTTACACCCTTCGATCTTACTTTCCACCATTGTTGGACACATTCGACATTGTAGAACAATTCACATCTACAGAGTTAAACCTAGACTGCATGGAACAGGCCACAACTGATCACATCATGGACACACAGATCAAGAACACCCGCCAACAGAGGATCCAACTATATGGAGTTGTCAAAGCAGGCCAACTCCTTCACCAGGGCAAGTGGTTCACCAGGGACTAGATTCAACAAAAAATTCCTCACCTCATGGAGGCTCTGCACACAATGGTAACCATTGCTTCCTAAGGGAGGAGAAATGATCCAGGTGGATAATGGTGGCCACCCACCTATTCCACATAGACCTCCAGTGGGTTTCATCAGTTTCCTTGTTTATAGCAGCATTTACTATTTTACCATTTTTTCGGGTCCTAAACTTCTAGAGCAGTTTTGACCCCCTAAACGGCGTTTTTTTGAGGTCCACAGCAGGCCCGTAGCCTTAGGTAGAGGGGCTTGCGGCAAATCTTGTAATACTCAGAGATATCTTTCTGACGATATATCGTATGTGCCAAACGGAGGTAATATGACCAAGTTACGACTCCGGGAAGTTGGCTGTCCAACTAACCCCAACGAGGCCCACAATCTCTTGGAGTTCCATCTCTTGGGGTTAGGGTTTTGGTTGTTTAGGGTTTTCCCGTGTTGTTCAATAATAAAAAGACTTTTGAGTCTCTTTGTAACACAGTTCAGAGGCATGTAGCTGCCACATCTCTTCTCAAAGATAAGCTACCATCACCCAAACTAGTTTATTTCCATTTTGTCTGTAAGCTTATTTCAGTTATTTGATATTAATGAAATGAAGGATATTTTTTGCTGCCTCTTTGCGGTTATATTTATTTCTGTATTTTATTGCGTTCTTGCATAAATCCAGATCACTTACTGTGCTGTGCCTACAGTGCCATGGATTGTCTATTATAGAGAAACCTAAATTGTTTTTCCTAGATGAAACCTGATAACATCTTTTTCAATTTGTTTGCCAGTGTTTTTGCAATAATCTTATGGACAAAGCTCTACAAAGAAATTGGTCTAGATTCCTCAAAGGATTATGGCTCATTCTGCTTTGGAATGAATGCCTTAAAAGTTGTGTTCAATGCTTCCAGGACCTTTCAATGAGAAAGACAAAGGGTGTCCCAGTGTTGAAGGTAAATACCCCATAATCCAATTTACAGTGGACACATTCATCCCATTTTGGATCTGCAACAATCTTAAGTACAGCCAACATACCTTATCAGAGGGTTTTGATAAGTGTATTTTCATTACCACTGCAGGATTCTTTTTTATCTTTATACTATATAGTATGCATGCCTTCCTGTGCTGTGCCTACAGTGTCATGGATTGTCTATTATAGAGAAACCTAAATTGTTTTTCCTAGATGAAACCTGATAACACCTTTTTTCAATTTGTTTGTCAGTATTTTTGCAATAGTCTTGTAGACAAAGCTCTACAGAGAAATTGGTCTAGATTCCTCAAAGGATTATGGCTCATTCTGCTTTGGAATTAATGCCTTAAAAATTGTGTTCAATGCTTCCAGGACCTTTCCTGAAGATCTGGATTCCTCAATAACCCTCAACGGATCCTCTTCCAACAGTTCATAGAAACCTAAGTAGAATTGCATGTCCATCTGTCTGGATCTTAGCTTTTAGGCTTTAGCCTTTTTAAAAGAGGACATAACATATTTGAGTTCTTTGGTGATTTCTACTACTAACTCTTTATTTTTCTGCTCATCTATGTTTGGGAAACTGGGTAACAACCTTTGGGATTTTAGCTATATTAGCCCTAGCTGGGTCCTGGAATTGGGATTTGAAATATTTTCTTACTTCATCAGCTATGTAATTGAAAGATCTTGCCACTGAAGCATTCTCTTTCTTGATTTCCCAAGTTGTGTTAATGTTTCTCCTGTGCATTGCATAATTTCAAAAGAATTTGGTATTTTATCTTCCTTAGCCAAACCAAATGGCCCAACCTACGTTTTGCCTCTTCTTTTTTTAACAAGCTCTTTTTAGAACATTCCAGCCTTTTCAGCTTTTGGGTCTCTTCCTCTGTGAATAGTAAATAGCCATGTAACCTACTTAATTCTTGTTCCACTGCTATAAACTCTTTTTCCCTTTCCACTGCCTTTTCTTGGCCCACTCTGCTACTGTTGTCTTAGCATTCCTTAAATTCTTGACAAATTGGAACATTGCAGTCACACCTGAAACAGGTTCAAAGTTCTTCCAATTTTGAATCACCAACTCTCTAAAATCTTCTTCCTCTAACCAAGACTGATTAAATTGAAGGGTGATGGATGTTTTTATGCTCTTCTTCAATTTGGAGAGGAATAGGGCGATGGTCTGAGGACCCTCCATTCCCTTCTCAAGACTTCAGCCTTTCTGTTTGCTCAACACTTTTTTCAGCTGCCTGAAACCTGTCTAATATCTTTTGATTTATAGGTAGCAGTGAGCTCAGCAGGCTCTATATCAATTAATTGGAAATCGTAAAAAAGATGTGAGAAAAAATCTGCTAGAAGTCTGGTTGAGTTGATCCTCTGCAGACATCTCCAACTTTCAGAATCAAGTTGAAATACCTACCTATGATGATATCGTCATTTTTAGCACAATCTAGCTTTCCAAAGGACTCCCATAAGGGTTTCCTTCCCTCACATGGACCATATTTATTAATTATGTTATGAGCTCCCCCTAATCCTTTCGCTCTACATTTTAGATGGACACATGCAAGGAATTGGATAATGATTCAATACTACAATTCCATCCCATAAGTAACCTTTGTGATCCACTTGCAACATCCATCAAACTGTAGTGTTCCCACTAGGAAATGCCTCTGAAATTCTATTAATTTCTGAGTTAAGTTCACAATTTCTTGAAGGAAATTTGGTTAAATCTAGTAGTGATTTGCTGCTGTAGGTGCATTTCATTGAACTTGATACTAAAGAACAACACACAGTGTTGGAGAACAACCCAGATTTAATGATATCAGCAGTATCAACATAATCATTTAACTTAGAGACCATGTGTCCATTGGCACAGCTTTCCCTCATTGGGTGTACTCACAAATAATATAACAGTAAGCAAATTCTTCTTGGCATTTAGCTATAAGACCATATCACTGATATATGTTTGCAAACACAACAAGAAGAACTCATCAAATCCTATTGTCTCACAATGTTTCAACCACATTGTGTGACTGTAAAGTAAAGAGGAACCTGGATTATAAGCTGTGATGGCACGTTATCATATGGCAGTGACAAAATACCACCAGCAGCTTCCACGAATGTTCTCAGCAGCCAGCAGTGATAACACAGCTACACTCTAGTCCACAGTACCGTCACCCCCTTGATGTGCAGCAGCCTCAGCAGTAGTCTCCAGTGAATACAATCCACTATATCCTCATGTACAGCAGAGAAAGAGTCAACACACATTCCCTGAATAGTGTAATAATGGATGCCTCCACAATGTGATTGTTCTGTACAATTACAGCGTGTAACGAGCTACTTGTAATGGTAAACTCGACTGCCCCTTATCAGTAAACTCAAACAGCAGTGGAAATATTGAGGACTTGGCCACCAAAGGACTGTGAACTCAACTCTATCACAGTTAATAAACTTGTTCTTTCAATGCAGAGTTATGATGCTCGGCCCAGCTATGCGAATGTGGTATTTCGATCCTCTGTTCCAGATATTCCTCAACAGCAAACTGAATGCGTGGACCAGGAACTTGTGTGACCAAGCTGGAGTGACTTCGAACTCTGTCCAGGGAGAAGATTTTGACACTTAGATACCCAGAACCTCAAACCCTTTTGTCACACTGAGAAAATTCGATCTCTCGTCCTTGGTCACTCAGTAACTTGCTTCAGAAATAATGGGTTTGCTTCATTCTTCAAGAGAAATGACCATCCTGTTAAGAGATTGAAAAAAACTTCCATTAGCAAGTGAAATAAATTGAAAATACCTCTTTAGCTCAGATTTCTCTTGCAGAAATTCTCTATTTGTAGCTCAATGATCAGATATGTATGATCTAATTCATTTTCTCTAACTAGGGTGTATAGTTTCAACAACTAAGTTAGATATGGCGGCTAGGGTTGCAGAACCCTAAGCTTCTCCTTAAGAAAACTCTCCAAGAGCTCCTTTTTCCAAAAACTCAAATGCACGGATGAATAATGAGAGACCCTCTCATTTACCTTTTTATAACTCACTTACCTTTAAATATTTAAAAACACTTTTCCTTTCTTTATTTAATAAAGTGACTTTTATAAACTGTTGACACCTAATCCTAAGGGATTGGATGAAATTGTATATTAGTGTAAATTAGGAAATAAGGAGGTCTAAGAGACATTGGGAAATGAATCCCAACGGTCTCACCCCCATGTGTATATTCGTGAGCACCCTCTATCAAATTCACCGTCCAATTTGTGGAGTTACCCGCTGGTCTGACATGGTATCAGAGCCAACCCTTTTTTTGGCATTCCTGCCCTTGGTGTAACTCTCTCCTATCTTTGTTCTGCATTTTTTGCAGACTGCCATATTCTGTCATATTCCTGAAAATTCTGTTTGAAAGTCCGTGCATTCAAATTTTTTTTGTGGGTTCACAGCTCACTACTCTGCATTCGATTTTTTTGGTCTCATAGCTCGACCATTGCAGCTCTAGACTCTTGACACTGCAGCCGCTGCTGCTCCATCGACCTCCTGCAACACCTACTCCACTGCTGCTCATTTGACTGCCTCTGAGTTGCGCTGCTCCAGACAACTGTCTCGTTGCTCATCGGCCTCCTGCAACTACAACCCTACCTCCGCCCTCCCCGCTCCCCCTCCCCGCAGCTGCATCTCTGCCCTCCCATCCTCCTGCCCTCCCTCCGCTGTCCCATACTCTCGCTCCCCCTCGAACTCCCCTTCCCCCACAGCCCTCCACTGCCTCCCCTCCCCGCTCTCCCGACTCCCTCCACCTCCCGCTCCCTCGCAACCCTCTGCTACCTCCCTTCCCCATGGACTCCTCTCCTCGCAAACTGCCCTCCCCGCCCTCACCTCTCCCTAACCCACCTCCCCCAGGTCGACCTCCCGTAGGTTCGACCCTCCCCCAGGTTCGACCTTCCCTAGGTCCGACCTCCCTTGCACAAATTTTATTTTATTTTCTAAATTTTTTATTTTTATTTTCCAGAACTAGTTTTTTACAATAGAGAACACTTGTTTACCAGAATTGAATTTTTACAGCAGAGTGAATTTTCACTCCAGAATTGAGCTTTTTTTTTAGCAAAGCACATTTTACACCAGAATTGAGTTTTTTTCCCAACAGATTTTTTTTCAAAAGTTCACAATCCATTCTTTCATATCTATTGTGGGAGTTGTTCTCTCTGGCAAGAAGAACTATCCTGAGTGGTCTCGGAAAATCAAGCACACTCATTTTTAATGAGTTGTGGAGAGGAATTTGTGAAGGAGAAGGAGACAATCCACTGACAAAGCCCACCTCAGACAAGGAGATTGCCATTTGGGAAAATAAGAATCAAGGCCTATGCCTTGATTGCAACTTCTGTAAATGAAGAGGTGAGTCGCCATATTACACCATTTTCAATTGCCTATGAAGCCTTGAGCAAATTAAAACTTGAAATTGTTCAATTAATGATTAAGCTGTTCAACCTTGAATTGAAAAATGATGACCCTCTTGCTTTAGCATTAGAAGTAAAGATCTATCATGCATGACATTAAAAATACCGGTGTAGAAGTTGACATACCTCTCATATCTTATGTTAAGGCATTGTATCCCACTTACTCACATTACCTTGAGTCATTGCAAGCAAGTGGAAACCTCATGAAGATCACCTTGAGAAAAAGTTTGCAGAAAGAGAGAAGCCTTTTGGAAAGAAGACAACACCTCTGTCTTCTGAAGAATTTGTATGTTTCGCACATAGAGAGAAGAATCATGCTCAAGATTCTTCCAGAGGAAGAGGTGGCCAAGAGGAAGAGGAAGAAGAAATTTCAGAGGAAGGGGGGGTAGACAAGCTCAAAGTAAAAAATCTGATCTTCAGTGCATACGCTGCAATAAAGATTGGCATGATGCATCTACATGTAAGCTGCCTTGGGACAAAATTGAGCAACAAAGAAATCAAGAAAAAAGTAAAACTCATGACAGAGACAGGTAAAGCACCTGAATCTGCTCATTATGTTGTAGCACATTGTAACATTGGAGTAACTGAAGATTTGTTTGATGCGTCACTTACTTGGAGAAATGATTGGTTGCTAGATTCAGGAGTAACATGTCACATGAATTTTAGAAAAGATTTTTTTGAAGAATTTACTGACAAGGTTGATGGAGCAATATGCTTCGTAGAAAAATCTAAACTCAAGTCATCAGGGCTTGGCACAATCAAGCTTAAGTTACCTGGTCTTCCAGATCATCTTCTACATGAGGTTCTATACCTCCCTGAGTTGAGGGAAACTTGCTGTCCTTAGTCCACATCTGCCAGCAAGGACACTCCATTCACATGTTTGATGGCAAGGTTGAGTTCAGAAAAGCATCAGATCGCTCACTTGTCATGAAGGGAATAGAATAAGGAAGACTCCTAAAGCTGCAAGGTACCTCTGCTCATGCACAAAACTTTATATTCAGTTCTCGTCATGATGAAGGTACATTCCCATCAAGTCTTTTATGGCATGCTAGATTTGGACACTTAAAACTATGACAACCTTCAATTGTTGAAGAAAAATGGTGTTACTGGATTGCCTACAATTCATAGGAAACTTAAGCAATGCGATGCTTGTATTCTAGGAAAACACAACAAACAGTTCTTTCATGATTCACATTCTAGAGCACATAGAAAACTTAAGCTTATTCATTCAGATTTATGTGGCCCCATCCCTGTTGCTTTTGCAAATGGAGATAAATATATGATGACATTTATTGATGATTACACCGGAATGTGTTGGGTTTATTTATTGAAGGACAAATCTGATGTTTTTCAAACATTCAAGAATTTTCATGCATGGATTGAAAATGATGCACGAACTCATATTGGCTCTTTACGCATTGATAATGGAAAATAATACATTTCAAACGAATTTGAAAACTATCTTCGCCAACATGGGATCAAACATCAAACAACTGTGCCCTATAATCCCCAACAGAACGATGTAGTTGAAAGAATGAACATGACACTTTTAAATATGGTTCACTCCATGATGTTTTTTAAGAATGTAAAATTGATGTTTTGAGCTGATGCAGTTCTATGTGTTGTGTACATAAAGAATATGTGTCCTTCTAATACAATCAGAAACGAAACTCCTTATGAAATGTGGCATGGCCACACATCCTTTGGGTAAAACATTTCAGGGTCTTTGGTTCCACCTGTTATGCTTTGATACCTAAGGTACAAAGAACTAAACTTGGTGCTAGAAGTTGAGCAGCAGCTTGATTGCTTGGATAGATTCACACATGCAAAGTCATTTCAAGAATTTGATAATCAGATTCCACATCTTGAAGGGGGGATTCTTATACTGAATCAATCCGTGGAATCATCTTTCGAAGCACTCTCTCCCCACATGAAGAAGCAACCATGGATGACACCTCTAAATGATGTGTTTGATAGAATTGGGAGATTGAATCTTGATTCAATCCCAACTCAGTCAAATGAGTAGCCTGGGCCATCTCAAAAAGGTCCCCCAAAATCGCTGACAAAGACACTGGAAAATGTTCGTCCCGATGAGGTTGGAAAGACAGGAACAAGAAGTTCCACCAGGCAAAATGGAGGTAACTTAGATAATTTTGATTCACCTATTGATATGGATATTGCTTATAATTGTGAACTGAATTTGTCTACAGCTCTTGAACCAACTTCCTTCAAAGAAGCCACTTCTCATGATGAATGGAATGAAGCGATGCAAACAGAGTATGATGCCTTGATAAAGAATGGCACTTGAAAGCTGGTTGATCCTCCATTGGGAACCAAACCAATTGGCATCAAGTGGGTCTACAAGAACAAGTACAAAGCGGATGGCTCACTTGACAAGCACAAAGCCAGGCTTGTGGCAAAAGGTTTTGCACAGAAAGAAGGGGTCGATTATGAGGAAACGTTTACACCCACAAGAAAATGGGCCACCATCCGGACACTCTTTACCTTCGCAGCTCAGAAGGGTTGGAAAGTCCATCAGATGGATGTAAAAACCACCTTTTTGAATGGAGATCTAAAGGAGAAGGTTTTTATTGTGAAAATTTCTGAATATTACTTATGCAGAAACCCTACTGTTAAATTTGGTTGTACTTCTACTTAATTGAGTTATTAATCTGAAATTTCAGCATTAACATCGAAGTAAACACATTAACATATTTCACAGATTCAGATCTAAACAAAATACATGCACACAGACAAAGAGACATACAAGATTTTCTGGACACCTGTCCTCGAAAAAACCCAATGCTGGAAAGCCGATCTTCTGGCTGCTGGAGGGTTTATCTTATTATGTAGAATCTAAGTACAACAAATTTGGGCACCTTACATTTTTCAAGGGGAAAGAACAACAACTGGCAGCACGCATTCCGAGGCTGAGTTGGGCACGAATTTCAAGGTTGAAGGGACTGCTGTAAATTTCGTACAGTCCATACAACAATACGACTGTACTGTGAACTTCTGGGCACATATTTCGAGGAGACCGTACAACATTTAATGCTGGTATCTATTGCTGTAAAATTTCTACTTTGACTGGTTGCTGATTGGCACATTTTCTAAGGCGAAGTTCAAGCACAGAAATCGAGATAACTCTGTATTTGTGGTTGCTGGAATTTTTACTGTGTTTTTTTTTTTCAGTTTCTCTGTAAAAACATTTTCAGAAATAAAGGAGCTTTCAAACTGGTTTTCTCCAAGAGTTGTAGGGGGTTTTTCCAGGGTCACATTGACCAAAAATAACTGTGTTATTTTATGTGTGGCTGCCATATTTTACTGTGTCATATTTATTCTGTGTGTGGCTCTCATATTTTACTGTGGGGGTTGAAATTTCTACAGTTTAAGGGGTCACTTCTCATCTATTCATTGACATATCCTTTTTAGGTGGCTTCTCAAAAACATCGGGACTCCTCTTAGTGAAAGTCCGTAAAGAGCAGGGAGCCTTAGTTGTGGTGACAGGGAGCCTTAGCTGTGGTAATAGTTGCCCTCTTAGGAACTCCTTTTAGGTCTCCTACTGCTTTGTGTGGTAAAAGTCATAAAGCATGATATTAATGATGGGGACCTTAATGGGGATGATATGCCTGAGGTCACCATCCATCGGAAGCTCATAACCTTAATTGTTGATATCTCTATCTTTTGGTTGGAAGAAAGGACCTCGTGGAATAGATTGCATCCCTTGGCTCCCTCCTCCCCCGTGGTGCTCTGTGCATGGTCATTTCATTTTCCCGCCTCTCTCCCTTGTGACCTTCCACACTATCATTCCTACCCCTGCCTTTGGATTTGTTGCATGAGTAAGCATAATGGAAATTGTTTTCATATTGACTAGATGATGTATTGGTTGCATTGGGTTTATGATTACACTTAGTATTTGGGTGATGTAACATTCATGTTAGGGTAGGATGCATTGCATGTTGATTTTCTCTTTAGAACTAACATCGTATGTCATTTTCATGATAGATTAGATGCATTTAGATTAAATTTGCACTTTACTTTCTTTTTGATTTTTATGGCCTAATATTAAGCATGGGTGATCATAAGACACCACAAAAAACATGCTTCCCCGTGTGCTTGGTCTTTGATATCTGCAGTCAACAAGTCTGCGATACCAAGAGATTGCTGGTGTTCTCATGACCTCCCATTCGAGTAGCTTAATGCGCCTCTTCGAGAGCTCATGTCCCAGTTAGATGTTACCAACCACCTATGGATAGTATATATAAGAGATTTTTTTTTGTTTAATTTATTTATTTTTCTGCTAGATGGTTCTTAGCCGATAGCCAACAACCCCTTGCAACCACTAGATAGCTCGATGTGCCATTATCTCCGCCACCTTAGGCAACCAAGTGGTCCCTCGCCCATCTGTTATGATTGTATGTTTGAAGGTGGGCCTTCCGACCCCAAATGTATGGCTTTTCATTGGTATAATTGAGTAATTTTCCTTACTTGTCATGGGCACTTTTTGGTATGGATTGGTGGGTGGATTCAGCTGAAAAAGTGGACTAGGTTTGTACTCTTGTCTCCACTTCCCAACTTCATGGATAACCTTGTACCCTAGCCTCGTGGGATCTCCTTTACTGGGCCATTAGCTTTAGGGTTGGAGCTACATTGGAAATCTCGATTTTTGTTGCATGGTCCCACTTCCCAACACCATATACATCACGCCCTTCCACTCATTTTAGCCCCATTCATCTCTTTTCCCATCCGGGTCAACATATGTCTGTTGGGTCCACATTTGGTTAGCCTCACCCTACCCTTGCCCACACCTTGGGTCGGGCCTGGAACACTGCCCCAGAGGTTGATGCAACTTAAAAGAAAATAAAAAGCATAATTTGGCCACTCTCAACAGGAAATGTATGGCAAAATGCAAAAGATGGCCGAGACATACAAATTTAACACATGGGCAAAAGCCAAACATGAGCTCTACCCCTTATCCATGGCTATCACCCTAGTTCCTATGGGCCCTAGATGAGCCCCCTCCGTCATTAAGGAACTCATGATTGTCCCAATCCCTGGTGGGCGATGAACTGCCCCACCTTAAGGGCGTATCCATTGCTATATATTACACAACATGCTGTCATCCCTTGGAGCCTCGAGCAGTTATGAAGAAAAATCAATCAAAGGAAAAATGCATATGAAGAAGGGTGGAAAAACAAAGGCCAGGGTAACTCATGTAACATGATTTGCTCCCTCCTACATTCATATACCCAAGTGTGGGTTTTCCTTATTATAGCTACCCATGTACCATGACATGTGGTCTGGATGATTCCCCTGGTCCCCACTTCGTTCCATTACTTTATTAAGTGCCGCCTATCACTTGAGGGATGTACCGTGGACATGTCAACCCCTTTAGAGGTTGAAACCACATAATAGTGTCCTTGATTAACCCCCTATTGAGCTTGAAGACACTTGTACATGCCAAATCCCACTATGGAAGGGCATGCCACCATGAAATGCCCCATTGATTCCATGACTTGTAAGCTCTTTTTTATTATTCTAATGATTTGTTGTATTGGAGGGCAAGGGGACGCATTGGATCTTATGCAGGATTGCAAGTGGGTCTCCATTTGGGGCTTGGTCTCTCTATATGGGGTCTTAGTTCTCTAGAGGGAAACATTAATACTTGTAGGGTGAGCATTGAGAGCCATGGGCCTCGACCATAGTAGAGAGTACTTCATGGATCTCCAACACCACTCATTGATTGCTTGTGTTCCACCTTTTGGATGAGGGTGATTGTTAATTTTTGTCAACAATTGTATGTTCTATGCTTAGCACAATTACTTCAATGTTCCTTTAGTAGCCCATTGACAATTTTCAATTTGGATTTCCAATAGCATTCACATTAACCATTAATCACATTGACTGTAAATGTATATAGAACATGAAACAAAATCCATAAGACAAGCCAAGACAAGAGGACATCAGATTTGGCGGATGCAAGGGAAAAACTCCAATGTGGGGAAAACCCTTTGATCAATTCTTCCTATTATTATATCAAATGTTCAACAAAGAGAGTACAAAAGTCAAAATTGACTTGCCAAATCTAAATCAAAACAACCATGTCAAATCTGCAGTCAAACTTAACCTTAACCAGAAAGTCAGATGCTCAACGCAACTGTCAAACTTGCCTCCTTGAGTTCGATCAACCACAGTCAAAGTCGATCTTCCTTGTTGGTCTAAATCAACCCAAAACATTCCAGTCAAATTCAATCAAAGGAGAGAAATTTTGCTGTAATTTTTTGCGGTCAAAATTGCAGTCAACCTTGAAGTCAGTGCTAGTCAAAGTGCCTAGATTCCCTCGATTTCTTTGCCCAGAAATGTGGCCTAGGGAGATAGAAATAATCCTCCAAAAATCGCAGTCAAAGCTTTTCAAAGAACCCCTGGTCAACGCTTGTCAATCTTGGTAAGCTCCTGAAATTTTCGGCCCTGCAACTCTGTCCAAAAATTCGACCTTCTTGTGCCACACGTGTGAGAGAGAGAGAATGCCCAATGCTGTACTAACCAATGAGACGAGAAAGAAGAATGTGTGAGTGATGATGATATCAAATGAGGTGAGAGGACACTTGTATTTATACAATTCGTTGAGGGTGAAGAGTCACGTCCATTGGGCTTCATGAGCCTACATGATGATGTGGTCGACCTGAACAATTTGCACATTTGTGGGCATAAATTCAGAAACACACTTTTGCTTGTCCAAGTTGGATGATCTTTATATCAATTTTGGTCCTCTCGAAAAGAGGAATTTAATACAATCATCATTTCCATCAAATGAGCTGTACCAAGGTGGAAGTTGGCCCTAGTTGCCAATTTTAACACTTCCTCTCAACTAAGGAGAATTCCACCTGCCAATCCATCCATCATCATCGATCATCATGCCATCCTGTCGTCATGAACCATCTCTGTATCTCATCTCATCTTTGCTCTGCTGAACACTGATATGAATAATGAAGTCGATATGAATAATGAAGTCTACAAGCTGCTCTAATGATGTTTGAACAAGTCTTTAACAAGTCTTCAAAGACTGCTTCAATGAGGGACCTTCAGTTGTTTCAAGGAATTCAATTACTACTTCGAAACATCATCAAATATCTTCAATCATTGCTATAATAAATTGCTCCACAAACTGCTCCAAAGATCTCCATAGGCTAGGTCCGATCCTGCAATTGGTTACTCCTTGAGGTAATCTGATGTAAAGTCTGAGCTCCTTTGCAAGTTAGTAATCCTCCATAGATCAACAATTCCATAGGTCTATCCTAGCTATAGTTTCTCCAAAATTGTGATCGGGTTACCGCAAATGTTGAGCCTTCCACCAGTCAATAAACTGAGCACAAAAAACTGTCCTTTGTTCTGAGTTTTCCAATAGATAAGTGGGTCTACACATCATAGGTCCAAGTCTCTTGTAGACTATCACAGGTTCGAGCTACCTTGTCCAAACTTTGCAATTCTCCATTGTAGGTCTGAGGTATTGCAACCACAATCCGAACTGAAGTCTGAGGTGAGGTCTATCTACATGCAACAGTCCGAAACTCCTTAAGGCTGTTCTTCAGATCCTAGCTAGCAAAACTGGTCACTAAACCGAGTCCTTAACAGGTCATTGTTCTAAGGTGACCTTCTTTAGGTGGTTCTTCTCTAGACCCAGAGCCACCACAGTCCAACCTAGAGCCTGTCACAGATCTGAGGTGTAGTTCACCCTCTTACAGGACTGTAATTCCAGATCACAGATCTAAGGTTGTAAGTTGACTGTAATTCAAGTTGTTATAGTCCGAGTCTTCAATCACAGGTTTCGGGTTCCTCCAAAAGTGATAGTTTATACACCTGTCCACAGGTATCTCCAAGATGATTGTTCTTTAGGTTCAAGCTCCTTGTCTAATTCATGTCGGCCAACATTAAAAAATATAATATTTCATCTTGAAAAATCATTTTCTCTCTACCTAGGAGGAGTTAGAGGGTGAGTAAGAGCTCGTTGGAAAGGGAAAAATGTTCTCTACAAGCCTATGCCAATTCCATCTTTAAATGAGGTCATTTTTCCATCCATAAAATTATATTTTGTGAAAAGTCATTATTATTTTATCCATGGCAGCCTTTAGGATTTTATCGTTTGGACAATGTTAGGGCTCCTTCTTCATAGACTTAGGCCTTCAACCTCAATAGGATTATGGCATCTTCAATAAGGCATTTATGCTATGCAAAGACATCTAGATTAGGGTTCCTTTGACTTATTCATTAATTAAGGAACAAGGGCTACATGATGTACATTAGGCCTTCAATAAGAGAAATAACATGCAGGGTGTCTTCGGATGTATATGAGATATATATCTAGGTTTTCATGAGCAAAGGGCTTCTTCATCCATCATTAGATCATTCAAGATAGGGATATAAATGTAGCTAGCGAATTTGGTATATGCATCATTTTCATGCTTAGGGTTTTCTCCTAAGGTTTGCATGAGGTTAGGGCAAAGTCACAAAAGGGTTATTCATGTATCACAAGAATATTTGCCATCTCCAACAATGCCATATTGACATCAATGGCAACTTTGACCAACAACCTCGGTCGTGTTACGAACTTCTCATCATGGCAGATCTCATACTAAGACAACACCCATATGTGCTCATCTCATCAATAATGATCCCAATCAACATCAACATATCCATAAAGTCATATATCATATGAAGAATATCTCAGACCAAGAATAGATCATCTCATGCAAACATCTCGAAGGATTCTTGGCGGCAACTTAACGTGTATGAAGCGACTCTATCATGAAATGCTTTAATCAACTGTTGGTTGCCAATTTAATCAGAGTGTCCAAGGATTTGCATTTCCTCTTTCCAATACTTTTTCAATAGCTTCGAAATATAGATTATCTTTTCCCAATTTCAGAAATCTATTCATCATGTCATGATTTCTTATTTCGAGCTTCAAAAGCCATCTCCCTCTTACTTAGATCATCAGAGGCTCATCACCTGTCAAGAGTAGACCATCATTAAATATAAAACCAAAACCTAAGTCATACCTTGGGAACATTTCTGAAGTAGAGGTTTGGATCAACACATCATCCTCGCTTCACCAGATAAAAGTCAATGCAGACTTTGGGAGCTTGCTTCATGCAATACTCTTTGCAAACATAACATTTTACCAAAACAACTTGCTCAGTTTTTCATAATTCAATGTAGATCATAATTAATATAAAAAATCATCAATATCATAGTATCAAGTTCTTTAGACCAGGTGACAAGTAGAGCTCATATCAAGTCTTGACTTCATCTATTATCACGCAGTATCAAACTTCATTAAGTCATTCTCATGATCATAATACTAGTCATTTTCGTTACTAGATGCAAATGCATATACCAAGGATAGATCATGCACGTTCCAAACATACAATTGTCAATACTTCTACCAATGTGCTAAGAATGAGGAGGCTAATACAAAACCATTATGAAATACCAATATAAGTCATGTCAGAAATCCCGACATTGCTCATCTATATCAATCAACCAAATCATGTCAAACTCTTGTAATACAAACTTCAAACATAATGACGTATTTGTATCCCGGTCACTTGCAAGTTGCAACCACAAGTTCATTCTACATATTCATATTATTCAAACTTCCTTACTCTCAGATATTTCTGATATTTGCTTCACATTTGTAGAACTGACATTCTCTAGGGGAACATCTAATTTCTTGCACAAAACTTCAATTTTGTGTCCATCAAGCATAGTCGCACCCACAAGCCTTCCTTTTTTGTGCGACTGGGACCCACAGTCACACTCTTCAAGGTGATATGTGAGCAACTGTGGTCGGACCAACCAAGAACTTATCGTTAGTACTTTGGTCGCACCCT
This sequence comes from Pinus albicaulis, assembly GCA_034641835.2. Taxonomy (NCBI): domain Eukaryota; kingdom Viridiplantae; phylum Streptophyta; class Pinopsida; order Pinales; family Pinaceae; genus Pinus; species Pinus albicaulis. Next base: position 9,576,761 of record MU968363.1, read on the forward strand.
GAAGCCTTTCTTCCGTGCGACTGAGGCTTTGAGTGGGATAAAACCATCTTACCTTAGTTCAGACCTTTGCTGTAATAAAAGCTTCAAACATAATGACGTATTTGTATCCCAGTCACTTGCAAACACAAGTTCATTCTACATATTCATATTATTCAAACTTCCCTACTCTCAGATCTTTCTAATATCTGTTACACATTTGTAGAACTAACATTCTCCAGGGGAACATCTGATTTCATGCACAAAACTTCAATTTTGTGTCTATCAGGCATAGTTGCATCCACATGCCTTCCTCTGTGCTACTGGGACCCATAGTCACACTCGTCAAGGTGATATGCGAGCGACTATTGTCGGACCAAGCCATAACTTATCTTCAGTGCCTTTGTCGCACCCTGAAGCCTTTCTTTCGTGCGACTGATGCTTTAAGTGGGATAAAAGCATCTTACCTTAGTTTAAACCTCTGCTGTAGATCAACAATGTTAGATACCCATAAATCATACTTCAATAGTACAAAATATACATATAATGCAAGTGGTAATATGAGTAAGAATCTTGAGGAGAGATTCTCCCTCTGAATGGGAATCTACTTCATTCATCTTCTTTCATGTCATCAACCTATCTAAACTAGAGTTATGCAACAACTGATCTGTTAGATCATACAATCAAACATGTATCCATCATGGTCATCAACATCATGACATCAATCCTTCATCAGGTGATTAGAGTCGAGTGATTAGGGTATTAGATAGATGTAGCAATACCAAGTCAATAAACCAAGTTAGGACAATCAGTTTTACCATATGCCATAGTTACTCATCATATCAAGACATGATCGTAGTTAGTAAGAAGATCTAGAGTATCAACCTCATAGTTATACCTCTATCATCAAGGTTACCATGCTTATCATTATCAATATGATCAAGAAAGGTCATTCAATAGAACTTTATCAAAACAATAAGAGTTTCAACTCTTTTTCCCATACTTTCATCATGTTCATCACAAGCATTATAAAGAGTCAACGAGCTGTCCTTCTATGTGAAATGCATGACAAGTATCAAGAGTATCATCTTCAGGGTGCTAGCCTTCTTCACAGAATCGGGATCTCCAAAAACAATTGATGTTAGCCAAACATCAAGTTATACCACTATATCCAAGATCAACAATAAGTAGCCTCATAGAATCAAGAAGATCATCATGATCAAAATGTTCAATACCAGTTGCACCATTTCATCATAAGAACCATGGATCCAAATCACTTTCATATGCATGCATGAGCCATTTGAGAAGGAGACATTCTCAACATACCATAGGGCAAACTTTGCCATTCAATATTACAGCTGAGACATAACATTGAAATAGTATGCTATGCATAACTTGTAGCATTCAAATACTTGTGCACCTTCACATAGGCAGCTTGTAGTGCTTGTCACCTTTTCATCAGGTGCCTCTTTACCTTTTCCAGATCTAGCTTTTCTTTCCTGCATCTGAAATGATCTTCAAGAAGGATCCACTTATCACATTTCATCAAGGAGGTTAGAAACATCCAAGTACCCAAATATACATGCAGGAAGTAATGATAAAAAACAATAATCATAATAATTAGATCCGTAAGTCTAAACAAGAGTAAAGACACAAAGAAACATCATAAGTCAAGGAATACTTATCTTTAATGAGAGATGATCCTCTCTATCTTGAACCAACCTTCAAGAGCCATTACTATCCATAGTCCACATAACAATGTTGCCTTCCATCAACTTTATCAACAACCATGCCTACTAAAGACTATCCCATCTAGGGCTTCATTAAATCTATCATAAGTGCTTGAACATCTTGACTTTGACCATGGTAGGGTTTCATATATCATATCTCAAGTCTTTGACATAAACCAAGGTTTCTCTCAAACCCTAACCATCACACCCTTATGCACTAACTACCTAGGGTTTCCTTCATACCCTATAATTCTTTTAGGTCTCCACCATCCTCTTTTTGCTTCCATCAAAAGTGTCTCCCTGAGGGTGATCTGCATGAATTTTCTTCAGCCCAACTCTGATACCATGTTAATTTTTCAAAGGGCTATATTGTTCTTTGTTTTGATAATTGCATTTCTTCATTAACACATTAAGTTCACCCCTTAGCATCATGACATTATTAAGATTTACATCATTATTCATCAACATATGCAATTATGTAGAAATAACAATATCATCATCATCAATGTAATGAAACATAAAGGAACAATAGAAGAAAAACATGCGCACATAGAGATACCAGGATTGGTTAGAGACCAGGGAAAACCCGTGCAAATTCTTCTTCTAATAAATTGTCATCAAATGATTCAGCAAAAGAGAGTATAATGATCCATGTCTTCACAATAACTAGAACATCCATGAAATGAACCTAAACATGCTTGAATTCAAAACCTTGATTTTGAGGACTGTAATGTACTGTCACTATCTGTAGCCTACTGCTGAACACTGCCGTCACTGAGCGGAATCTTCTGAGTATTGAAGTTTCATCTTTTAGTCCCAGACGCATGGAGGAGCTGTGCGAACGTCTATTGCAGTCCTGGTGTGAAATTTTTTGAATCTAAACCAACATAAATCGTACTGCAGTTAACTGATTTGCATTTCCTACTCGTGTTCTTCAATTAACAAGTTATTTACTGAATTATTTAGTAAATATTAATGCAAATACATTGCAGTGTACACCATCATACATATCAAGTACTAAAAAAATAAGATGAGACAATCACACAAAGGACACTTATTTTTGGACTAAACGTTCTCGGAAAAACCCAATGCGGGAAAACTGGTGCAATAGATCTAAGGGTTTGTATTATTAAGCAACAATTTTTTGAGTACAATCTCTGAATGCCTTGCTGGCTATACAATACAAAGAATTCACGATAGACAAAAAATAGTGAGTTTTACCTCACACTGCAAGTCCTGGCTAATCCAGATCCAAACTGGCGAAACCACAACTCCCTTTGTGCTGCCTTTGTACAGTAGATGCGTAGGCCTGCGTGGGGATGGCTGAGGACTACGTCACCTCTTCTCTGAATTGATTTGCCTCTCAGAAAAGCAAGTTTTAGTCCTCCTCGCTTAGAAACCCCGATCTCCAGTAAAACTCGGACTGTCCCTTGGAAACACTGTGCTGTCCCTATGTGGGCCTGCATCACCCCTTTCGGGGACTGCGTCACCCCTTCTGGGGATTGTGTCACCTCTCCCGGTGGCTGTGTTGCTTCTTCTGGTGTCTTTGCTGCATCTTTGCTGTGTACTTTTGGTCCGCCGACCAGTAACTCCTTCTGTCCCTCACTGCACTGAATCACTTAGATCTTATCTTCATCCGAGCACTGCTCTGTCAAAAGAATTCGATCTCCAGATTCACTCTCTTTGTGTGTTCTCCAATTGACCCTCAAGCCTCCCTTTATACTTTTCCTGTTGAGGAATCAACGGTCGTGATCAAATCTTTAATCAATGGCTAAGATTAAAATAGACTTGATCCTCGTCACTTAGAAGCTTCTCACCCATATTTATATTAATTCACTTTAATTAGTTAATTTCCTAAGTTTTAACTCAGGCTCCATTAAAAATAATTTATTATTTGAATACCATGCACTCCGGGTGGAATTTCTCCAAACGATTTCCAGGTCTGGGAGATCTCATGTGTTTTAGTCCCTCCACAAAATTTCGGAGCTAGAGCACATCCATTGCTACCCAAAAATCAACACCTGGATGCTCCCTGGTGAACTCTATGCGTGCGTCTGGGGACAAATATACTTAGATCTGCCTCAAACCCCTGGATGCACCCTTTAGGCTACTGTGCGAGCGTCCGAGGCTTTCCGGATGCACCCTTGACCACTCTGTGCGTGCGTCTGGGGACCAGAACGCTCAATTTGCTTCAGAAACCTTGGATGCTCCCTTCAGGATACTGTGCGAGCGTCTGAGGCTTCTCGGATGCACCCTTGACCACTCTGTGCATGCGTCCAGAGACGAAATTTCCCAGTTCTATGCCAGCGTCTGAGAAACAGAAACCCTAGGTTCATCCGAGCTTCAACCCTGTAGTTTCAGACCCTTGTGCGAACTTTCTCCTTAGACTTGTGCGAACTTTCTCCTTAGACTTGTGCGAACCAAGACAATAGAAGAAAAGAGAAGATGGCTTGATCAATGTGTCCAATTGAGCTTCCACGAGGGTCCACTTGATGTTGAGGCCGACCTGTCCAATTGTACATATGCATAGGGCCGACTTGATACAATATACATGAGTGGGAACATAAATTCAAAAACCAACTTTTGCTTGTCCAAATGAGGTGATCTTTAGGTTGATTTTGGTCCTCTCGAAAAGAGGAATCTATCACAATTATTATCTTTATCATATGAGCTGTCCAAAGTGGAATTTGACCAAAGTTGCATAATTTTAACACGAAGTACATACCTCGCTACAAAATGCGACCCTTCTATTTTCGAACCCTGGAGAAGAACTAGTCAAGAAAGTGAAATGGTATAACACCGACACACTTCTAGAACTTTGGAAAGAGTTATTAGGTATTATTCAACGGTACATCACTTGCGACGGAAGGTATGATGTAGTGCAGTGTCGTCATCTTAAATTAATGGCGTTTCTAGGATAAACGTAGTCTTTAACCTTCCTTATTTTTTGCATTCACTGTTACATGAAATTGCTGGTAGATTAAGGTGGTCTAAAGATCAAGTTTCAATTTTTAGCCATCATGGGCTCTTTAATTTGCTAGTTGTGAGGAATTTGAATCAAATACAACATAGTTGGGATGGATTTTTTGGAAACCCTAGGGGTGAGCAAGAAATTCCCTTAGGAGGTGAAGCAATTGCTGGAACACCTGGAAATATATCAACCGATAACAAGCAAGCAGAGAGAGAGAGTGAGACCAACCAAAATGAAACCTCAATGTCAGGAGACGCTTCACAAGAAACTGTGCAACTTAAAAATCCAACTCCTTAGAAACTTAACAGAGCCGAGAAACGAGTGGCATCCTTTTCGGCTTCTTTGCCCAAAAAGAGAAGAAGGTCATCCAGACTAGTTAAACTACAACAGGGATGAAGTTCCTTAAATCCCCCTGAGCAGTCAGCGAAAGAAAATTTAATTCCAGAACTTTCTGATGAGGAAGGGACACAACAAAAAACCCTTGAAAATACTTGGCTTAGGATTCATTAGACCCATAACAAACAAATTTAATTATAATGGAGGAGCCTGCAACTCATTTAGGTAGCCCTCTTAATTATAATCAGAATGCTTCGCTTAATTCTCCCACTGCAACTCCTTTTGTTGGATCTTCAGCCACTGTTATTCTAGAGCCATCCGATGATTCTAAAGCTATTTCCACTCAAGAACATTCCGGGGATTCTAGTGCCATTGTATTAGAGCCCTCTTCTTCAGAAGACATGGCTCCACAATTTCCTCCTGAACACCTGATTGATGTAAGTTGAGAGCTTAATGTTGCTCATTCAACTGGACCTTGGATTGATCCTCTTGTTAACGACTTCTCAGAACCTGTGATTGATAGAGTGCCAATGGAAGTTGGTAACTTACCTATCAACCCTGTAATGGTTGATTCTGCCCAAAAGACTACTGTTGAAGATTATGAAGTAACAACCTCTGTTTCCCCTCCTCTTGCTTCAACAGATTTGGCTAGAGATTTTGCTCGAAGAACTAGAGGTACAAAAGTCGTGAAGAATAAAGTAAAAGGCAAGCTTGTCAAGTTATTACACTAAGGAAAGAAAACGATAAACCACTGAGGAAAGTACAACAATTGAGAAAATGGTTACAAATTTGCAAACAATTTCATGAGGACCATGAAAAAGTTGTTGAACAACTTGGAATTGATGATAGGAAGAAAGAAGCCCATAATGTTGAAACTCAAATTGATCTCGTACTTGTCTCCATTGAAGCAAGTGTTCAAAATGATTTTGTCCTTGTTTCTATCGATGTAGGAACCCAAACTAACTTTGCATCTGTCTTTACTGAAGAAGATGTTGAAATTGATCCTCTATCTATTTTCATTGAACTTGAGACTCAAATTGATATGTACCTGTTCTTATTGAAAAAGGAATACAAACAAATGTTGTACCTCCTTATTCCCCATTGATTGTAGATGCTACAATAAAGGTGCTGAATAAAACCATGGAAGAACATAAAGAGACCATAGCTAGATATTGAAGGGAAGTAGTGCCTCAAGGGGAATATCAAACGCTGCTCCAACAATCCTATGCACTAACAACGACAAAGGATGAAACACATGCAAAGCTAAGAGCTGCCAAGAAGAAAATTCAGGCCTTGCAGGAACATGTTTGTAAGGTCATAGAACAAAAGGATGAAATTTGTTCTATTTACTCAGATGCCCTAACATGTATTTCTCCAACCCAAAATTATGCTTTATTTCTACTTGAACAATATTTGTTGCTTAAAGCCAAGGCTATACAATGTGGCCAACCATATGAATTCAACAATGTGCTGGATTTCATTACTGTTTTCCATAATCAGGATGAGCAAACAAAGTATCTCTTGCGCGAACTCTACATGGATAACTTTCTTTTGGAAGAACACCTAAATGAAAATATTGTTCCATTTATTGGAGATGTCCAATTTCACGCTTTTATATCGTTTGCACTAAATCAAATGAAACGGGAAAAATCCTATCACACTTTTCAACGAAGAGAGCATAATATTGATCTCTGGGTTAGAGGTGAGCCAAAAATTCCCTTTGCTACACATCTCCGCCATAATGCTGTTATAGAGAAGCTTGATGTTGCTCCCTCAGTTGAGCAAATTCATAACGAGGTATTACACTCAAAGTGGGAACAACTGGGAGATATAAGAGATGAGGCTATCCATGGAGTCAAAATGAGATGACAAGTGTCATCCAGAGAAATAAAAAACAGGAAACCTTTTGGCTTATATAATTTTCAGCAAGCTATGTCCAGAGTGCAAGATTATGTTAACATTGTGATGGAAGATCGAATCAAATGGATGGGATGCAGGTACAAATGACCTATGATTTGATGCCCCCAGACTTATTATAAGTTTGATTATGAATTGTCAGAGGCAGGTAAGTATGTGGCTTTTCAGGAAATCAAAAGTGGAGAGGATTTAGGCTCAGAATAGAAGAACTCTATCAAACCTACTCCTTAACTGCCTTACATGTTAATCATTTATTTGCACGAGGACATGAAAAAAGGTCTATTGGGGGGTGATGTTGGGCCTCACAGTTGTCGTGTCCTATTACTTAGTTTTAATATTGTTTTCTTGTCTTTTTCTTATATTTATGATATATTAACCCATATAATATGGGGTTTAGAAGGAATTAATTTACTTTTACTATTTTGCCTTTTTGATGAACTATTTTGATTGCAAAAACGCTATATTTATTCATGGTTGAATCTTTACTATGAATAGGGGTTTTGTGACAACTGACACTCAATGTTGTTTCTTGAGCTATTTGTGGTAAAATAAGATAGCGTGATGCTGTCACAACCAACTATAGTAGATCAAGCGAGGCTGATTCTTAGCTGAGTAAATCTGTTAGGGACAAGGCCCTTGGTTTTTTCATTTGGGCGATATTAAGACTCTTTGTAACTAAAAACGAGCATCCTGAGAATATTTAGATTCTCAAGATTGCTCTTTGTTAAAAGATTTACTGTTTTTATTTCGCTTGACTGTAGTATAAAGATGGGGGTTTGTGTCCCGAAAGAGAGCTTTTTATGTAATGTTCTCATACATTTGTTAGACTCGCTAATACAAGGCAGTCTGACTCCAGTAGTTCGGGCCCGCTCCTGGATGAGGCGCTGTCTTCATTTGTATCACTAGATTCATATTTTATCTCTTTATGTCGATCATCCATCTGTTGGATTAATTGTTAGTCGTGTGCTTTATTATGAGTAGGAATACTATCGGTAGTCGTAATATTGATTTGCAGGGATCGCTCTTTAGATAGTTGATTTATATTTGCTATTGCTTTACTGCTATTTCCTGAAGGTTATCTCTAGAACATTGATGCTTTTGCATTAGTTTCGCTTCTTTTCTTATTGTTTGCTCTTTTCTATTTCACAAAGTATAGTTTTCCTGTGCTATTCCTTCAATTTTGTAATTGCTGTTTCTTAAGTACTAACTTAGCATTCGATAACTTTCTTTGCTATTTCCTGTGAAGAGTAATTAGAATTTGATGCTTTTGAATGGTTACTAGAGGATATAGTTTATCTGAAAGATAGATCTTTTGAATATGTATCTCAAGTTAGGAATTGATTCTTTCGTTACAGTTAATTTTCTTTTTGTCAGAGAATTAGTTACTGTTAGTTTCAACACCATCTCTTGCATATACTTTGCAGACAACCTTGAAATAACCAGATAAAACCTCGGGTTGACAATTCAATGTGTGGTAGTTAGTTGATTCTTTAGAACAATTAATTGTGCTAACAAGATCCATGGAGGATATCATCAAAGAACTATTTCCTCATGGATCAATACCCTTGCTATAGTGGCCTACAATTTTAAGTAGTAGGTTGGATCAGTGTTAGATGGCACAGTCAGATCTTAAGGGATAGTTGCAGTGAAATGCCGAGGGGTGTAGAGCAGCTGCAACGCAAACAATTACTCAATGGACAATGCAGAGGCTAGCAGTCAAATACTTAGGAAACAGTTGCAGAGCCAATATAAGGACATAGTTGATTCAAAGTTTTGTTAGTAGTTGCAGTAGTTGCAACAATAACAACAACAACAACAACAACAACAACATGAGATAAGTTGCAGCGCAGAGCAGAGTTGACAACTGTATAGGTGGTACACTGCAATGTCAGCAACATCGCAGTATGGTTCAACTACAGAGTAGCAGATGAATCAGAGTATGCACAGTGGTTGGTGCAATGTTGCACGAAGCGGGGACATTTTTTGGAAGCGGGGACGCGAAAGCGTCATTTCCAAAAAATCTAGGAAGTGAAGCGTCTCGGAAGCGTCTACTATATATATATATATTTTTTTTTTATTTTTTTATTTTTTTTGCATTCATATTAAAAAACATCCAAAAAACCAAATTAATTGTAGAGGATATGGAAGCATGCATATTTGTACATAAATCAAGATAGATATGACATCCATTGTACATTAATGATTAATTATTTGACCATCAACCATTTAGATGCATCAACCATCTCTAATCTAGATTCTTCTCCTCTTGTCTAGCCTTTGCCTCTACCTCGATTATCTAGGGACATTAGTCAAAATTGCCCAATTTTGATCAAACTACCTATTGCAAGCCGTAGAAAGAACTTAACATGCTTGATCGATGATTTTGAGTTGATTGAAATGTAATTTTTTGTGAACGACATGACAAAGGAGTTCAACAATTAACGCCACCAACACTAGGGTACATATAGGGCTTGGTGCTCTTGATTAAATGCTAATCACATACCCTCATACATGATATAATTTAATGAAATGCCACCATACCATTGATCCTGAATTCCTGAAAACTGTTAAGTTTGTTGAATTTTGAATAGGATATGAAATTCTATTTTCTACATATGAAGTCCGATCAGGCTGGAACCACTCTCAAACACCCCGAGTCATTTCATGGTAGTGTTAAATTTCATTTTCATTCTTTTACTTTAAGAATTTAACATTTCCACGAGGGAGCATATAAGAAACATTTGAGGTGAAAGAGAGCTTATATCTTTTTCATCTTATCCCTAACTCAACACTAATCCACCCTTTAACCCAACTAAAGTTAAAAATAAAATAAAAAAATAAAAAAGTCATTTTTTTTGCTGCGCTAGTCGGATCCATACGGCGCTGTACGAAACCGCTTGTGATCCGTACGGATCCGTATAGGAAGCGTGACGCTTCTGTACAGCGATTCACCGTACAAAATGCGAATCCGCTGTACGGAAATGCAGATCCGGTTGTACGGTTCCAAAGTACCAGGAAGCGTAATTTTTTTTTCGAAACGCGTTTCGGGGGGCGAATCCCGTACGGTTCCGTACGGACCGCTTTTCGGGGGGCGAATCCCGTACGGTTCCGTACGGACCGCGTTTCGGGGGTTAGAGCTGGGGGGGGGGGGGACATTTCCTGCAACATTGGGTTGGTGGGTTGTCACAATTGTCAGACATCCGTAGTGTATGGAGGATGTTTTGAGACAAAGAGAGAGAACACCTTCCTCGCTAATAGGGAGTGTTAGTTTTGTAGCATAAAACAGGTGTTCTTGTCTTCTTTGATCAAAGAGGCTAAAGAACACAAGATCTCCAAAACCCAGAAAACATTTAAGGAGAAAACACTTAAAGATGACTCAATTAAGTTAATTGATCAATAATTAAATATTTCCCAAGTCTAACTTAGGAAAAGTGATTAATTAACAGTGATTAAGTGAGAAAGCTGAGAATTCTCTAGAAACTCACACAGATCGAGTTGGAGATGATCTTAGCCATTGATGGGAATTTAATCATGGCCATTGGTTCACCAACGAGAGATTATAAGAGCAACTCGATGGGTAGATGGAGAATACACTTGTGAGGTCAAATTCCTTGGTAGATCATTCTATCCAGCTACAAAAGTCGAGCAAGGAAGAAGAGTTCGAGCCAGGAGGGATGTAAAGACAGAGAGGGAGCAAAGACAATGATTTTGGAGGAGTTTCTAGTTCTAGAGAGACAGTAGCAGAGAGGCCGAGTTATTCCACTAGAGGCTGCACAGGGACTGCACATGCAACTTTAGAGGGCAGTTCGATTTGGCTGAGGAGGAGGTCGATTTAGTTGCCAGATGTTGGGATAATTTTCTAGAGGGCCTGAGAATCACTTCCAGCAGCAACAACAGACAAGACGACTTGATCAAAGTTAGTTCCGAGTAGTGTGAGTTACAGGTTGTGTAGAAACTTGTGCAGGGGTGTTCTGGGTTCTTGTTCGAGTGGCCAAATTTCTGCCGGATTGCTTGTGGAGAAGGGAAAAGTTCCCTTAATAATTTTGGCCATATTTGTTGCCGAGGATAGCCAGTTTTGGGGCATCCAGATTATACCTTTATTTTCACTACTGCATCATAATAATAAGACCCTTATCTGTTGCACTGGTTTTCCCACTTGGGTTTTTCCAAGGACATTTGTCCAAAAATAATGGTGTCATTTTATTGTGTGTGTGTGCTCTATATTTGTCAAGTGTAGTAGTTTATTTTCCGCAGTATTTTTACGGTGAAGAAATTGCAATGCGATTTATTCGTTATTTTGTCGTAACAAAATAAACTGCATAATTAATCTGTTAGAAAAATAAATTCCAGTTGTTGCATTTCAAGGAATTTCACACCCTTTGATTGGAACCTTGTACTTGAGCCGATTCTTTCCCTTAGAAGCCTCTTGGTTGCCCTTGTACCTTCACACCCAGAATATATCTTATACCTACATTCCTCCCATTGGTGAATGTCCATAAAGAACAGGGGGCTTTGGCTGTGGTAGTGCGCCACTACCCCATTGTTGTCACCTGGTCTAGTAATAGCCTTGTAGGGTACCTCTCTCCAAGGTTTGTTAGATTTTGCGGCAATAAGGCAGATGAGATTGAAGCTAGAGATGCTTTGTTTCATAATTATTAAACTTTGATTTGTATGTTATAGTGATTTTATCATCTTGTTTTTGGTATTCTACTCGCTTCCCATACACTATTCTACAGTAGTGTAATAAAATGTTATCACATCTTTGCCTTGAAGTCCATTTTTTCCGACTCTTGTGACAATTTTTTTCCTTTTCATTCTCCTTCTTAGGTTGGTGTTTTTTAGCAGTGTTGTAATCATCTATTGCATTGTAATTGGATGTTTTCTTTGAAAATTTGAACGCTACTTGATATCGAGTATTGATTTTTCTTTCAATTATCTTTGGCAATGGTTGCAAAAATAACATATCTACCCTTTCGGTTAAGTGGTCAATTTTTCATTATGATCATTATGTATCCTTGATGTTTCATCCTTGTCATCATTTCTCATTCTTAATAGGGTTTGCCATCGTTTCTCAGATTTTCTGTTAACTTTCTAATTTTGTCTTCCTTCTGTTAATTCTTTTTGTACTCCTCCCAACCTCTTTTGCCCTTCTCCCAACTCTTTCTACCCCTTTTCAACATTATCTATGTTGTAGCTCCTAGAGACAGCCTTGAGTTGTATAAAGACCAGTGCCTAGGACATCTTAAATGCAACGAGCATATGACTCAACTGACTGCAGTTGGAAATGTTTGGCTCTCATGCAACTATCACTAAGATGAATGGTTTTAATAAGGGTGGAACCGAGACCCCAAAGTTAAACACAACAACTAGGAGAACTGCAGAAACTGAATACAAACTGCAATAAGTAAATGCATCAGACAACTCTAAAACAAAATGCTGTAAAAGGGGGTCGACTTCTAAAATGAATACACAGTAATCAAATTATATATGAGCGATGACTATGGCAGAAGATGGAGTAAGATATCAACTATAACCGGGCTTATCCAAGGATAAGAATCCATATACACTGGGCTTATTCAAAGATAAGAATCCATATATCCGGGCTCGTTCAAAGATAAGAATCCATTGTAGTTAGTATCGGAAGAACGACGGAAGAGATAGAAAATGAACAATGTATCATGCCATCTCACCTATTTATCACTAGCCACCCCCATTAGAGGGATGTACCTTGGACATATTATCCCCTTTAAGGGCTGAAACCACCCAATAAGATGTTTGGTTAACCCCCTTTGGAGCTTGGAGACACTAGCACATGCCAAAGCCCACTACGGAAGGGCATGCCATTATGAAGTGCCCGTTTTGTTATCCGTGGTTTGTAAATTCTTTTACATGATTATTCTAATGAGTGGTTGTACTGGAAGCCTAAGGGACGCATTGGATCTTATACAGGATTGTAGGTGGTTTCCATTTGGGTTTGGTCTCCCATATGGGATCCTAACCCTCAGAGGACTACATTGGCATATATAGGGTGTGTGTAGAGAGCCATGGCCTCCACAACAATAGACAACACTCCACGGATCCCCATCAATGTTCAGAGATTACTAGAGATCCACTTTTGGGATGATGATGATGGATTTGGTACACTATGCCCAACAAGCCCCAAAGGAGCCCCACACTCTTGGCAAGTGTCCCAGGACCTGTACGATGTCATGGCAGCGTTCATTTCATCATTCGAGCCCTTGCAGAGGGTGTAATGCATCTTCGACTCATATGGAGACTCATGGGGTTATTTATGTGCCCCCACACCCACTGGGAGCACCACAGGTCTCATGGGGTTATTTATGTGCCCCCACACCCACTGGGAGCACCACAGGTCTACTACTTGGAGAACAAGGGGCCAACCCCCTTGTCCATCATATATCGAGGAGTTTATTCATCATTATGGCACTTTTGGATATTATTAGGCCTTTGGAGGCCCCACGACACACACATATTATTATTTGACCTCTTGAGAGGCTTAATTTTTCATTTATAAGCTAGTTTGGTGGGTTTGTTACCAAAAGGGGTTTTATTCGCACATTATTTTATCAGTAGAGGCTAATGTAGGCACATAGGCTAATTCAAACTCCTAAGAAGGATATATATTGATGTTTGGTAAATTCATTTGTATCATCACTTGAATTGGGATTTCTCATCTTTAGAGAGCTTCACATTTCTTCTTGGAGGATTATTTTGGATGATGGATGAATTTTGATGTCTAGGTTTGGGCACTTTTTTTTTTTTTTTTAAATCTTGGAGCTTCGTTTTTGCAAATGTAATTCTAGTTGGATATTCTCTAACATTGTAAGTAAATTTTAATGATATATTCTTGTTGTTGAATATTGTTGAACTTCGCTATAATTAGGGCTAGTTGTTGAATGGTTGGAATGTGGAATTAAGTGTCTATTTAGCTCGTTTAATGTATGGGCCATTGTTAGATGAATGAAGTGTCCTAGAGATTGTTTTGTCTCGATAAGATTGCACCATTTGTATGAAGTATAAATGCTTGAAGGTGACTTTTCTTCTTTTTCCATTAACATTGGACACAATTGACTTTTCGCGCCTCCTTGATCAAGAAACCAAATTCTCAATCATTATCATCCTAGACTCCATATCCCCAAAGGAAACAAGCACTCGTCTGTCAAAAGGGTGGTCATTTTCCCCTTCTTTCTTACCTTTTTCCCCTTTTCCCCAGGTCTAGCCCTGAGAGGTCACCTAGGGCATCAATTTCCTGGGAATTCACCTACAGGAAAACTTCGATCTCTTAGAGGCTACTGCGTCGGCGGGTCCCCTCACTTTCCTCCAAATTTGAAGCAATTCGAACAGTGGAATCTTCGGGAACCCCAAGCCCTAGCTCTAGGACCAAGTTTTGCTTAGGCATCCCCAAGGCTAGAACCTAGTAGGATCAATTTGACTCATTGAAGCAAAATTTCTTGTTTGATCCTTCCCCTCACCTTGTCTAGGATACGGGCATCATTGGTTGCCATATTCCATCCCCGAATCTGGGCTTGGTCCACTTGCTCCCTCTCGTTTTGTCTAGATTAAATCATCAAGGACTATTTGGGAATCCAAGTTCTTATAGGATTTTAGGGATCGAGAAGTACCTCTACAAGTTGTATACTTCTCCCTTATCCTCACCCTCTCCCTTGGAAGGCAAGTCCCTTACTTAAAGAACAAGCAAGTTCCATTCTTCACCTCCTCCTTGGGAAAGGGTTTGTGGGAACACTTCATACCTATTCATCGACATATCCTTTATAAGTGGCTTCCCAAAAACATCGGGAGTCCTCCCATCAGGGAAAGTCCTTAAAGAGCAGGAAGTCTTAGCCATGGTGATAGTGGGCTAAAGCTTCCATCGTTGCCCTTAGTCTAGCAGTTGCCCTCTTAGGAATCCCATTTAGGTCCCCTATTGGTTTGAGTGGTAACAGTCACAAAGCTCCAATTCTCCTCCTCAACTTATGTGTTTGGATTCATCATCAGGGTCCATGAAGTATGCTCCTCAATCCAAGCATCCTCTGTTGGAAAATTGATTAGTGCAACATTTTTATCTGACTTTTCCTGACTTGAAAATTATTTATGACATTATGTTCTTCTTCTTGTTTATGCTTATGTTCTAACTTCTTATTATTAAATAAATGCTAAAACAATAAAGATCTCAACCATACAAAGATGAACACAAGATATAGGCTTCAAGCCAGGGCAAAAGCCCTCCAAGGGGAAAACCTAGAAATAACTTCTCTTCTTATATAGATCAATTCAAAGGAGACTTTCATGACCAAAAACCTAGACTAGGGCTACCGCTAGGAACTTAGCCAACAACCAATCATCCTTCACCAAAACAAGACAAGAGCAACAAACTAATATTCACTGAAATGCAAGGCTCTTCTAGCCTTTCAGTTCCCCAAGAAGAATTTGCCACTATTTCGACAACCTTTGGACTTGAGGTGTGTCTAGAAACCCTAGGTTTCTTGCATGTGTGAGCTAAAGTAGGCAGATTTTAGATCTGTGAACTTTTTCAGTGGGTAGTTTGCAAGATAAATGATGGCCTAGGAAGCCTAGAGGGTTAGACCTAGAAAAGAAGAAGTGGGAGGAGGAAAATAGGTTAAAGGTGATCACCTTTATGTTGATTTTTGTAGCATCGGATGTACTCTAGCCTCGAGATTTTGCAGAGAGGCAAAGACACATGCATTCTCCAAGACCCAAAAATCATTTGGGAAAATTCTACGTGGAGATGATTTAATTAAAATAATTAATCATTTTTAATGTATTCCTAAGTCTAAACTTAGGAAATGTGATTAATTAAATCTGGTGTGAATCTTGCAGATAAAGACGAGGATAGAGTCTAAGCTAATCTTAGCCATCGATTATGTTTTAATCGTGGCCGTTGATACCTCAATGAGAGATTATAAGAAGGAACTCGATGGGCACTTGGAGAACACACTAGTGCAGATGTTTAGTTGCCTAAGCAGATCGATTTTCTTAGTGGCTGAAGTTTGGCAAGAGAAAATCAAGTCAGAGGGTGAGTTGCAGGTGGGAGAGAGAGGGCATCAACAATAGTTTGAGAGTGCAGGACAAGTCTCTAATGGGCAACACAAAAGACGGACGCAGTTCATCAATGCAGAGGAGTGACGTAGTCACTGCGCAAAGGATGACGCAGTGAGGCCAACATAAGGGTAGAGGGTCCTCTTCGGGTTTATAAAAACATTGTGAAGTGTGAGAAATTGATCAGTAAATTTCTCTTTGTGTTCCTTCCTCTATTTTGCTATCCGGTATCTTGTACAAAAATTATTGCTGAAGATTAATAAAGAAATCCATATATGCTGCACAGATTTTCCCACATTGGGTTTTTCCAGGGACGATTATCCAAAAATCACTGTGTCATTGTGGTTATATGTGTGCTAGTATTTTTCCTTGCATTTATTTTCCACAGTGTTTTATTTATGAAGGCTAAAGTGTATGTTTCGATATTTGCCGTAGAAAACTACAAATAATTTGTTTAATCAATTTAACAAATATAATAGATAATATCAGTTGCTAGAGCAAAAATTCGAGACATCGAATTTTCACATGGTATTAAAGCACAAACAGGAGGCAGGAGAGCTCTAGTGCAGAAAGGAAAAGGAGCAGCGTAGCTCTGCATGAGCAACTGCGCGAAGCTCTTAGAAGGGTGTGCAATCCATTGGCCAGGGAGGAAAAATTTCGTGGAAAAATTCAATTTTCTGAGTGAGTCGACAGAGAATTAAGTTTCTGGATCGAAGGTTGTCAGAGGTAGAGGGAGCAACTGTATTTCTTTTTGCAGATCAAATTTCTAGCTAGGACGCAGTATTTTTTAGCTGCAAAATCAACGTTGGGAAGGAAAAATAGCACATAAAATCATGGATAGTCATGATGCATCAAAATTATCTTCCAGGTTGGAAGAAGAGTTTGCATGTTTGTAAGGTTTGACATCAGCGGGTGTTTGGTATATTGATAGTGGAGCTTCAACTCACATGACTGGAGTACGGGAGTATTTCTCTAGCTATCGAGAAGAGCAGATGGACTTGGAGATAACTATGGGAACATAACTAAGTGTACTCTAGTAGGGAGAGATACCATAGATTTTCAAACGGAAGCAGGAACTAGCACTAGTGCCACTAATGTGTTGCATGTGCTAGGATTGGTTATGAAAGAAGGACAAGGGGTATGATGTATACTTCGTGGGAAAGAAGGTGTATGTCAAACACCCTAGTTGGAAGAAGGTGAGATAGATTGGAGCTCGAAGCAACAGGCTATCTAGGTTGCAGATCGATTCTCTAATGGCACTGATCGATAGTGATAATAACAGTGGGAAGGAGCTGAATGAACTATGGCACAAGAGGATGGGACACTTACACCATGGAGCACTTAGGATGCTTAGAGGGACTATAACAGGAGTTCCAGTCAGTACCTAGCACGATGACGTATGCAGAGGATGCGTACTAGGGAAGTATGCAAAGACAACATTTCCCAGAAGTGACAACCGAGCAAATGGTGTGCTGGGGTTGATACACTTAGATATTTGTGGCCCAATGTCCACTAGAGCTCTTAGAGGTGGCGAGTGTTTTGTCACCTTTATTGATGATCACTCCAGGAAAACCTGGATCTATTTCTTAAAGACCAAGGATGGGGTATTTGATCGGTTTAGATAGTTCAAGGCTCTCATTGGGAACATGATAGGGAAAAATATCAAGGTATTGCGTTCAGATAATGGTGGAGAATATACAAATAAAGGTTTCACAGACTTCTGCGCAAGGGAAAGCATCAAAAGAGAGTGGACAACTCCATATAATCCACAACATAATGGAGTAGCGGAGTGAAAGAATAGAACAATAGTTGGGGCAACAAAGGCTATGTTATATGACCAGGATTTGCATAGATTCTTATGGGCAGAGGCATTCAACACAACAATGTACATTTAGAACAAAACTCCTCACAAAGCATTGGGGAAGAAAACGCCAGAAGGGGTCTTCATAGGGAACAAGTCAGAAGTTAGTCATTTAAGGATATTCGGGAGTGTAGCTTATTGCCACATTCTAGACAAGAAGCGTAGTAAGTTGGATCAGACTGCAGATAAGGGGTATCTCGTAGGATATAATGAGACCTCAAAGGCATGCAAGATCTACGTTCCTAGCAATAGGGAGATTGTAGTAAGGCGAGATGCAAAATTCATGGAATAGAGATTTCAGAAAATCTCGAGAGATTCCTGCAGGTGATCCGTTAGCAGATTTTCCAGTAGTCCAACAACAACAGGGACAACGGGTAGGGCCAGCAGGAGAACAATCACAGGGATCGAATACAGTGACCAGTACCAGTATTTCCTTAGGAATAGGAGATCCAGACAGTTCTTAGCAGACAAAACAACAGGAACACGAGGAGAAATTGATTGAGCCTCCCACCATCAGTGGTAGAACTAGTAGGGAAGTACGTTAGACCTTGAGGGACGCAAAGGAGCTTGTCGAAGCTCCTAGAATCGACAAAAGGCAACGTAGACAACTTGACAGATACCAAGCTTTGGTAGCTTAGGTTGAAGAACCCTCCAGTTTTCAGGAAGCCGTACAGCATCAGGTGTGGGTGGATGCCATGGTAGAAGAGTATAATTCTATCATGACTAATGATGTCTAGGAAGTAGTGCCTAGACTAGAGGATAGATCAATTGTAGGTTCACGATGGATCTACAAGATCAAGTACATTGTAGATGGCAGTGTAGAGAAGTACGAGGCTAGATTTGTGGCAAAAGGGGTATGCACAAAAGGAAGGAATAGACTATGAGGAGACCTTCACCCTAGTTGCTAGACATACCTCTATCAGGTACATTATATCCCTAGCAGCTCAGATGGGATGGGAGATTCACCAAATGGACGTCAAGACAACATTCTTGAACAGGGTGATAGAAGAAGAGGTGTATATCGAGCAACCTGAAGGCTTTGAGACACCGGAGAAGTGCACTCATGTATGCAAGTTAAAGAAAGTCCTATACGGGCTCAAGTAGGCACCCAAAGCGTGGTATAATCGAATTGATAGTTATTTGCAGTAGTTGGGATTCATCAAGAGTGATGCAGATCCCAATTTCTATTATCTGATGATGGAGTATGAGCCTCTCATTCTGGTTTTGTATGTGGATGATCTGTTTTTAACAGGATCATCAGGACTCATAAAAGATTGCAAAAGAAATCTTGAAGTAGAATTCGACATGAAAGATATGGGCTTGATGCATTATTTTCTAGGATTGGAGGTATGGCAGAAGAATGGGGAGATCTTCCTTGGACAAGGGAGATATGCTACAAAGATTTTGAAGAGATTCAGAATGCAGGATTGCCGACTCATGGCAACTCCCATGATCACCAATTGGAAGAAAATAGATGTATTAGGAGACGAGGAAGTTGACCCCACCTTGTACAGACAACTCATTGGGTCGCTCATGTTTCTGGTCAACACTAGGCCAAACATCTGTGACACTGTCAACACCCTTAGTCAGTTCATGGTGGAACCGAAAGGGGTACATTAGGCAACAACTAGGCAAATTATTAGATATGTGTGTGGGACAGTTGGATATGGTTTGAAATATGTGGTGGGACAGTTGAAGTAGATGATGTTAGATTGAACGGATTCACAGACGCAGATTGGGCAGGTAGTTTAGTAGACTGGAAAAGTACCTCCAGGTACTGGTTCAGTGTTGGATCAAGAATGATCTCTTGGTGCAACAGGAAGCAAAAGTCGGTAGTACTGAGCTCAACAAAAGCTTAATACATGGCAGCCAACACAACTATGTGTGAAGCGATTTGGCTTAGGAAATTGATAGTTAGTTTGTTAAGGAAGAGGATGTGAGTGACCAATGTTTATTGTGATAATTTGAGTTGCATTAAGCTCTATGAGAATCCAATATTTCATGATAGGTCGAAACACATCGATATCAGATGTCATTTCATCAGAGACTGTGTTCAGCGTGGGGCAGTTCTGTTGCAATATGTTCCCACAGGAAATCAGGTAGCAAACGTACTGACGAAAGCTCTAGGGAGAGCTAAGTTCATCTAGTTCAGGGAACAAATGGGTATGGTATGTGAACTTTCCTAGATCTGACAATCTTAGGAATCCTACTGCGACAATCTGAGTTTACTTCTCCTATTATGTAAATTACATTTACAGAATTAATTCAGAATGGATTATTGAGGTAACTACTGAAGCAAGCTACACTTACTTCAATATGATTCCGAAACAAGGAAACTAAACAAGAAATCAATCACACATAGGACACCTTTATTTTGGACTATGTCCTCGGAAAAACCCAATGCGGGAAAACCAGTGCAACAGATCTGAGGGTTTGTATTATTAAGTGGTATAAATTTCTGAATACATCGTTGAATACCTCAAGGGTTATTCAATGATAGAGAGAGAAATACTGACAAAAAGAATTGTGAGTTTTACCTCACTCAATCACTGGAAAATCTGGCTGATCCGGTCACTGGAAAAGATGCCTCTAGAGGTCTTTGTGCAGTCACTGCATAGGCCCTGCGTCACCTCCTCTAGGCACTGCATCACCCCAACAAAGGATTGATTTGACTCCCAGAGTCTCAGATCTTGTCCCCCGGTCTCACACCCCAGCATCCGGCTTCTGGATCTGATCTGACAGCGAAATCTCGGAAACCTTCTTAGCCACTGCGCAACCTCTGCGTCATCCTATCTGGCTTTGCGTTGGCTATGCTAGACATCTCTCTGCCTCTCTCTGCTGGTGATTCTTCGACTGAGAAAATATTTCCTCGGAAGCTACTTTGCCCCTTTCTGTGCTGGAATCACTTAGATCTGATCTTCGTTCGAGCACTTTCTCCGTCAGAAGAATTCGATCACTTGATTCATTTAGTGTGTCTTTCCAAATGACCCTCAAGCTTTCCTTTATATTTTTCTCGTTGAGAAATCAACGACCGAGATTAGATCTCTAATCAACGACTAAGATTATAACATGATTTGATCTTCGCTTTCTAGATCATTCTCACTCTGTTTTATTAATACCTTTTAATTATTTAATTTCCCTTAGTTAGACTTAGGGTCTCCATTAAAATAATTAATTTTTATAATAAAACATGAGCTGAGTGGAATTTTCACAAATGATTTTTGGGTTGTTTGGAATACCAGTGTCTAAGCCTCTCCACCAAATTTGGGGCTTAGAGCACTTCCGATGCTACCAAAAATCATCACTCCCTCTTAGCGAGGAAAGTGCTTTAACAATATGCTTGCGACACACTGCTCTGACCCTGAAACATCCTATGTGCTGCTGATGTCTGACAAGCTGTCCATCAATCTCTGCTACCAAAAATCGACACTCCCTCTTAGCGAGGAAAGTGCTCTAACAATATGCCTGCGACATATTGCTCTGACCCTGAAACATCCTATGCGCTGCTGATGTCTGACAAGCTGTCCACCAATCTCTGCGCTGCTGTTGCAACTGTACTGCTGCCCATGACACTGCCACTACCACTGCTGCATCTACTATGCTGCTAACACTGCCACTGCAAACACTGCAACTCAACTGCTGAGAGAAGTAGCTGAAATTACCCAAAGACCGAACAAGTGTTCAGTGGATGCATCTTGGTGTTGGAAGACGCTGACTGCTGAAAACTATTTTGCTGTCCCTCTGATGCACTGCGCTGCTGTTGCTGTGCACTGCGTTGTACTCCTGTGCACTGCGCTATCAATGCTACGCCGTTGTTGCTCTGCTCTGCGCTGCTCCAAAAACAGGCGTTGCTACCTATTGCACTGTCGTCTCCATCACTCCTCGGCTCTCACAGAAAACTCCTTCATCTTGCTACTGCAAATATGGGCTCCCATAGCAAGGTAATGATCCAAGAGGTGGGCTCCTCGAGAATCCTGCCCAATATGGTACTCTTGGGTCTTATACTCCTCCTCCTAGGTTTGGTGCCCCTTTCAAGTCTAGTCCCTGGTTGGGACCCTTCCTCTCTTTGCAACTCACACTAGACAACTCGCACTTTCCTCCGACAACTGCAAGTTGATCTGCTGCCCAGATCTGCATTCTGGATAACTCGCACAACCTTATATGGCAATCTCGTACAATCATCCCTGCAGAGCTGCAAAATATGAAAACTCAAAACTAGAGAAGGAAATGATCTCGCCAAAATGTTGAATGCGTCCTCTCTCTTCTGCGCAGTTGTTGACTGGCTCTACGCACTCCCTGCTGGAGTAAGTAGATCCGTTCTCGACTAATGCTGCTCTCCAGTGAGAAATCAAATTCCTTGGTTCAGAATTCTTTGAGGAAGAAATTCCCTCAGTGTCATGCAACCCACTCGCTGCCATCTCAGTCGAAAACTGTCGAACTGCTTCCTCTTCTTCCCCCTCTGCGCAACACTAGGCAGGCTTACGCACTCCTTCTGGAGCTCGTAGATCTGCTGCTCGGATCTACTGCTCAGATCTTGGATAAATGCTGAATTCCTCGGCTAGGAATTCACTAAGGAAGAATTCCCCGCTATGTGCTCTTTTCTTTCTTTCGATGCTTTTATGCCTGGCAACTACCTGCAAAAAATCTGCATCCATCTGGGTATGCGTGAAGGCTCTGTGTAGCTCCCTCTGCCTCGGCAAAATCTTGAACTGGAAGTCCTACCTCTCTGTTAAATTACTTAGAGGGAGACAACCTCGAAAAATCAGCCCTTCTGGCTAGAATTGCACAATCCCCTTGGGGATTCGAGCTGCTGCTACAACAATTTGGCCTTCACTTTTAGCGTTAGATTTGCTCTTTGTGTTTCACATCAAATGCTTTGATTCCATGTGAAAATTCCTAGATCTGATAATCTTAGGAATCCTACTGCAACATTCTGAGTTTACTTCTGTTATTATGTAAATTACATTTACAAAATTAATTCAGAATGAATTATTGAAATAACTACTGAAGCAGCCTACCCTTAATTAAATATGATTATGAAACAAGGAAATTGAGGAAGAATCAATCACACATGGGACACTTTATTTTGGACTATGTCCCCGGAAAAACCCAATGTGGGAAAACCGTTGCAACAGATTTGAGGATTTGTATTATTAAGCAGTAGCAATTTCTGAATACATTGCTGAATACCTCAAGGGTTATTCAGTTACAAAGAGAAATATTGGCAGAAAGAATTGTGAGTTTTACCTCAATCACTGGAAAATCCTGCTGATCCAGTCACTGGAAAAGCTGCCTCTGGAGGTCTTTGCGCATCCTCTACATAGTCACTGTGTAGGCCCTGCGTCACCTCGTCTAGGCACTGCGTCACCCCAGCAAAGGATCGATCTAACTCCTAGAGTCTCAGATCTTGGCCTCCGGGTCTCACACCCTGGCTTCCGACTTCTGGAACTAATCCGACAGCTAAATCTTGAAAACCCTCTTAGCCACTGCGCAGCCTCTACATGGCCTCGCGTGGCTCTACCCTACGTCTGCGTCAACCTTTCTGGCTTTGCGCTGGCTATGCTAGACGTCTCTTTGCCTCTCTTTGCTGATGATTCTCCAGATGAGAAAATCTTTCTCTTCAGAAGCTACTCTGCCCATCTTTGCGCTGGAATCACTTGGATCTGATCTTCGTCCGAGCACTTGCTCCGTCAATAAAATTCAATCACTTGATTCATTCGGTGTGTCTTTCCAAATGACCCTCAAGCCTTCCTTTATAATTTCTTGTTGAGAAATCAACGACCGAGATTAGATCTCTAATCAACGACTAAGATTATAACATGACTTGATCTTCGTTTTCTAGATCATTCTCACTCTATGTTATTAATACCTTTAAATTTTTAATTTCCCTAAGTTAGACTTAGGGTCACCATTAAAATAATTAATTTTTATAATAAAACATGAATCGAATGGAATTTTCACAAACGATATCTAGGTTCTTTGGAATACCAGTGTCTAAGCTTGTCCACCAAATTTGGGGCTTAGATCACTTCTGATTCTACCAAAAATCAACATGGTAGAGAACTCGTTTTAGTAGCAGAAACAAATGGATTCTCAGTTGTAGAGACAACAAATGAGAGGGAGTTGCAGTAGTTGGCAGCAGTACAACAGGGTTAGCAACAACACAAATGCACCGTAGAATCAGAGTTGCGTAGTAGTTGATGGACAGAGGGGCTAGACATTAGTAGCGCAATAGGAGATGGTGCAAAATCAAAGTGATGCTTTAGTGGGTTGTATTACTAGAGCACATTCCTTGCTAAGAGAAAGTGTCGATTTTTGTAGCATCGGATGTGCTCTAGCCTCAAGATTTTGTAGAGGCGCTAAGACACATGCATTCTCCAACACCCAGAAATCGTATGGGAAAATTCCTCCTGGAGATGATTTAATTAAAATAATTAATCATTTTTAATGTATTCCTAATTCTAAACTTAGGAAATGTGATTAATTAAAGTGTATTAATTAAATTTGGTCGAAATCTTCTAGATAAAGACGAGGATCGACTCCAGGCTAATCTTAACCATCGATCATGTTTTAATCGTGGCCATTGATACCTCAACGAGAGTGTAGAAATTTTGAGGCCAACCCCGGTTATCAGTTTCTCCTTATTACTCCCATATAGTTAAATGCCCATTCCTGTAAACATACATTCAACAAGTTGGAAATAATAAATATTTCTGAAAACACAAATTTTGGAAATTTCAAAGTGCTGGAAAATGCAGAAATAAAACTCAGAAATTATTTCAGCCACACACTTGGAAAATGACAAGCTGATTTTTGGGTAATATGACCTTGGAAAAACCCTCTACAACTCTTGGGGAAAACCAGTTCGAAAGCTCTTCTTTATTTTTGAATATTGCTTTGACAGAGAAATGAAATATACAGTAAAAATTTCAGCAACCATAATTTTTACTTGTCTCGAAAATTGTGCATAAACTCCACCTCGATTTTCGTGTCAAATGCAAACAGAAAAATTACAGTAGAAGGTACAACCTTACATGCTGTACAGACAACACCGAAAACAGTGCCGAAACAGTTGTATGACCTTCCTCGAAAACTGTGCCAAAGATGCCTCGAAAACTGTGCTGTACGGCTACTGTACGGACCTTGTTTTTCGTGCTTCTGAGATGCTGTATGGACCTTGAAAACAGTGCTGTTTTTTTGCTGTACGGACCTCGATTTCCTGCCTCCTTAACTGTTGTGCGAACCTCGAATTTCATGCTGCAATAAATGTTGTTTTTCCCTTCCTCGAATTTCGTGCCACTTGCCTCGAAATTTGTGCTGCTGCTTCCTGTACGGATTTGCTGAAATATAGTTGCCTTGGTAAATGTGCCAAGGTATTGTTTCTCCTTCTTCCTTCTCTGCTCATAAATTTCTTCTTGCTCTTTTCTCCTCTCTCAATCTGCTCATGAAAGATTGAATGACCTTTTCTCTTCTTTTGCTCTTTGGATGAGATAGCTTTAGACCTAGGGTTGAGATTAAATGTGCATTTAATTCTCACTTTCTATTTTTCAATTCACCCCACTTAAATAAAGACCATGTTAGCCTTTTATTCCTATAGTCACTTTTCACTTTCTAATTTCACATTGACTTTAATAAAGTCACTTTAAAATTAGACTTAGTAACTTTATCACTCATAAAGTCACTTTTAAATTAGATTTGACTTTACCACTTATAAAGTCACTTTAGGAGAAAAATTTAAATACATTTGGACACTTTTCCCTAGGCCAAAGATCAAAGCCTTAGGGAACCACTTGTCCTCTGGTACCCAAATTTTAACACTCTCTCTTATCGAGGAAAGTGTTCCTCACCACACCCATCTTGTCTCTAAAGTAGACATGCTTGCCCCATGGTAAGGCTTTGGTGAATATATCTGCTACTTGCTCATCTGTGGGAATATACTCAAGCTTCATAGCTCCCTTTTGAACATAGTCTCTGATGAAATGATATCTGATTCTGATATGCTTTGACCTGTCATGAAACACTGGATTCTCCGTGAGTTTAATGCAACTCTGATTATCACAATAAATCCCTGAAGGTCTCAATGCTTGACTAAATAAGCCAAACAACATCTTGCGAAGCCATATGGCATCACAACTAGCTAGAATGGCTACCATGTAGTCTGCTTCTGCGTAACTCAATGCTGTTGCTTTCGGCTGAACCATGACACAAGTGTCGAACCCAACCCAAAACAACACCTTGAAGTGCTCTTCCTATCAGAAGCACAACCTGCCCAATCAGAATCAGTGTACCTTGCCAATCTCACTCCATCTCCCTATCTATAATCTAGACCATAATCCACTATCCCCTGCAAGTTGTAATATCCATGTTTAGGGCAACCTCCCTATTGAGGGTCCGGTGGGCCCTACCACGTTGCCGAGGTCTGCGTAATTGGGGGACTGCGCGAGGGTCCCTGTTCTGAGATGCTTCGGTGGGCCTTAAGACCCCACCCTTAACACCCTGGGATGCCGCCCTCACTAACAGTTCGAGCTTTTGGTGTAGTGGTTGGGCCTACAGTGGTATCAAAGCATAGTTCTGGCTCAGCCTGTGGAGCTAGTTATCTACGACACCGGAAGAGAAACCGTAGAGGTGAAAAATATGGGGATCTCGCAACAGTGCGACCAACATTCACCAGCCTTCAGTAGGCCAACCAAGATCACAATGCCTACATTCTTACCTCCAGTACCGAGTGAGAAAGGGAGGCAACATGATCATATACCCTTTGGAGACTATTTTCGTAAGTGGCAGTCCATGGGGGAAGACTTCAGAGCAGCTTTGCCTTTCAAAGATTACTGTTAGCTGAGGCAGAATGAAAGTGAATGGAACAATGGGGGATCTAACACGCAGAGTTCAAAGTTGCAGCATACCATTGGGAGGTCACCTTTTCCCATGTATGAGGGATCCACTGATCCCTATGAGTCTAAGCCCAAGAAGATCAGAACATTGAAAAAGATGAGTTTATTTTCATCTATTTTCAGATCTAGAGGAAATGCATCCACCTTTGAGGAGGTCAAGAAGATTGAAGAAAAAGAAGAGGAAGTACCATGCGCTTCCTATTCTCATCAAGAAGAAGATATTGAGCATGGAAGATATTTGGATCATCATATTCTTAGTGATTACCTTGTTGAGTATAGATCTCAACCTAGAGCCTTTAGGGAGACTCTAGATTTTCCTCATTTCATCCAGCTGAAGGAAGAGAAGAGGCCATGAGAAGAGGCCATGCAGCAGAAAAGAAATCAAAGGCAATAGATTTTTGTTGTCTACATTTGATGGGTCATCTAATGCAAGAACTTGGGTGAGAAAGTTGGAGGCATTTTTCCTACTACATCCTGTAGCAGGGAAAGAAGCTGTTGAAATCTCAGCGCTGCATTTGGAGGGTGAAGCCTATGATTGGTGGTGCAGCCACTTGAGCCATGCAAGGGTGAAGACTTTTGCAGAGTTCACTCAAAGTTTGATCCAAACCTTTGATGGAGAAAGAACAAAGAAAGAAGAGATCACATCACCTCTTGAGGAGGCTTGTGATAACGCTGTCCCACTCATGGAGGAGCAGCTACATGCATCAACAGTTGGGGCAGCCAACACTTTTGAGGAAGGGACTCTTGTAGCCCTACAAGAAGTTCCAAATGCACATCAAGGTATGAAAAGATCTCCACATTCCATTGTTGCAGCAAATTCTTTTTATCAATGTGGAGATTTACTTTTGCATGACCAAGAGTCAAATCTCATTGCTACTATAGAGCAGCTTGGTTGCACTACGCTGTGCAACATGGAAACACTCAAGAAGGAATCAAACCATCATTCTCATGAGCCATTGTTGGATTGTACATTACATTGGAGGTTGGGGTTTGAAGCCTTGAAGATTGATGGTAGACATCTTGGAGTAGGAAACCTTTTCTCCCTTCAAGATGACACTTTCTCAATGAGCTCCTCTCCGCTCAAAGAGGAACTTCTACTTTCAGAACCAAGACATCATTGGTTTTGGAAGACTATGGATGAAAGGGAGGTCTCAAGGAGAGATCTCATTGGAGATGCACTTCGACACACCATGGAATGAAATGCTTTTCTTCCCTTCTCACAAGAGCAGATAGAAGATGGAGGACATCTTAGGATGGATAACATCTCTCATGCTTGTGTTGGACATCCCTTGAGCCATACACATCATGATGGGAGGTTTTTGCCTACCACCTATTTGATTCTTGATAGGGTCTCATTGATCCTTGAGGAGCTTGCATTTCAAAATCCCATGAAGTGCAAAGACAGGAATTCGATTTGGGAGGATGGTGGCCCTCATGGGAGGAGTACCAGGATGAGGAGAAGAAGGAGGCATCCACAGGTGATTGAGTGGATGTGGTTGATGAGCAAGGAACTAGGAGGCTACTTACAAATCTATGATACCGGGCAACAGGAGGCTTGGTTGCACTGGTTACTCTTGAAAGAGTTTGGCCATCCCTTGGAAAACACTCTTCCAAAGAGTGGGAGGATGGAGAAAAGATGGCAGGATACTTGCATCATTGAGCAACATAGAGAATGGATGCATGATGTTGATGTGTCTTCATCACATGAGATGTATGATGGAAGTATGAGGAGGCAGCAAAATACTTTGTTGCTTTGCTTGGGAGAGCAAGGGCAGATTTTCTCTCACACTTTTGTATGATGTTGCAGGAGGAGGGGATGGCACTATCTCCTTGGTCTTTGATGATGATTGGGAAACACTTCCATCTTGGGAAGTATTCCACATTTGTTGTAGCATTATTGGAAGAACCTTTGACAAGGAGCATGTCAAAGAACATAGTTGTGTATTGACAAGAGCTTATTTGCATAAGCTCACAGCGTTGTCACCTTGGAGTAAGACTTATGGATGAAGTGTGCCCAGCAGAGATATGGTGGATCCATAACCCATAGGTCCCAGGATCACTTCATATTTGTTGCACTTGATGAACAAACAGGAGGTAATGATAATAGAGACATCTATGGCATATTCTTCTTGACTTGGGTTTTCAAGCATAAGGAGGATTATCTTTTTGCAGCACATGGTTCATTCTTCTTCATAGCATGCCAAAACACTATGAAGGACTCATGTATGGACCCATGTACCATCTTACTTCCAGCATATGGTGAGAAGCTTGTTTATACATTCATTGGTTTGCACACTCTTACCATTCTTATGCAGTGCATTGCTTCACAAGAGGGCAAGCTCGTCAAATTGCTCCATGAATTGTATTGGGCCAATCTACATGATGGAGGCAGCCATCTCTTTTGTGGCCTTGGGCAAATGTTTTATCACCACATGTATGTTCAGTTGCTGACATGCATGATTAACCATGTAAAAAGAAACATTTTGCCATTTACTTTTATCAAGCAGCAACTTGCAAAACTGTGCTGTCACTATTGGGAAAGTTGTTTCTAATGGGAGCATGAGAGGAGATATGGCCACCACAGCCAAATATTTGTTCTCTTTTGAGGTGGGCCATAAGATTGATATTCATTCATTGTACAACCAATGGCAAGTGCTTGATCATGTATTATTGTTGTTACATTCAGCCATTTACTATCCTTTAGTAGATGTGATGAATCATGGACATTGCTTGCCATGTAATTTTCTGAAGTTGCAGTGGATGAGACTGCACTGTATCCTTGTGAGAAATTGTTTGCATCATGTATCATCATGTAAAACCTTCAGCAAACCTCTCATTAGGATGTTCCATGATGACCATGTCCTATTCTTCATGGATGGATTGTTTTGGGCCAGCTTGTTCTTCATTGTTGGAGGAGCTTTCTTTGGAGGATTTTTCTTCACTTTGCCATTGGAGGGCAATAATTTTGCAGCCCAGGATCAACATACACTCTACACTTGTCATGGGTGGAGAGAAGGACAACATGGGGTAAGCTATGATGCTTGCCAGGTTCAGATTTTCAGCCCACCTTCATTACTGGAGCTTGAGGTGGAAGGAGATTTTCAGGAGTTGCCTTGTTGGGAGGTGGCTCATTTTGTTTGGATGATTGCTTGGAGATGGAGGATCCACATGAGGGAGATGTTCCTCATTATATTCCAGACTCCATGCCTTGAGTGGAGATTCTTCAGTTCTATCCTCGCAGTTGCTTGGGGACAAGCAACATTTGGGAGGGGAGGACTGTAATGTTCCAAATTTTTTTCTTCAATAAATTGGAACATTAAATTTTGTCTAAACTCATTTAGGAGATGAATAATTGGGTAAGGAGGCCCAAAGATAATAAAAACATAAATAAAATCCCTCTAGTATGAAAAGGGATCAGCGATGGAACCAGATTTCACACCCTCATGTGTGAAAGGAGATATTTGCAAAGAGGTTTGACCAAGTCAACCAGCGCAGGGTATGAGTTGGAAAGCACTACATGACAACGTAGGAGAGAAGCTTCTAGAGGAAGGGAAGCTTTTAGAGGAAGGGCCCATGAGGAGTCTCCAATTGCTATATAAATGGAGGGGAGGAGAGCTATTGCCATTCATGCATATGTTTATGATATTGAGTTGGTAATTTCGACTTCTTGAGCACGCTGGTTGTTTAACTAGTCTGCAACACTGTTTAGTGCACCGAGTGTCTCCGTTCGGAGATCTCACCCTTAGCCCCGGGGGACTTCGAGTGCCTGCTCGGGTGAGGTTGTCCCATCATTATTTTGGTTCGAGACCGAAGCATCATCTTCCAGGACAACGTTATTGCTGCAGCAGCATAATACTGTGTTGTAGGGTGTTGCCGTGGAGACTCCACAACACCTCTTCCATTGCTTGTTTTTCAGAGGGGGAGTCTTTCTCGCCTTTGGAGGATCAGTTTGGAAGCTTGAGAGCTTATTTGTAGATCTTGGCATCAGGCCAACGCATATTCATACCCCTACTGCGCAGTTTGCTCCAATAGCTGCGTTATTTTCATAGTGCATTTGCTGCGGGGTTTTGCAGATTGATTGGAGGGTGGGATCTCAAGTGTAAGGATCAACCTTCCACTTTGGAGATCCATTGGAGGAGGTCTACTTCAGATGGTTCATCATCTTCAACCTTCTCTACTTAGTTCCAGATTTGAGTTGCAGCTGCTGCCCAGCAACTCCGACATTTTTTCCATTTTGTATATTTTAGCTAATCCCTTGGAGGATTGATGTATTTTTGCTTATAAGGGTTAGAGCTTTGCTCCCCTCATTTATCTGAGCGGATATTATCATATTCAGTCATGTTTAATGCAGAGTTACAGTAGATTGCGTTATTTTCTGCAGTCCTACTTTTGGTACATATAAATTGTCGGAAACCCTTGCCGGGTGCCCTTTTCTTTGTGTAAAAGAGGTTAAACCTCTCTTTTTTTGCTATTTGATCAATATAAGCCATATATTGGTCATCTTCCATCATTTTCTGTAGCAACCCTAATGGGAATTACGCTCTCATAGTATTCAGAAATTTCTGTTTAGCAAAGTCACGGGAAATCAGGGTTTTCTAGACTAGTCGGGAAAGGCGGAACTGTTTAACTTAGCTAGAATGCTTAGTTTGAGCTGAAATTCGGAGCATAGGTCCCTCATGACCTAAGCTATCAGATCCAACCGTCCCCATCCCCTGTTTTTACGCAAATATCTGATATTAAGCTTTTTAGTGCATAAATTGCTGATTTTCCCCATCCTTTGGATTGTAAATCTGAATTAAAGTGGCTACTGTAGTTCAATATGATGTATTTATGTTCCTCACGCTTATTCTAAGCTTATTCATCACATCAAGACCGTTATACAGTTGATGTCTTGCTAAATCCCTGATTTTGAGATATTACACAAGTAACCCAAAATGTGTTTTGCAGCAACCCAGTGCACTCTCCTGGGCTCACACATGAACTGGCTCATCGTGTTGACTGCAAAACATATATCTGGTCTGGTGTTGACAAAATACATCAAGGAACCAATCAACTGTCTATACAATGTGGGATCCACCAACTTGGAATCTGAAGCGTGAAGCTTCTTCCAGTTGGTGATCATAGGTGTCGACATGGGTCTACAATCCTCCATGTGGAATTTGCCAAGGATGTCCACAATATACTTCCCCTGCCCCAGGAAGAAATGCCCCTCCTCCTGCCACACCTCCAAACCCAAAAAGTAATGCATCAAGCCAATGTCCTTCATCTCAAACTCCGATGCAAGATCTCTCTTGCAGTGGTCTATGAGTCTCTCTGCACCCGTAATGACCAAGTCATCCACATACAACACCAGAATGAAAGGCTCCTCACCTACCACAATAAAGTATAGGTTTGGATTTGCATCAATCGTTGTGAAATCCATCTCTTGCAAGTACGTATCAATCCTGGAGTACCAAGCTCTAGGAGCTTGCTTCAGGCCACAAAGTGCCTTCTTCAGTCTGCATACCTGGGACTCCTTCCCATGCACCTCAAAGCCCTGTGGTTGCTCAATGTACACCTCCTCCTGTATGAAGCTATTGAGAAATTCGACCTTCATATCCATTTGGTGGATGTTCCAACCCATCTCTGCTATTATTGATATAATGGAGCGAATGGAAGTATATTGAGCCACGGGAGCGAAGGTCTCCTCATAATCAACTCCCTCTACCTGCGAGAACCCTCTAGCCACAAATCTAGCCTTGAACTTCTCGATGCTTCCATCTGCAGTGTGCTTTATCTTGTAAAGCCATTTGGAAGTAACCACGGATTTTACCTCAGGCCTCGACACCACCTCCCAAACAACATTCTTCATGATAGAAGAATACTCCTCCTGCATGGCCTCTCCAGACCTGTTGGCTAGCTGCCTCCTCATAGCTAGAAGGCTTGGAGTCAACGATGCTGGCAACCATTGCCATATAGCTACAAAACCGCTCAGGTGGTCTGCTCTCTTTAACCGGTCTCTTCAGCCCAACAACAGATGTGGCCTCTCTCAAGGTGTCCTGAAGCCACTTGGGCTTCCTCTTCCCCGAGCATACTTCTCCCACCGGAGAGGGAGAATCCTCATCCTCATCAGAAGCCTGAACTCCTGAATGTCTGTTTGCTGTCCTCTTGCTTGAACCTGTGCCTGTAGATGTTGAAGTACCGTGTGAATTGTCCATCAGTGGATTACCTAGTGAACTGCTTTGCATGCTGCCTGAAGCACCACCCCTCTAACTCTGCGAGCCACTGCTCATTGATGGACCTGACACCGTAATTGATGTACCTCCTAATCCCTGTCCACTGGATCCCTCAGACTGACTCAGTTGCTCCTGAGGGTCTGGTGAATCTAGATACTCTAACTCCTGTGACCTCCTGAAAGCCCTATCCTTCTCGAACTTCACATCTCGCTTGACAACAACTCTCCTCTGTGTAGGAATATAAATCTGAAAGGCTTTCGAGGTCTCACTGTAGCCCACAAAGATGCCCTTCTCTACAGTGGGCTCTAGCTTGGTCCCCTTCTCCTTGGGTACGTAGGAGTATGCAATACACCCAAAGATACGAAAATGACCAACATCAAGCTTCTTTCCAGAAAAAGCCTCCTCTGGAGTCACATGCCCCAAGGCACGATGTGGACTCCTGTTCTGCAAATACACAACAGTGTTGTAGGCCTCTGCCCACAAAAACAATGGTAACCCTTGATCATGTAGCATGGCTTTGGCAACCCCAACGATGGATCTGTTCTTCCTCTCCGCAACCCCGTTCTGTTGGGGGTTGTAAATAACTGTGAACTCCCTCCTAATGCCTGCATCTGCACAATAATCAACAAACTCACCTTTTTCATTCTCCCCTCCATTGTCCGATTTGAGGGACTTGATCTTCTGACCTGTCTGAGTCTCCACAAGAGCTCTGAACTCCTGAAACTGCTCGAAGAACTCACTCTTGGTCTTCAGGAAATAAATCCAGGTCTTCTTGGAGTGATCATCAATTAATAAAACATAATATTGATATCCACTCAAGGGAACATGAGACATCCGACCGCTCACATCGGTTTGAATCAAATCAAGAATCCCAGTCGATCTGCTGTCACTACTGGGAAAGGGGGATTTGGCAAACTTCCCCATAGTACATCCTCTGCATGTATGAATGTGATCAGAACTGAAATCTGGCACACCTGTAGTAATCTCCCGCAATGTCCTCAAGGCCCCATGATACAAGTGCCCCATCCTGCGGTGCCAAATCTCGCACTGCTCTGAACTACTAGCTCTGCTGCCGGTACTACTGCTCAATGCCATAAGGGGCTAAAATGAAAACTTGTATACCTTGACATGGCGTACACCAATCACTCTAGCTGAATCAGCTGGAGCGCCCCTGGGATATATAAGCACGTGTCCTCTCTTGAACAATACCACATATCCTCTATCCTCCAATGCTGAGACGGCTATAAGGTTCTTCTTCATCCCTGACACATATAGAACATCCAACACTTTCAAGGGAGGTTTGGGTTCCTTATCAAATGTCAATGTCCCCACATCGACTGCTCTAACAATGCTGTCGTCTCCGAGTACTACCTCTATATTAGTGCCACTCTCTGAAAGCTCCGAGAAGTACTCACAGAATCCTGTCATATGACGGGAAGCCCCACTGTCAACATACCAAATCCCTGAATATGCTCCGCTAGTGGAGGGAAGTGCACACTCCCTCTCAACCTGTGTGGCAGATGATCCTGCAGTAGTGGACTCAAAAGCAATGAACCCAAACTCCCAGTTAAAGCTCCCCGAGAATCCTCTATCTCTGCTGATGCTGCCATGGTCTTGTCCTTTCCCTTCTACTTCTTCTCCAGACACACAACTACATAGTGTCCCAACTTCTAACAATTCCAACACTTAACTTTGGAAAAGTCCTCCTTGTTCACCTGTTGCTTACCTTTACCTTTGCCTTTGCCTCCACCTGCACTAGTGGAAGCTTGCTTCTTTCCCTTGCCCTTCTTGCCCCTTGCTAACAATGCTACATTGTCATCCTCCTCAACCGGTTTGGTTGCCCCAAGTTGGTTTTTTCTGATTTCATTCTGAATGCAATCATCCCACAACTTGTCCCAAGTGGGAAGGTTTTCCCTTGCAACAATCCCATCCACAAAGCTCTCCCATGTCTTGCGAAGACCATTCAATGTAGTCTACACCAACTTAGTGGGTGGAATGGTTTGTCCAATAACAACCAACTCATCTCTCACAGTAGTGATCTTTGTGAGGTATGTTGTAACACCATCAGTCGTAGCCATCTTAATGACCTTCGACTTCTCCCTTAGGACCATTTTTCTATTTTCATTGGTACTCTAGTAGAGATTGGTCAAGGCTGTCCACATCTAATGTGCATATTTCTTTCCTCTCACATGAGGAATGACATGGTATTTAACACCATCCAAAATCAGTTTCTTTTTGGCATTCTTCTTATTAAAATCTGCCAACTGAACAGGGTCAGCAGGCTCTGCTACTGGGCACTGTGTCGTGTGAACCATGATGCCCTAGACTTCTGCCTCTTCAAAGATGCTCTGGATTCTCTCCCTCCATGCACTGTAGTTTCTCTGTCCATCCAACCTATCATCCACTCTCAAGCCCAAAGACATGCTTGCTGTCCTAACAAACTGAAAATTTCAATGTTGTGGTAAAGGTCCAGTTTTCTATGTGAAAAATAAGTTTGCTGTAATTTTTCACTTGCTGTCCCAAACTGCATTTTTTAGCCACCCAAGCTCTAATACCATGTAGAAATTTTGAGCCCAACCCCGGTTATCAGTTTGTTCTTATTATGCCCATATAGTTAAATGTCCATTCCCATAAACATACATTCAACACGCTGGAAATAATAAATATTTCTGAAAACACATTTTGGAAATTTCGAAGTGCTGGAAAATGTAGAAATAAAACTCAGAAATTATTTCAGCCACACACAGAGAAAATGATACGCTGATTTTTGGTCAATATGAACTGGAAAAACCCCCTACAACTCTTGGGGAAAACCAGTTCAAAAGCTCTTATTTATTTCTGAATATTGCTTTTACAAAGAAATGAAATGTACAGTAAAAATTCCAACAATTATAATTTTTACTTATCTTGAAAACTGTGCATAAACTCCACCTCGATTTTCGTGCCAAATGAAAACAGAAAATTGCAGCAAAAGGTACAACCTTAAACGCTGTACGGACGTCACCGGAAACAGTGCCAAAACAATTGTATGGCCTTCCTCGAAAATTGTTCCAAAACTGCCTTCCAAAATTGCCTCGAAAACTGTGCTGTACAACTGTTATACAGGCCTGGTTTTTCGTGCTTCTGAGACGCTGTACGGACCTCGAAAATAGTGATGTTTTTTTGCTATACAGACCTTGATTTCTGTGCCTCCTTAATTGCTGTATAGACCTCGAAATTTGTGTTACAATAAATGTTGTTTTTCCTTTCCTCGAATTTCGTGCCACTTGCCTCGAAATTCGTGCTGCTGCTTGCTGTACGGTTTTGCTGAAATATAGCTGCCTTGGTAAATGTGCCAAGGTACTGTTTCTCCTTCTTCCTTCTCTGCTCAGAAATTTCTTCTTGCTCTCTTACCCTCCTCTCTCAATCTGCTCATGAAAGACTGAATGACCTTTTCTCTTCTTTTCCTCCTTTAACCTAACTCTAAGTGACTTTTGGGGAATCCCTAAATCCAATGGCTGAGATAGCTTTAGATCTAGGGCTGAGACTAAATGTGCATTTAATTCTCACTTTCTTTTTCAATTCAACCACTTAAATAAAGACCCTCTTAGACTTTTATTCTTATAGTTACTTTTCACTTTCTAATTTCACATTGACTTTAATAAAGTCACTTTAAATTTAGATTTAGTAACTTTATCACTTATAAAGTCACTTTTAAATTAGATTTGACTTTACCACTTATAAGTTCACTTTAGGAGAAAAAGTTAAATACATTTGGACACTTTTCCTTAAGCCAAAGATTAAAGCCTTAGGGAACCACTTGTCCTCTGGTACCCAAATTTTAATAGAGAGATTATAAAAAGGAACTCAATGGGAACTTGGAGAACACACCAGTGCAGATACTCAGTTGCCCAAACAAATCGATTTTCTCAATGGCTAATGTTCGGCAAGAGAAAATTGAGTCAGAGGGTGAGTTGCAGGTTGGAGAGAGAGGGCATCAACAATAGTTTGAGGGTGCAGGACAAATCTGGAAGGGGTAGTGCAGAGGAGGGACACAATTCATCAATGCAGAGGAGTGACGCAGGCACTGCGGAGAGGATGATGCAGTGAGGCCAGCGTAAGGGCAGAGGGTCCTCTTCGAGGTCAGAAAAATGTTGTGGAGTGTGAGAAATTGATCAATATATTTTTCTTAGTCTTTCTTCTTCTATTTTGCTATCCGGTATCTTGTACATAAATTATTGCCGAAGATTAATAAAGAAACCCTCATCTGCTGTGTTGATTTTCCGACATTGGGTTTTTCCGAGGATGATTGTCCAAAAATAATTATGATTGTGGTTATATGTGTGCTAATATTTTTCCTTGCATTTATTTTCCGTATTATTTTATTTGGGAAGGTTGCAGTGTATATGTTTCGATATTTGTCAGAGAAAACTGCAAATAATTCGTTTAATCAATTTAACAAATAGAAGAGATAATATCAATTGTTGCAGTGAAAGTTCGAGACATCGAATTTTCACACTTTATGGTGTACCAGTGCCTAATCCTTTGGGGAGATTTGTAGTCGAGTAATTATGACTATGGATACTGAATTTTCTATGTCAAGGAGGCCTTAAAGACAACTTCGTGTAACATTAGGGCAACAACAAAAGCAACTTCAAGAGATTTATACTTTGTTTTGCAAAATAAATGGCTTATTAAGGTGAATTTCAATGAAGAAGCATCACTATCATAACGAAGCATGGCCCGTACATGAAGCTTCACTATCTAGAAACGAAATTTCCACAACTTCGCATAAATGGATGCAGTAAATTAGCCCTAGTGTAGCGAAATCCCAACAACAATGTATGTGACAAAAATAAGAAGAAAGAATAGCATTAAATTGCACTTACATGTATTAAGAGTATATCCAACCATCAAAACTTTGCCAATCAAGAAGCTCCCAAACAAGAGAAAATAATCCAAACATAAAAAATGATTCCATGCTCCAAAAATTCGTCCTCCAAGAAGGATATTGAAGTTCTCTAAAAATATACAAGTCTAATCCAAGTGATGATGCAAAAATGAAATCACATCACCTGTATTTATACACTTCTAATGAGTTCGATTTAGCTAATTAGGCCCAATTAGCCCCTAAAATAAAATAATGTGCAAATTAACTAACTTTTGGTGACAAACCCACCAAACTAGCTCATAAACAAAAGAATAAGTCTCTCAAGAGGTCAAGTGATCAATAGTATATGTCTTTGGGCCTTAAAGGAGGCCTGATGAAGTCCATAGGTGCCATAATGTGAAATAAGACTCCCAAAAGTTGTGGACAAGGGGTTGGCCCCTTATTCTCCAAATAATATACCTGTGGTGCGCCCAATGGGTGTGGGGGCAAACAAGTAACCTCATGGGTCTCCAAATAGTTCGAAGATTCCTGTAGACCATCTGCAAGGGCTCAGATGATGGTGTAAGTGATTCCAGATCAACATATAGGTCCTAGGTCATCTGCCAAATGCATGGTACAACTGCGGGGCCAACTGGGCATGGTGAACTAGGTGCATCTTCCTCTACCAATAGGTGAATCTCGAGCAATCTTAGAATCTCTATGGGGATCCATGGAATATTGTCTATTGCTGAGGAGGCCCATGGCTCTCCTACACACACCCTACATGTGCCAATGCAACCCTCTGGAGGGTTAGGACTACGTATAGGGAGACCAAACCCAAAATGTAGACCATCTACAATCCTGCATAAGATCCAATGTGTTCCCCTACCTTCCAGTACAACAAGTCATTTAAAGAAATCGAGTTAAAGAGCTTCCAAACCATGGACAATATGTGGGCACTTCATAATGGCATGCCCTTCCATAGTGGGCTTTGGCATGTGCTAATGTCTCCCAACTCCAATGGGGTTTAACCAAGTACCATGTTAGTTGGTTTCTACTTTTAAAGGGGACAGTATGTCTAAGGTACATCCTTCAAATGGTGGTGGCATGTGATAAAGAGATGGATGGAATAGGGAATGAAAGGGGCAATTCTAGGCGACATGTCGGGGTACAAGGGTAGCTAATAAAGGGAAGCCCACACGTGGGTGTATAATGTCTAGGAGGGAAAAATTGTGGTGCATGAGGTACCCCGACCTTGATTTTTCCACCCTTCTTCATATGCATTTTGCCTTTTATGATTTTTCTTTGATTAACTGCTCGGGGCTCAAGAAATAAGAGCATGATGTGTAAGGTATAACAGTGGATATCCCCTTTAAGGTAGGACAGTTCTTTGCCTACTAGGGGTTGGGACAATCATGAGTTCCTAAATGATAAGGGAGGCTCATCTAAGGCCTATTGGAACCAGGGTGATGGCCATGGGGATGGGGTAGAGGTCATGGGCTGGCTTTTTCCCACGTGCTAAATATGTTCGTCTCGACCATCTTTTGCATTTTGTGGTACATTTTCCTTTTGAATGTGGCCAATTATGCTTTTACTTTTTATTTTTAGCTGCATCAACGTCTGGGGCATCATTTTAGGCTCGACCCAAGTTGTGGGCAAGGGGAAGGGGAGGCTAACCCTATGTGAACCCAGTGGAGAAATGTGGACCTAGGTGGGAAAGATGATGAATGGGGTTATAATAAACAAAAATGGAGTGATATATGCTCCAAAATTAGGGTTTCCCAAATAGTACCATCCTAGAATCTCAAAGCTCAATAAAAAGATCCCATGGGACTAGGATCCAAGGGTAAGATCCAAAAGAGGTCCAGGGGACAAGAGCACAGACCTAGCCCACTCTTTCCGTCGAATCCCCCCATTAATCCATGCCCAAAAGTTTCCATGTTAAGTAAACCACAATATTCAATTACCAAATGACAAGGCATAGGACCTTTAAAAATTGACTCTTTTAAGACCCACAAATTTTTCCATTTGGAGAATTTATTTTCTTGAACAATTTAAATTTGAGTCTAATTAATTAATTTTCTGGCTTAGGATTTATTTTTATTTTGCTAGAAAAATTAATTAATTTACACGAGGGGATTTAATATTTTTCAACCCTCTAAGACATAAGATTTCACATTTATAAGATTGAAGGAGGGAATACACTTTAAGCTTAGACCCTCAAGGCACATAACCCATCTATGACACAATATGATCTAATAAACCAAGTGATTTGTAATAAATTAATTAAGCCAACTAGCTTAAATTATTCCCAAATCACTTTTACATCAAACTTGACTAAAAAACTAGAACTCACCTAATTATTCGACAATAAATTTCACCCTAGCTTTGGGGATTTAAGCTGGAGGGGAAAAAACTCTTCTGATTAGCCGTAACACAGGTAATCAGCAAGGTAAAAAAACCTCATAGGATGAAGTTCGTCATCAAAATTATAGGCTTATCTAGTTTGTTGATTAGACTCAAGGTTTTACTAAGATCATTTACATTACATAACTTGCAGAATGGGTTGACCATGACCAATGGATTGCTGATAAGTGATCTGATCCTGTTGGAAAAAATTGGCACTTCCACTTCCTTGGAACTTTGACAATTTGAGTGCAAAAGGTACCATAAGATCATAAGTAACTTGAAGTGCTTTCAATGGTTCATGCCTTGTTGTAAGAAAATTTTTGTTTTCATTTTAAATTGTGCTTGTTGACATTGATAATATTAGATAAGAAAACTAACACTTGTTTGTATTTTGTGAGCTTACTCATAATATTGTCAAGTTTGCACTAATTGGCTCACTCTTTAAAGGACATTAACATCATAATTTAATGATCTTGGTTGCCTAAGTGAATTTCTAAGTTTTCTTGGTTTGAGTATTGGAATATCTTATTTCAAATTTTCATTGAGCAATCTTTTCATTATTTTGGGCATCTAAGTGATAA
The DNA here is from genome assembly GCA_034641835.2 of Pinus albicaulis. Classification (NCBI taxonomy): domain Eukaryota; kingdom Viridiplantae; phylum Streptophyta; class Pinopsida; order Pinales; family Pinaceae; genus Pinus; species Pinus albicaulis. The sequence continues at coordinate 9,617,575 of MU968363.1, forward strand.
TCTAATTGAGTAGCTATTGGCAATTGGAGATAAGCAAGATTGACATTTATCTTGTTTAAATATCCTTGGAGATTTCCAATAATCATTGTGGCATTGTCTTGAAGTGGGAGCATTGATAATCTTGTAGTATTGGTCATTGGTATCTTGTTAAGTATTGGTTACTCATTGAACAAGTTATTATGGGATTTTAACAAACCCGTAGTAGTTGAATAATTGTGGGCATCGTTGTATCTTGTTGACACATTCTTCCTATGGTTAAAAGATTGCCTCTTGATTTTCATTAATAAGTACTCATTATCATAATTGAAAGCCAATCATAACCGAAGTACTAAACATTAAGCAATCTTAACCTTAAAATCACTCATACCCCTTGCACAAACATTCTAAGTCTAGTTGCAATAATAACTTACCTCCAAGCATAAGCTTGGTTGATAGACATTTAGGGCCACCCTTTCTCAATTTAGCTTGAGGAACTTGGACCCTATTTAGTGGTTAACACGGTGACCTTGTAGTTGTCAGAGCCATAGTCTCTACAACACTGGAGGCATTGGGTGGTTGGAGCACAGGGGGAGGTATCGTTAATCAAGCCTTTGCTTGCTTCCCATTGGCTTCCATCCCACAACCTACTCTAGACACTGGTTCCAAAACAATTAAGGGGAAGGTTATACTTAGAATAAGCATTTAACTTAAAATCAACCCAGATTCTACATTTCACTCAGCTTGTAGGATTTGCACATTATATAGGATAGTCATTCATCCAAGCAACGATTGTTCATCCGGTTACTTTGTCTCTAATTCATAATAAGCAAAAGTTGACTCCACAAGGCATTGGTCTCACAATTTAATCTAATCTAATCTATTAATCTTGCTAAAATTAACCAAGCAGCTAGGCTATTCAATCGTGTCTCCCGGACTTGTTTGTTGACAACTTGTCCTTCATCTTCACATTTCCATAAGGACTACCCCCGATAGCCTACTATTGGGAGACAACTAGAATGGAGAGGTCGGGGATCAGAGTGACAACCCCCAACCTGAGTCGTTGTAGTAGTTCCTGTACAATCTGAGTGACAATAGTTCCACAAGTTGTTAGCCTCCCCTGCCCCTTGTCCACACCTTGGGTTGGGCCTAGAACAATGCCCCAAAGGTTGATGTAGCTAAAAAGAAAGTTAAAAGCATAATGTGGCTACAAACAACAGAAAATGTACCACAAAATGTAAAAGATGGGCGGGGCAATAAAATTTAGCATGTGGGCAAAAGCCAAGCATGATCTCTACCCCCCTATCAGTATGGCCATCACCCTGGTTCCCAGGGCCCCTTAGAGTGCCCCCTTGCATCTTTAAGGAGCCCATGATTGTCCCAACCCCTGTTGGGCAATGAATTGCATCACTTTAAGGGGGTAACCACTGCTACATCTTACGCATCCGACGCTCATCCCCTTGAGCCTCGAGCAGTAAAAATAAAGAAAAATCAATAAAAAGAAAATACATATGAAGAAAGGTGGAAAAACAAAGGCTTGGTAACTCGTACCACAATTGCTCCCTCCTACATTCATACACCCAAGGTGTGGGCCTCCCTCATCATAACTACCCATGTACCATGGCATGTGTGTAATATTCCCAATTAGCCTTGCTAATTGGAATATTGCATTTTTGCTTTATTTTGCCGCTTTAGCTAGAAATAATAAATAAAGTGAGAAATAAGAGGGGTCACCTCACTTTAGTCACCTCACTTTATAATAAAGTGTTCTTTTCCTAGTAGTTTGACGTTGTAACTTAGAGAGGGGGCTTTGGGGGTCCACATGAGTATGATGGGGGAGGCATCAGGCTGACCCAAGGTAAACTGCGCAGGTCAAAGGAGAGTTAAGTTTTGGAGGGAGTTTGGCATTATAAAAGGAGAGGTTCTCACCTCATTTGGGGCATTCATGATTTGATATTATTATTGATAGCTAGACTTCTGTCTGCTTCAGCACGCCGGTTGTTTAGTCGGTCTGCAGCACTGTTTAGTGCACGAGTGTCTCCGGTCGGAGATCTCACCCTTAGCCTCGGGGGACTTCGAGTGCCTGCCCTGGTAAGGTTCTAGTTTCACCCTTAGCTTCAGGGGACTTCGAGTGCCCGCTCTGGTAAGGTTTATTCCCGAGCACACGCCAAAGAAGAAGGAACATAGCCTTCGGTGCAAACATTTGGGGAGAGAAGAAGCCCTTGTGGCTCGCGTGGCTCAGAGAGAGGAAGGACGCCGCTTCGCAGAGAAAGGACGCTGATCAGGCCGGGAGAGTGAGGACGCTGTTCCAGGGAGGACGCAGTCCAGATCTGAGCAGGGAAAACGCTGTCCAAGAGGAGGAAGGACGCAGTTCAGCTTGAGGAGTGAGGACGCTGTCCAATCTTGAGGGGAAGGACGCAGATCTGAAGGCCATTGATAGATCCAGTTTTGGAGAGGGTAGATCTGAGCAGATATTTGCAGATCTAGTCTTGTATGTTGCAGATCTGAAGGTATAGCACTAGATCCAGCTTGGGAGATTACAGATCTGAGGAGAGATTGGCAGATCTAGCCTAGATCTGAAGAGATAATGATCTTTTAAGGTCTGAGGTCGCACATTTGAATTAGGGATGTCAGATCCAGCATAGATCTAGAGGGTTGGTAGCAGATCTGATCTAGGAGGACGCAGATCAGGAGGAATCGGACGCAGATCTGATTCGAGGCTTCAGATCTGACAGATCTGAGTATTCAGGAGGCAGATCCACCGGGTAGAACGCTGATCTGGAGAGCAGGCTTATGTGAGAGGGCTCAACAGCGTTTTTCTAGCCTTCAGTAGCTGATCTATCTGTCTGGAGTTTTTGGTGCCTAGTGCTTCATCTGTTTCTGCGCTGTCACTAGCAGAGACAACGTTTTCCACTGGAGAGGGGTTTGGAGTCGAGATCAGCTGTTTTCCAGTCTTCAGCCTTCAGAGCAGCTAGGACGCTGTCCTTGTTGCAGCCATTATTCTGTCTGAAAGGGTTTCCACTTGCCTAGGGCAAGGATAGGTGCACTTATTCTGATTTTCTTGTACTCCTCTCTATGTACTTTCAGATTAATAAAATGGCTCAGTTTTCTGGAATTCTATGTGTCATTATTCAGTGATCTGGTTCAGCATTGTATTTTCTTTATCTGTCTGGCATATTTCTGTTTATTACTGGTTATTCCCCTTTAGGGATATTACAGTGGTATCAGAGCATAGATCTGGCTCAGCCTGTGGTGCTAGCAGTCTATGACGTCCAGGGATAACCCCTACAAGAGTCTCTTCGGGGAAAGTGATTCTGATTCAGAGACAGAACAACGGAATCCAATGGAGGATATCGTTATGAAGTTGACGGAGAAGATGGATACATTCATGCAGGATGTAAACAAGAAATTTGCAGCTATAGAGGGAACACAGAGAGAACCCCTAGGGTTTTCCAGGTAGGGGAAGGATCGGGCGTATCTAGCTACATACCAGACGCTATTCCCATTGTGACAACGCAGAAGGTCGATTCCGCACCCACGCGACCCACTATGCCTACCTTTCCGGTAGAGGAAGAGGAACCAACTGCACCAAGAGATGGGGGTCCAGCTCAACATGCGGCTATGTTTGCAGATTGGCGGAGCATGGGACAGGAATTCATGGATGCTTTCCCTTTTGATCGCTATATCCAGTTCCGATGTGGCGGCAAGTCTTATGATCGGGAGCGAAACAAAGGACGTGGCTCCCACCGTGATAGTCACCGTGCAGCAAGCAAATTTCATTTGCCAATGTTTGATGGTTCACAGAAGGCAACGGCCAAGTCTTGGGTGGAGAAACTGGACCTCTATTTTCAGCTTAACCAGATGCCAGAGAGGGAGGCCATTAAGATGGCTGCATTACATCTAGAGGGTGAGGCCCAGAACTGGTGGTTTCATGGGTTGACAACACTGGGACATTCCGCAGTGACGACATATGCCGAGTTCACCAAGAGAGTGGTGGAACGTTTTGACAAGAAGGACCCGGATCAGCCTTTCCTCGAGCTGACCAAGCTCAGACAGACGGGGAGTGCAGAGGCATACATCTCAGACTTCTTGAGGGTTTCAGTGATGGTACCCGACTTATCAACAACTCGGATGATCACGATGTTTGTAGAGGGGCTGTCAGAACCACTTCGTGGCCTAGTCCGGTCGAACAAACCGGCTACACTACAGGATGCTATCAGTAGGGCCCGTGACCTACAAGATGTCTTGCCTAGGACTCGGCCACCTTATCCCCAGAGACAGGCCTTCCAGCCTAAGGGTAAGGACATGAGGGTTCCGCCTCCCAAGGCGAATCCAGGACGAGGACAGTATGATGATGAGGCCAGGAGAGAGCTGAGACGGAAGCGATTATGCTTCACCTGCCAGGAGCCGTGGGCACCGGGACACAAGTGTACGGCAGGGAAGGCGACATTCCGCAGGGGAGATATAGAGTGGGCAGTCGAGTTGCGGGCTTCAGAGGCAGTAGATACAGGACGGACGGTGCATCCTGATCTACAGACTCTTCTCGATAGGTATGCAGTAGTTTTTGGAGACATTCCACCAGGACAGCCACCAGATCGGGGGTTTGAGCGCACGATCGAGTTGGAGCAGGGCATACAGGCAGTGATGACCACACCATATAGGCATCCCAAGGCCTATCGGGATGAGATTGAGCGGGCCATTCAGGAGTTGCTGGCCCTTGGACACATTCGACCCAGTACCAGTCCTTTCGCTTCTTCAGTAGTGCTGGTGAAGAAGAAGGACGGCACTTTACGCATGTGCATTGATTACAGGGCTCTGAACAAGAAGACCCTGAAGAACAGGTACCCCATTCCCAGGATCGACGAGCTGATGGATGAGTTGAGAGGAGCACGTTTCTTCTCAAAGATTGATTTGAGATCCGGGTACCATCAGATACGCATGAGGGAACAGGACATTCCCAAGACTGCTTTCAGGTGTCATTATGGGCACTTTGAGTTCCTGGTCATGCCATTCGGGTTGACCAATACACCTGCTACTTTCCAGTCTTGTATGAACCATATTTTCAGGGATCATCTGAGGAAGTTCGTGCTGGTTTTCTTCGATGATATCCTTATATACAGCAGGACCTGGGAGGAGCACTTACAGCACATTGAGACGGTCTTGCACATTCTGGAGGAGCAGCAGTTCTTTGCCAAGCTCTCCAAGTGTGAGTTTGGATTGACAGAGATGCTATATCTGGGGCACATCATAGGAGTGGACGGGGTGAGAGTCCACGAGGAGAAGATCCGGGCTATCAGGGACTGGCCAGAGCCACGGAATGTAACAGAACTTCGTGGGTTCATTGGTATTTGCACCTATTACAGGAAGTTCGTCAAGGGCTTCTCTCAGCTTGCTGCACCCCTCACGGAGTTGACGAGGAAGGGAGCATTCAGTTGGTCGGATACGGCACAGCGAGCTTTTGATAAGCTCAAGGATGTGATGAGCAGTTGCCCAGTGTTAGCACTACCTGATTTTACGCAGCCCTTCGTCCTAGAGTGCGATGCATCAGGAGAGGGGATTGGAGCAGTTTTGATGCAGGAGGGTCATCCGATTGCGTTCGAGAGCCGGAAGCTCCTTCCACACGAGAGGCTTTATCCCATCTATGACAAGGAGATGCTGGCCATCATGCATGCATTGGCCAAATTCTGGCAGTACCTGGTAGGTGGCAGATTCAGGGTGAGGACAGATCATAACAGCCTGAAGTACTTTCTGGAGCAGAAGCAGTTGCAGGAGAGGCAGCAGAAGTGGATCAGCAAGATCCAGGCTTACGACTTTGACATAGAGTATGTCAAAGGGAAGAATAACGTGGTAGCCGATGCCCTTTCCCGTAGACCAGCCACGTTATCACTCATGAGCTTGGACGCTGACTGGAAGACTCGACTACTGGTTGAGTATTCCAAAGATAAATTTGCATGCGAGGTGCTGGATGGACAGATAGCAGATAGCAGATACAGGGTGGCTGATGAGGTCATCTATTACAGGGATAGGATCTTCTTGACTGAGGGGTCTCAGCTCAAGGAGAAGATACTCCATGCTTCTCATGATTCACCATTGGCGGGCCATCAGGGGTTCACCAAGATGTACAGGGCCGTCCGGGAGAGATTTGCATGGAAAGGCCTCAAGGAGGACGTACTCCAGCATGTTCGGGAGTGTGAGGTTTGCCAGCGGAACAAAGGTGAGATGAGCCATCCCGCGGGGTTGTTGCAGCCGCTTCCCATCCCAGAGGGGAAGTGGGAGAGTGTTTCGATGGACTTCATCACAGGGTTGCCCACGGTACAGGGCAAGGACTGCATCTTCGTAGTAGTCGACCGGCTAACGAAGTATGCTCATTTCTTCGCCATTTTGGCGCATTACACAGTGGCACAGGTGGCAGAGCTGTTTTTCCGGGAGATTTTCAGATTACATGGTCTACCCAAGACCATCGTTAGTGACAGGGACAGCCGTTTTATGGGTGGTTTTTGGCAGGAGCTCTTTCGACTAGTGGGGACTGAGTTGACACCGAGCACTAGTTACCATCCCCAGACGGACGGGCAGACAGAGATAGTTAACAAGTGGCTGGAGGGCTACTTGCGTAACTACGTCAGTGGACAGCAGAGAGCATGGTTGAAATGGCTACATCTGGGCGAGTACTGCTACAACACAACCCACCACATGTCCATTGGCATGACACCTTTTTATGCGTTGTATGGATACCATTCCCTATCTTTTGTGGACGTGATGTTTGGTGTTAGCAGGGCTCCGCGAGCCAAATTATGGATCCAAGAGAGCCAAGACATCCTCCGGGCTCTCAAGGACAACATGGCCACAGCACAAAATCAGCAGAAATTGTATGCCGATAAGGGTCGGGTGGAGAGACACTTTGAGGTAGGGGACCTGGTCTACCTACGGTTACAGCCATACCGACAGTCTTCACTAAAACAGAAGGGGGCAGAGAAGCTTAAGCCTCGCTTTTATGGACCGTACAGGGTGATACGTAGGATCGGGCAGGTTGCATATGAGTTGGAACTGCCCCAAGGCAGCCGGATTCATAACATCTTCCATGTATCATGCCTGAAGAAGGCACTGGGCCAGCACGTGACAGTCACCGGGGAGCTACCACCGACAGATCATGAGGGGCACTTGGTGTTACAGCCGGAGGCCATTATTGACACCAGGGAGAGACAGCTGCGGAGCAGGAAGATCAGAGAGTTCTTGGTGAGATGGAAGAATCTGCCGGATGAGGATGCCACTTGGGAGGATGAGAAGATCTTACAACATCCATCACTTCAGTTGCTTGAGGACAAGCAACGTTTTGCCGGGGGAGACTGTAATATTCCCAATTAGCTTTGCTAATTGGAATATTTCATTTTTGCTTTATTTTGCCGCTTTAGCTAGAAATAATAAATAAAGTGAGAAATAAGAGGTATCACCTCACTTAGTCACCTCACTTTATAATAAAGTGTTCTTTTCCTAGTAGATTGACGTTGTAACTTAAGAGAGGGGGCCTTGGGGGTCCACATGAGTATGATGGGGGAGGCATCAGGCTGACCCAAAGTAAACTGCGCAGGTCAAAGGAGAGTTAAGTTTTGGAGGGAGTTTGGCATTATAAAAGGAGAGGTTCTCACCTCATTTGGGGCATTCATGATTTGATATTATTATTGATAGCTGGACTTCTGTCTGCTTCAGCACGCCGGTTGTTTAGTCGGTCTGCAGCACTGTTTAGTGCACGAGTGTCTCCGGTTGGAGATCTCACCCTTAGCCTCGGGGGACTTCGAGTGCCTGCCCTGGTAAGGTTATTTCTGGTTTCACCCTTAGCTTCGGGGGACTTCGAGTGCCCGCCCTAGTAAGGTTTGGTTATGAGTACACTTTTCAGTTTCAGCAGCAAGGTAGCAGCAGTTTCTGGTGCAGATTTGGGGAGAGAAGAAGCCCTCTTGTGGCTGCGCAGTTCAGGAGAGGAAGGACGCTGTTTCTGCAGGAGAAAGGACGCTGATCAGGCCGGGAGAGTGAGGACGCTGTTCCAGGGAGGACGCAGTCCAGATCTGAGCAGGGAAAACGCTGTCCAAGAGGAGGAAGGACGCAGTTCAGCTTGAGGAGTGAGGACGCTGTCCAATCTTGAGGGGAAGGACGCAGATCTGAAGGCCATTGATAGATCCAGTTTTGGAGAGGGTAGATCTGAGCAGATATTTGCAGATCTAGTCTTGTATGTTGCAGATCTGAAGGTATAGCACTAGATCCAGCTTGGGAGATTACAGATCTGAGGAGATATTGGCAGATCTAGCCTAGATCTGAAGAGATAACATCAGATCCAGCCTTGGAGGCTGCAGATTTGAAGACATATTGTCAGATCCAGCATAGATCTGGAGGTTTGGTAGCAGATCTGATCTAGGAGGACGCAGATCAGGAGGGATAGGACACAGATCTGATTGGAGGCTTCAGATCCAGCAGATCTGAGCATTCAGGAGGCAGATCCATAGGTAGGACGCAGATCTGGGGAGCAGGCTTATGTGAGAGGGCTCAACAGCGTTTTTCTAGCCTTCAGTAGCTGATCTATCTGTCTGGAGTTTGTGGGGCCTAGTGCTTCATCTGTTTCTGCACTGTCACTAGCAGAGACAGCGTTTTTCAGGAGTGAGGGTTTTTGGAGTTGAGATCAGCTGTTTTCCAGTCTTCAGCCTTCAGAGCAGCTAGGACGCTGTCCTTGTTGCAACCATTATTCTGTCTGAGAGGGTTTCCACTTGCCTAGGGCAAGGATATGTGCACTTATTCTGATTTTCTTGTACTCCTCTCTATGTACTTTCAGATTAATAAAATGGCTCAGTTTTCTGGAATTCTATGTGTCATTATTCAGTGATCTGGTTCAGCATTGTATTTTCTTATCTGTCTGGCATATTTCTGTTTATTACTGGTTATCTCCCTTTGGGGATATTACAATGTGGCTTGGAGCCTTCCCCCTTACTTCCACTTTTTTCCATCACTATTTCACATGGCACTTGCCATTTGATGGATGTACCATGGACCTATCATTCCCTTAGAGGTTAAAACCACTTAATACGGTCCTTCATTAACCTCTCTTACTTAAGGAAGGAAACACCAGTACATGTTTAAATCCCATTTGGAAGGGCATGCCACTATGAAGTGTCCACTTCTGCCCTTGATTAACAAGCTTATTTACTCAATTGCACTAATGAATTATTGTACTGCAAGGTGAGGAGACACATTGGATCTTATATAGGATTGTAGGGGGGTTTCCATCTTGGACTTGCCTCCCTATACGAGATCCAAGCCCTCCAGAGGGTCATAATAACACTTGTAGGGTGAGCGTTAAGAGCCACGGGCCTCCAACCATGTAGAGCGTTGATTACCATTCCAGGGGCCTCCAACCATGCAGAGCATTGATTGCCACGCCATGGGCTTCTTTAGCACCACCAATTGCCTGTTCATGCCCGAGTTATACAGAGATGCTGATGCACTTGGACCACATTGCCCAGTCGAATACACATTCCACCCGACACTTGGTAGTTGATCAGGGCCCAGAGGAGGTTGTCTTTCCTGGGGAGACATGGGAGGGCATGTGTTATCTTCTAGCCCTCATTGATGGAGCATCAACTTGATCTTGAGCTATTTGGAGACCCATGAGACCCATTTGGAGCCCATAGAGCCCAAATTGGGGTTTGGAGATGTTTTTTAGCATTTAGAGGGCATCCCCCTTTCATTCATTATTTTTGAGGTCCTCACTCTCATCTTTAGCACTTGAGGCCTCAACACTGCCTTTCTAGGCCTCCACGTCAACCTAGCATGATCCTAAGAATGCTAATTCGACTTATTTTATGAGCTATCATGGTTGGTTTGTAACCATGGGTGGGTTACTAGACATTTTAGGCATTGGAGGGTATTTATCTATTAATTTTTGAACTCTTAGATCATGTATAAATAGATGAGGCCTAGCCTCATTCTAGATATCATCTGGGATTTTCGACTAGTTGATTTAGAGATTTTCGGCCTGCAATATGTGGAGTGATTTGGACATATTAAATGCATTTTGATGTTTGGAAAAATTTCACCATCTCTCTTGGAGCTTCTTTTGGCATTTCGATGGATGGATATTTTCTACATTGTCTTGTGAGTCCAATTTAATGCTATATTTTTTATTTTTATTAATGTCTAAAGCATGGAATCTTGTCTTATGGTTTTTAATGTTCCCTAATTAATGAAATTTTGTTAGGACATTGGAGCTATTGGAAATTTTGCATGTGTTATTCATGGGTAATGAATGAATGTTCCTAGAGGTTATATTGCTTTTGGCATCCTTGAAACTCCATTGAAAATTTCGAAGTGTAAATTTCTAGAGTAGCTGTTTAATCGCTGTTATTAAGTCTAGCTAAGCTACCCCTATATCTTGTTGAAGAGCGAAGTTCCCAAATCATGATCATTTTGAGTCCAATTCTCCCAATAGCTAGGCATTGGTTTTAAATCCTCGGTGATCACCCCTGACTCAACAAATCATCTTTCTTTTCACCTTCTCTCCTCTTTTGCTCATCCCTTTAAGGATAAGGAGGCCTCTCTAGGGCTTGGTGCGAAATTCATTAGAGGGATGCCTTTTGAATTTTGTCTGGACAAGACTCTTCCTCAGTGTCTCCTCTAGGCATCCACAAGTTTTGAACGAATTTTAACAATGGAATCTCAATATAATTGATGCCCTAGTCATCACACCAAGCGGAAACCCTAGAAGTTAATCCTTCAACTTGGGAATTCTTTGAAGGTTTATGCTTTAGTACTTTTCGAAGTATATCATTTGAAACCTTTTCTCTTGTCTACGTGGGTCTTGGACCTTGGATGAATTTTTATCTTGTCAAATATCTCAACTCTAGGTCTAGTGTAGTCTTCTTTTCAAGGGGTTTTTCTTGAAAAGTCTTCCTAGATTCTCCCAAAGCGCGCACTTTATCGAACCTTTCCATTGAATGAGCCACCTTGCGTCACTTCAAACCTATCCTAGATACATCAATTGCAAGTGAGGATTATTGGGACTCCTCCCATCAGTGAAAATCAGAGAAGAAGGGGACTTAGGCTGTGGTGACAATGGGCCTTTGTCCCAGGGTGTTGTTGTTCCCTCTAGCTTTTGCCTCTTTACAAGGCTTGCTAGTTTGTGCAGCAACATGACCATCATATGCAAGATTTTTTTCTTTGGGGGTTTGGCTTCTGATTTACTCTCTTCTGGGGCCTGGTTAGTTGTTTTGTATCATTGTATGGTTTCGTTGTTGATCAAGATAGTATGTTGTCTTTTTGCTGGAATGGTCACTTCTAGAAAAGACGATATTTTACATTGAGCCGGCTTTAAGACTAAATTAAAAAAAACTTTCTAAACTAGATAATCTAGAAAAAATCCATTTTGTGACCTAATAAATGAATTTCAGACAAATTACTTTTGGCATCGCTTTCGATCATTTCTGCTGCACTGCAATTTCTGTGGATTTCTTCTTCACAAAATCCAGAAATATCTGGCCTCTATATCTGCCACAACTGCGTACTTCCTGTAGCTCATTGCACTTCCTCCAGACTTGTAAAATCTCATCCAGACCCTGCTTTTAACTTTGCTCAGAAGACATCTGGAAAATAGAAGAATTTTGGACTGCAATTTTTTCGACAAAACACCTCCTTGAAATAAGATGAGATAAAGTAAATTTATTAATGTCCACCAAATGACCATAATGTAGGTCAACGGGAATGCACAATACAAGACTGTTGATACGAAATGGGAGTGCTAAGGCCAATTCTCTCTAATAGTTAAAGAAAGCTTTTAGAGATATTTGCAATATAATATGTATATTGAATAATTGAATAATGAAGTGATGATTACTTTGCTAGGCATGGACTGGTCATGAGAGTGAATAGGCGCGACCTGTGACTCTTTATTGAATGGTGATTAATTATTAATTATTGATTACACTTATTATGTTTATAACATTGCCATCCCCTTAAATGTTGCTCTGCCTTGAAAGCAAGGGTAATGAGGGTTATTGCCAGCGAAATATTTTGGTTCCCCATAATGATCCTTCTTTTGGAAGGTTTTCTATTTGATAAGATATTCTTTAATGGTTCTGGAATTTAACACCTTTGCTGCATTTGTTGTGAAAAAATAATTTGGGTGGGGGGTGGTTGGAGTCCATACGATTTATATTTTCTTCCTCCCCATTTTAACTTAATAAATTGTTTTTGGTGATTTGCATAATAGCTATGGAACTCCTAAGATAATGTCTAATCCTCTCAAGGACACTGTCTAGAAACCATATTCCATTTTGCAGTGTTCTATTTGTAGCTTGACTTTATGGCACTTCTCGACTCCATGAATTCTTTTGCCATCTTCCACGATCACTCTTATATCTCCGGCTGGATATACAAATATATTTATTTTTATTGAAACATTTTTGTCTATGAAATTATGAGTACTCCCTATGTCTTTAAATACAGTGACATTCTCTTTGTGTACATTCCTTCTTAGTTTCAATGTTTGCGGTTGTGCTATTCCTGCTATTACAACAAGGGATATCTTGGGCATGTCCTCTTCAGGATCTGTATTTGGAACATCGTTTTCTTCCTTATATTTTCATCTATGTCACTACTAGATGTCTTTGGCTCCTCCTTTGCTTCTCAAGTATATAGTTTTTTATTGTTGCATTTGTGCCTAACGACCTTTTGTCTCCACAATATCTATATATTTGTTTACCCATTTCTAATCCGAGTCCTTGTGTCAATTTTCCTCACCCCTTAAAGCGTGTGGTACATACTTGTTATGCTTGTTTGTAGAGACGTACGGTGGGGTTGAGACGTCTCAGCTCTTGCTATGTCATAAGTTATTGGTATATCTGGCTTGCAGGCTGTTGGATATACTCTTGGTGTTACAGTCGCAGTCAAAGACTTGATCCTAGGCCTTGCCCAGATTATTCCAGCGGGTTACTGATTCACCATGGTCAAAATAAAAATATTAATCATTAGCTATTTGTTATGCATTACATTAATGTGTTTGTAAGAGACTATCTAGAAGAGTTGGAGCTAGCACAAGGAATGAATCTTTGTCTAGAAGTGCTATACTACTTAGATTTTGAGTAGGTGGATTGCATACTTGTTCTAGGATCCAAGTCTGCAACTCTACAAGGGTCTCACTGGATTTGGTGGGAGCTGAATTGCTACTCAAGGTTTCATTTATCTAGGTGCTGAGATGATAATTATCTCTGTTAACCTCTTGGTGCACCTCTGTATTCCGAGGACCTAAAATAAACATGTGATTCTTTGGGTAGTCTTTGGTCAAGGGAGAGTTGGGGGGGAGTGTCATGGTCAAAGGATATGTAACATGTGATTCTTTGGGTAGTCCTGTGGTCAAGGGAGAGTTTGGGGGCGAGTGTCATGGTCAAAGGATATGAGTGCCTGTCCAAAATATAAAATCCAACATCTTTGGTCTGGGTAGTTAAGAGATTGTGGTGAGGGAGTTATGGGATTTCTTGAACAAACATTAGAACTGCCCACATCTTGTAATATATGGGGCACCCGAATACAAACTGCTCCTTTGTCGTGATCTCTTGCCTGTGGTAGAGTCAATGTAATCTGTCCCCTTGTGGAATCCAATATCTGTAGGTATTAAGGGGACTGAAGTATGAGGATGGTACCATTGCTCAATGAAGTGCTCAACGTAAAAACCCATCTTGGGCTTCAATCCCCCTTTGAGGGGGTGATCTAGGCTATAGAAATTTTGAGACTCAAGGAATTAATGCAACTTCTAAAATTTCACCACAAGCTCAAGGTTTCTTATGTATTCCCTATGAACTTTCAACCTTAGAGCTGATCTGAAATATTACATTACAACAGTTAACTGTTCACTTCTATATTCACCAGGCAACCCAAGAAAATAAGTACTAATCAAGTGTACTTCAATGCCAGGGAGATATAAAAGATATTATTGCAACATATTATAACAACAGTAATCTTTCCTCTTATACTCTAGATATTTGTTATTTCAGTGAACCAACTCAGAGCTATGTTATGCCAAATCAACTTGAATAATTAGGATAAAATTTGCTCAATCATGAAGATTACATATGCTGAAAATCATATCTAGTAGTACATGAAAGTTGCACAAATGGATACTTCATGTACATACAAAAGTTGAAGTATGAGTACATCTGCTACCTATGTTAATGAATCCACAGGGTCTTGATGTGAAAATTTCTGAATATTACTTATGCAGAAACCCTATTGTTAAATCTGGTTATACTTCTCCTACTTAATTAAGTTATTAATCTGAAATTTCAGCATTAACATCGAAGTAAACACATCAACAGAATTTACAGATTTAGATCTAAACAGAATACATGCATATAGACAAAGTGACACACTAGATTTTCTGGACCACTATCCCCGGAAAAAACCAATGCGGGAAAACAAGTCTTCTGGCTGTTGGAGATTTTATCTTATTATGTAGAATCTAAGTACAACAGATCTGGGCACCTTACTGGTTAACCCGACAGAGAAATATAAGATCTGCAGCAATACTTGCTGTTCCGGAGATGGAAAACTGGACTGATTCACACCCTCAAATGAGATTTACAGAACTCAGCGTCTTTTTGCCTCTAGAAACTCCAACGCTACTCTAAAGCTGCCTGCGTCAGCCCTGCTTGCCTACTAATGCCCCTGCGCTGCTCAAGAGAGGGCTGCGTAACCCCAGACTGGGTGATGCAGTCCTTACATTGCCCTAGTTGGACCAGCGTAACGCCTAATGGCCCCTTGCTGCCTCTGCGCTGCCCTTTCTGGGCTTGCATAACGGCTAAAACCCTTTGTGCTGCACAGCTGTTGCGTAGCCTTTGCTTCCTCTACGCTGCTCCTGGTTGCTACTTCTCTGCCTCTTGCTGACCCTTGGCTCTGGGATCAGACCATCCCTTTAGTCAATACTACCCCACGCTGTAGTTGAAACACTTCTAGAAATTCTTAGCAAACCCGCCCTAGAATTCCAACTTAGTTTCAGTGCTCTGCCTCCGTGTGCGTGTTCTCCAATTGACCCCAAGCCTTTCCTTTATACTTTCTCGTTGGGAAACCAATGACCATGATCTAATCTTGAATCGATGGCTAACATTAAAAGAAAGCTTGATCCGTGTGATTTAAGTCATTTCCATCACATGCTTAAATTAATTACCTTTAAAAAACAGTTTGTGTAGATCATTCATAAATTCTTGGCCAAGCATATGGTTTCAAGTATTCAGATATATTGAAAGAAACTTTTGCACTCATAATTTACAGACTCGGAATGTCTGAGTGACTTATACTTTATTAACAGAGAGGATCAGCATAAAGCTGCAACCTGCGCAATCTAGCATCACTCTATGAAGAAGAGGAGAAATAGAAAGCTGACTAATTGCTCAAAATACTAGAACAACTCAGCGTGAGTATTATGAGGGACGTAGCCTCTCATTTATAGTATTATCACTTGGTGTCTGGTGACTGCCAGTCATTATTGAAACCCTAAAATAGATTCGAGTGTAAGTGGACAACTTGCATTATCTCATCTTTTAATGGTCCGAAGACATATGGGGATTGAATCAAATACTTATGTCTAAAATAGACCTGTGGGTTATGGGCCCATTGCTGCTTCCTTTCCAGCTGGTTGGTCTGCTGCTTCTCTTGTAAGAAGATCTGCTACGCAGTTCAGGTATCCGGGCTTATGCTCAATATTGAAATCATAACCGTCAAGCCAAACTGCCCATCTTAGAATACAAACATTGTTATCTACGAGATCGGGGTTTGCTTTTATCATGCCTGGCATGATTTTGAGATCGGTTCGGACAGAAATTTTACTGGTTGAAGATAAAGCCTGAAATGACTGACGCTCTTTTTTACTGCGAGCACTTCTTTGTGGCTTGAAGGATAGTTAAGTTCGGCTCCATGGAATGTTCTTGAAGTGTAGCCACATATCTCTTCTTTGCCTTCTAAACGTTCTAATAGAATGCCTCCCCATGCAAAAGTTGATGCATCTATTTCAAGGATGTAAGATCCTTCGTCTGTTGGGAGTTTGAGTGGAGGAAGTTGCTGGACTTTCTCCTTGATTGTTTTCACCGCTTGAGTCATGGCTTGGTTCCCATGGGTTTGGTGACTTATTCAATCTTTGTTGCAGGACAACTAAATCTTGAGCTTGTCCTTTATAAAATCGTCTGATATAATTCAGACTTCCAATAAACCTTTGCAGCTGAGTTTTGTCTAGGATTTGCTCTAGGAAATTCTGTAGGTTTAGAAGAACATGGTTTTGTAGTGTGATACTACCATCAGAAATCTTTAAACCTAAGAAGTCTACATTTGTTATTCCAATCTCCATCTTGGATTTTGATAGAGCTAATCCGTGTTTAACACAATGCTCATGAAATATTTGGAGATGCTTCAGATGTTCTTAGATATTCTTAGAACGGACAAGTAAATCATCAATATAGATAACTAACCAGTCTAATCCTCTAAATACATCATCCATTCTTTTTTGAAATTCACTGGGAGCATTCTTTAAACCGAAAGGCATTACCTTCAATTGGTATTGTCCGTGCTGAACAACAAAGGTTGTTTTGTAACGATCCTCGGCAGCGATTCCAATTTGGTGAAAACCAGATTTTAGGTCGAATTTGCTGAAGATGTTATAACCTTTCATATTTTGGAGAAGTGGTGCTTGATTTGGCAATGGATATGCTATATTTTTCAGCACTGCGTTCAAGGGTTTGTAGTTGATTACCATTTGAAGTTGGCCTCTTTTGATTTCTGAATGTTTGTTAACAAAGAAGGCTCGGCATGCCCATGGGCTTTTTGCTGGTTCAATCAGACCCTTCTCAAGGAGATCATCTATCTCCTTTTGGCAATATTCTAACTCTGTTGGACTCATCAAAGTGGTTGATGCCTTCTGTGGTCGGATCTGAATGCCTTCGGTATATGGTAGATCGATCACATATTTTTCTCTTGCCCAGAAAGCATTGGGGATATCTGATGAGCACTGCTGGATGATCTTTTCAGAGATAGTTTGCAGGTATTCCTGTCAATGTGCCGTGGCAAAGGAAATGATCCTTTCTTTTTACTGTACTTCGACAGGTTTTAGTTGTTCTTGTTCCTGTACATGGGGAACAGAGAATGTACAAGTGGTTTTAAGGGGGATCTGTATAGTCTTACCAGAGATAGTTATAGAGAATAGGAGTTTCCGGTAATCAATAGGTATGGGAGACCAGTGGGTAAAGAACTTTGAACCTAAAATGATGTTGGCTGGGATATTGTCAAGTTCAAGGAATGTACAACGAATTGGATGGTCCTGGATAGATACAGGGAAATCAATAACTTGGTGAGGAAGTGAAAACATGGAACCTGTTATGGTAGCTCCACCCTCCATTGATTTCTCCCAATAATATGAAGGAATTGAAAAATGGCGAGCTAAATTGAGTTGTGCCCCGGAATCAAGTAAGCAATCTAAAGAATATGGTTTACAATCAGGGGGACAAAATGTAAGAGGAATATACAATGTTGGTTGCCTGGTTAAAGCAATAGATTTTCCAGGAAAAAATTGGGTCAGGGCTGGGGATTCCGGTCTTTGGGCATATTCAGGAGGAGAACTAGGTTCTTCTTCAGATAAATGCTTAGGAGATTCAAACGTACCTAATAAGATCTGCTTAAGATCTTCGTCGGATGAGTCAACAATTTCTCTTTCAAGATCATATAAAGAAATTTTTAATTTTTTAACTTCCTCAGAAAGTGCTCTGATCTTGTCTTGTTTAGCCTTTATCTGGGCTCTAAAAGAGTCACATGTAGCTCTTTTAACTTTTTGCCTTGGAATATGCTTAGAAGGTCTATTTGCTTCTAACTTGTCTGGGTGCCAATCTGATGGGACTGAATAGAGAATTTCTTTCTCTATTTGCTTGTTTGTCATAGTTGCAGAAGATGATGGCCGGGTAGCCTGATTTGCTTGAATGGCTGATTCTATCTGATTGATCTGCTTTTGAATGCACATCCTTAGGTTCATCTAAAACAGAGGAGTGTCTTTGAGCTACTTTTTGAGCTCTTTGAGCTTATCAGTAGAATTTTGAAACATACAGAATTTGTAACTCTGTAAGCTAATATCATCATCTGAACTATCATCAGGAGCAAAAACTTCTTGGTCTTCTTCTGGATAATAGATTTCTCCAGAAGGTTCTTCATCAAGGTTACA
Organism: Pinus albicaulis; assembly: GCA_034641835.2. Classification (NCBI taxonomy): domain Eukaryota; kingdom Viridiplantae; phylum Streptophyta; class Pinopsida; order Pinales; family Pinaceae; genus Pinus; species Pinus albicaulis. The sequence goes on from MU968363.1 coordinate 9,635,774, forward strand.
ATAGAACAAGTCCCACATTGATGGTTCTAGAGTGTATTGGAACAACACTGCAAGCTTTGGCCTTCTAGCTTTCTGTGGGCAGGCATTTGCCCAGTGTCCTCCTTTGTTACAAATAAAACACTTTTGTGTTTTAGAAGGAGTCGTTTGTTGTCTAAAGAAAGCTTTTCTTTTTGAAATGGTTGTTTCCGTCTCTTCTGTTGTGGCCCTCTATAAGCTTCTGACTGAAACTTACCTTTTTGATCCTTGTATTGTTTTTGTTTGGAAGAGCAGTGGCAGACTGGATCTCTATTAAAAATTCCTTTCCCCCAGTTGGGTAATTGGCCAATTGTTTGACATAATCGATTAGTAAAGAGTTTTTCATGCTCTTTAAAATCTTTATTGACTCTTTTAGCCAAACAATGTTCTTCTATTACTTTCTTGTATGACCATGAGCAATCGCTACAGTCATACCTTAGAGCTGGATATGCTTTTCTTTGAAGTATAAATTTATAGCAGCAGGCAAAGCACCTGGCATACTTTGAATATACCTCTTGATATAAACGGGATCTGCATAAGCATTTCCTCTGATTAACCAGTCTTGCATTTGGTAAAAATATTTGTCTGACAATTCAAGATTACCAAGCTGGTTACTGAGAAATAACTGTGTAAAGTGTTCTGGATCTTCATCAACAGTTAATCCTACAAACTGAGCTCTCAAAGAAGAAAGTAATTGTAGAACGGGATCAACATGATTTAAAATTGAATTTTTAGATTCAATAGTAGCATAATGCCACCATGTGTTAGCTAATCCTCCAAACCCATTCACAATCATTTGTGCAATGTCTCTTTGTGTAAGAGTGGGGTTATCTATTTGTTTTTTGGTTGCCTAGCTAGATATTAGAATGATTGCATTCTCAATTTCTATTTTGGGCTGGCAATTCACAAAAAACATTGGTTTTGCAGGCATTGCTTGAATGATTGCACTTATTGCTGAAATTCTTGTGTTTGCGGTATTGATTGGAGTTCTTGAGCTTTCTCCGGGTTCTTATTTGATATAAACAAGATATTGTTTTATTTGGTCCTTTCTGAGGGTAGGACCCTTTTCTTGCACTTGTTGCAAGAAGTTCTTGACTGTAAAACTAGCTTCATTAATTTTTTCAGCTAGTTCTGTTTTTGGAGTTTGCATCCCAAAATTCCATTCTGGGAGATCTGTAGAGGCAAGGCTAAAAATATATGTCCTTTTTATTTTTGCCCATGCAGTGGGATCATCCTTAAACATCGCAGAGTTTCTAGGCTTATCCAGTAATGAATAATCAGGGTTCCTTGTAGAAGATCCTAATTTCAGAATGATTGGTGTTGTTATGGATAAAACCTGAGTTATTGCTGACAGTCTTTTGTTTATTTTCTCTTGAGCTTCAAGTAATGGAGAAAGGTCAGCAACTTGGTGTTCTAGCAATTGGACTCTTGCTAGTATACCTTCACAAAAAACCTTTTCATCAGAGACTGCTTGTCTAACTTTGAGAACATCTCTATGCAAGTCATCTATATTTTTTGCAGTAAGATCTATCTGCAAATTAGCATAGTTGAGTTGTGAGGTAGTTGTTCTAGAACTTGTAGTTTCGAACACTATGGAATAAGGGACAAATTCCCTTTTCTTTTGGCCATCCTCATCATACTGTCTAAAAGTGTAATATTCCCAATTAGCCTTGCTAATTGGAATATTTCATTTTTGCTTTATTTTGCCGCTTTAGCTAGACATAATAAATAAAGTGAGAAATAAGAGGGGTCACCTCACTTTAGTCATCTCACTTTATAAATAAAGTGTTCTTTTCCTAGTAGATGAACGTTGTAACTTAAAGAGGGGCCTTGGGGGTCCACGTGATTATGATGGGGGGAGGCATCAGGCTGACCCAAGGTAAACTGCGCAGGTCAGAGAAGAGTAAGGGAGCAGTTAAATTTTGGAGGGAATTTGGCATTATAAAAGGAGAGGTTCTCACCTCATTTTGATCATGCATATTTTGATATTGATATTGAGAGCTAGACTTTTGTCTGCTTCAGCACGCCGGTTGTTTAGTCGGTCTGCAGCACTGTTTAGTGCACGAGTGTCTCCGGTCGGAGATCTCACCCTTAGCCTCGGGGGACTTCGAGTGCCTGCCCTGGTAAGGTTTTTCTGGTTTCACCCTTAGCTTCGGGGGACTTCGAGGGCCCGCCCTAGTAAGGTTTGTCCTGAGTATACTTTTCAGTTCCAGTAGCAGCAGCAGCAGTTTCTGAAGCATATCTGAGGAGGAGAAAGCCCTCTTGTGACTGCGCAGAGCAAGAGAAGGAAGGACGCTGGTTCTTGAAGGAGAAGAACGCTGTCTCATCTGGAAAGAGGACGCTGATCCTTTCAGGAGAGGAAGGACGCTGTCCAAGGGGGACGCAGTTCTGGTTTGGCAGAGAAAACGTTGTTTAGGGAGGCAGAAGGACGCTGTCTAGCCCTAGAGTGAGGACGCTGTCCATTTCTGAAGGTAAGGGTTGCAGATCTGAAGGCTTATTGTTAGATCCAGCTTTGGGAAGGATAGATCTTGCAGATCTAGTCTTGTCTGTTGCAGATCTAGTCTTGTATGTTGCAGATCTGGGGGTTTAGCACTAGATCCAGCTTGAGGAGTGACAGATCTGAGGAGATATTGATAGATCTAGTCCAGATCTGAAGGGATAACACCAGATCTAAGGAGATATTGATAGATCTAGTCCGACATAGTTCCAGATCTAGCATAGATCTGAGGGTTTGGCAGCAGATCTGGTATTGGAGGACGCAGATCAGGAAGGGAAGGACGCAGATTTGATTGGAGGTTTCAGATCCATCAGGTGGGACGCAGATCTGAGGAGCAGACTATTGTGAGAGGAGCTCAACAGCGTTTTCCAGTATCCTGTAGCTGGTTCATCTGTCTGGAGAGTTGAGGGGCTTGTGCTTCACCTGTTTCTGCTCTGTCACTAGCAGAGACAACGTTTTCCATTTGTGAGGGTTTGCAGCTTGAGATCAGCCCCAGTACCAGCGCAGTCCATCTTCAGTCTTCACAGCAGCTAGGACGCTGTCCTTGTTGCAGCCATTTTTCTTGTATGAGAGGCTCATCACTTGCCTAGGGCAAGGATAGGTGCACCGATTCTGATTTACTCCTCTCTATGTACTTTCTGATTAATAAAATGGCTCAGTTTCTGGTAATACATGTGTCATGATTCAGTGATCTGGTTCAGTATTGTATTTTCTATATCTGTCTGGCATATTTCTGTTCATTACTGGTTATTTCCCCTTTGGGGATATTACAGTGGTATCAAAGCATAATTCTGGCTCAGCCTGTGGTCTATGACATCAGAAAAGAAATCATACAGAGCAATAGCAGTTGCAATTCCAGAAACGCAGTTGGAAAAAAAGGCCAAAATGAAAAGGGTCAAATTTTGAATTTTGGAATTAGGAAAAACGTTTTCTGGGTTTTTCTGGGTTTTGGGCGAGGATCACTTTCCCAAATTCCTGGAATTGTCTGAATAGTTTTCAGTGGATAAATCGGAGGTCGAAGTTAAGCAACAGTATGGTTTTGCAGCAGCCGGGCAATTTCTGAGGAACCTGTAGACACATAGCGGAAAGAACTGATGGCAGGTGATGTGGACCAGAGGAGATTTAGGGAGACAAAACAGCGGAATCCAATGGAGGACATGTTTGCGAGGATGGCGGAGAAGTTGACGGAAAAGATGACTGAGAAGATGGATACATTCATACAGGATGTAACCAAAAAGATTTCGAAGAAGGAACCCCCTAGGGTTTTCCAGGTAGGGAAAGGATCGGGCGTGTCTAGCCGCATACCAGATGCTATTCCCATTGTGTCAGCACAGAGGGATAATCTAGCTCAACATGCGGCTATGTTTGCAGATTGGCAGAGCATGGAACAGGCATTCAGGGATGCTCTCCCTTTTGATCAATATATCCAGTTCCGATGCGGTATCAAACCCCCTGAGCCGCACCAGCACAAAGGGCACGGATACCACCGTGATGACCACCGCACAGCTAGTAGAGATTATGTTCAGCCCCAGCATGATAGTAGACCTCACGACTTTCACAGAGGGAACAAGCCCTCACATGATCAGGGCTTACAGCGCACAGAGGACATATTCCATCTACCGACATTTGACGGGTCATCCAGGCGCTCAGGAAGAGCTTGGGTGGACAAGTTGGATACCTCTTTCCAGCTTGACCGAGTATCGGAGAGGAAGACCATTAAAATGGTTACCTCGCACTTGGAGGATGAGGACACGCAGGAGTGCAGGGAGTTCGAGGACACACCTAGTGTGACACAGGACTCACCATCATTAGAGCCCTCCTTGACCGTGCCAGTTGATATCGTAGTGGAGGAGATAGAGCCTACCCCGGTAGAGCCATCCATTGAGGTAATGACTGGAGCCGTGTCCGAGTCTTCGAGTGGTAGCAGCACACAGATGGGTGAGGTATCAGGAGATATATCCACTATCGATGAGGCACTAGGAGATACAGAGATATTGGATGATGGTCGCAGACAGCGGTGTCATCGGCTTCGGACAAACCTTCGAGTTCTGAGGGAGAAGGCCGCGTCAGTACGGGAGACCATTTTGTTGCAGGATCAGGAGCTGGAGGGTATGAGAGTGACTTGTACCAAGTCGGCGGCCAAGTTGGTCCACATTGGGGAACAACTGGATTCCCTGATGGTACAACCCGAGAGCACATTGCAGCATCAGATCATTCCCCGTCAGGTATGCATGGATGGGACTAGCAGAGTTGTTGGGTCATCTCTTCCCATTGAAGAGAGGGAGGCAGAGCCACCTAGTCAGGTCCCAGATGTTAACTTGGATAGTGGTATGAGACGGTCAGAGTTGCACAGGATACAGCAGCCACGTGTTGAGGTTGGATGGCGAGAGGTTTTGAGTTGGTGCTCGGTGGAGCAGGCTATGGAGGAAGGGGAGGTCTCAAGGAGAGATCTCACTGTAGATGCACTTCAATACACCATGGGGTGCAATGACTTTATTCCCTTCTCACAAGAGCAAATAGAAGATGGTGGACATCTTCGGATGGATAACATCTCTCATGCTTGTGTTGGACATCCCTTGAGCCATACACATCATGATGGGAGGTTTTTGCCTACCACCTATTTGATTCTTGATAGGGTCTCATTGATCCTTGAGAAGTTTATACTTCAAAATCTCATGCAGTGCAAAATCAGAAATTTGATTTGGGAGGATGGTAACCCTCATGGGAGGAGTACCAGGATGAGGAGAAGGAGGCATCCACAAGTGATTGAGTGGATGGGGATGATGAGCAAGGAGCTGGGAGGCTACTTGCAGATCTATGACACCAGGCAGCAGGAGGCTTGGCTGCGCTGGTTACTCTTGAAAGAGTTTGGCCATCACTGGGCAAACACTCTTCCTAAGAGTAGGAGGATGGGGAAAAGATGGATGGATACTTGCATCATTGAGCAGCATAGAGTATGGACGCATGGTGTTGATGTGTTACTCATATCATTCATTGTGTCTTCATCACATGAGTTGTTTGATGGAGGAGAAGGAGATGGCACAATCTCCATGGTCTTTGATTGGGAAGCACTTCCACCTTGGGAGGTATTCCATATTTATTGCAGCATTATTAGAGGAGTCTTTGACAAGGAGCATGTCAAAGAACAGAGTCTTGTACTGACAAGAACTCATTTGCATGAGCTCACAGCGTTGTCACCTTGGAGCAGAACATTATGGAGGAAGTATGCGCAACAGAGATATGGTGGATCTATAACCCATAGGTCCCAGGATCACTTCATATTTGTTGCACTTACAAGAAGTAATGATGATAGAGACATCTATGGCCTATTCTTCTTGACTGGGGTTTCCAAGCATAAGGAGGATTATCTTCTTGCACCACATGAGACCTTCGGCATTTCCTTCATTTTGCTGCTGATCATGTCTTCATTTGCTGATATATATCAGATTTGTATGAGAGGCTTGATTATGAGGGAGACACATGAGCTGGATGTATCCGTGAGTGGGAAAAATTCTCACAATTTCTGCACTACATGTTCTAATGGGAGCATGGGAGGAGGCATGGCCACCACTACTTTATATGCGTTCTCTTTTGATGTGGGCCATGAGATCGATATTCATCCATTGTACAGCCATGGGCAAGTGTTTGGACCTATGTTGTTGTCATATTCAGCCATTTGCTATCCATTAGTAGATGTGTTGAATCTTGTACATTGCTTGCCATGTGATTTTCTGAGGTTGCAGTGGATGAGACTGCACTATGGTTTGTTTTGGGCCAGCTTGTTCTTCATCGATGGAGGAACCTTCTATGGTGAATTGTTTTTCACTTTGCCATTGGAGGGCAATGATTTTGCAGCCCAGGATCAGCATAGACTCTACACTTGTCATGAGTGGAGAGAAGGACAGCATGAGGTAAGCTATGATGCTTGCCAAGTTCATATTTTCAGCCCACCTTCATTACCAGAGCTTGAGGTGGAAGGAAATTTTTGGGAGTTGCCTTGTTGGGAGGTGGCTCATTTGGTCTGGATGATTGCTTGGAAATGGAGGATCCACAGGAGGGAGATATTCCTCATTATATTTTCGACTCCATGCCTTGATGGGAGAGAGATGATGAGCTGGTGCACAGTCGATGGGACAACTTACACAGCCATAGATGCAGAGCAGCAGCGGTCATGGTCTTCAGTCATAGCTAGAGGCAGTGAGCAGTCCGAGCCATGGGGCTTGTACGATTATTGGACACAGTGGCGATGGGATCCGGGAGGACTATTGATTGGCTGGTACCATGAGAGGCCAGTTTGGGATCCTGGCAATGAGATATCCCTTCATGTCAGGGTGATGCAGGAGACAGAGAGGTTTCAGTGGGACCCAGGCACATTTTGCAGTATCGGCAGGGAGCATCAGCTAGAGAGTAGGCTTGTTCCAGCATTGCTTGAGAACAAGCAATTTTTGCCGGATGAGGATGCCACTTGGGAGAGCGAGCAGACTTTACAACATCCATCACTTCAGTTGCTTGAGGACAAGCAACGTTTTGCCGGGGGAGACTGTAATATTCCCAATTAGCATTGCTAATTGGAATATTTCATTTTTGCTTTATTTTGCCGCTTTAGCTAGACATAATAAATAAAGTGAAATAAGAGGGGTCACCTCACTTTAGTCATCTCACTTTATAAATAAAGTGTTCTTTTCCTAGTAGATGAACGTTGTAACTTAAAGAGGGGGCCTTGGGGGTCCACGTGATTATGATGGGGGGAGGCATCAGGGTAGTATCCCCAAATAACTAGCACATAACAGAAATATGCCAGACAGATATCGAAAATGCAATGCTGAACCAGATCACTGAATCATGACACATGTAATACCAGAAACTGAACCATTTTATTAATCAGAAAGTACATAGAGAGAAGTACAAATAAATCAGAACCAGTGCACCTATCCTTGCCCTAGGCAAGTGATGACCTCCCATACAAGACAATGGCTGCAATAAGGACAGCGTCCTAGCTGCTCTGGAGATGAACTGCGCTGGTACTGGGGCTGATCTCTAACTGCAAACCCTCTCTACTGGAAACGCTGTCTCTGCTAGTGACAGCGCAGAAACAGGTGAAGCACAAGGCCCTCAATCCTCCAGACAGATGAACCTACTACAGAATGCTGGAAACGCTGATGAGCCCCTCTCACAATATTCGCCGAACGTTTCGCCTCCCGATGGATTCAAGCCCATCAGGAGCTCCGGCGTCTCTCTGATTCAAGGCCTCCAATATCGATCATGTTGCACCTTATATCTATACTAGATCTGGAACTATCTCCTCAGATCTACAGCCTCTAGGGCTAGATCTGGTGTTATTCCTTCAGATCTGGGCTAGATCTATCAATATCTCCTCGGATCTGTCACTCCTCCAGCTGGATCTAGTACTAAACCTCCAGATCTGCAACATACAATACTAGATCTGCAACATACAAGACTAGATCTGCAAGATCTATCCTTCCCACAACTGGATCTAGCAATAAACCTTCAGATCTGCAACCCTTACCTCCAGAAATGGACAGCGTCCTCACTCTAGGACTAGACAGCGTCCTTCTGCCTCCCAAACAACGTTTTCTCTGCCAGACTGGAACTGCGTCCTCCTTGGACAGCGTCCTCCCCTCCTGATAGGCACAGCGTCCTCCTTCCAGATGAGACAGCGTCCTTCTCCTTCAAGAATCAGCGTCCTTCCTCCTCTTCCTCTGCGTAGCCACAAGAGGGCTTCCTCCTCCTCAGATATACTTCAGAAATTGCTGCTGCTTCACTGCTGGAACTGAAAAGTGTACTCAGAACAAACCTCACTAGGGCGGGCACTCGAAGTCCCCCGAAGCTAAGGGTGAAACCAGAAAAACCTTACCAGGGCAGGCACTCGAAGTCCCCCGAGGCTAAGGGTGAGATCTCCGACCGGAGACACTCGTGCACTAAACAGTGCTGCAGACCGACTAAACAACCGGCGTGCTGAAGCAGACAGAAGTCTAGCTCTCAATAATAATATCAAATCATGAATGCCCAATGAAGTGGAAACCCCTCCTTTTATAATGCTAAACTCCCTCCAAAACCTTAACTGCGTCCTTCACCTTGCAGTTACCCTTGGGTCAGCGTGAGGCCTCCCCTCATATACGTGTGGACCCCCAAGGCCCCCTCTTTAAGTTATAACGTTGATCAACTAGGAAAACACTTTATTTTATAAAGTGAGGTGACTAAAGTGAGGTGACCCCTCTTATTTCTCACTTTATTTATTATTTCCAACTAAAGCGGCAAAATTAAACAAAAATGAGATATTCCAATTAGCAAGGCTAATTGGGAATATTACACAAGGTAAACTGCGCAGGTCAGAGAAGAGTAAGGGAGCAGTTAAATTTTGGAGGGAATTTGGCATTATAAAAGGAGAGGTTCTCACCTCATTTTGATCATGCATATTTTGATATTGATATTGAGAGCTAGACTTTTGTCTGCTTCAGCACGCCGGTTGTTTAGTCGGTCTGCAGCACTGTTTAGTGCACGAGTGTCTCCGGTCGGAGATCTCACCCTTAGCCTCGGGGGACTTCGAGTGCCTGCCCTGGTAAGGTTTTTCTGGTTTCACCCTTAGCTTCGGGGGACTTCGAGTGCCCGCCCTAGTAAGGTTTTTCTGAATTCCATCTTTCAGTTCCCGCAGCAGAGCAGCAGCAGTTTCTGAAGCATATCTGAGGAGGAGAAAGCCCTCTTGTGGCTGCGCAGAGCAAGAGAAGGAAGGACGCTGTCTCATCTGGAGAGAGGACGCTGATCCTTGCAGGAGAGGAAGGACGCTGTCCAAGGAGGACGCAGTTCAGGATTGGCAGAGAAAACGCTGTTTTGGGAAGCAGAAGGACGCTGTCTAGCCCTAGAGTGAGGACGCTGTCCATTTCTGAAGGTAAGGGTTGCAGATCTGAAGGCTTATTGTTAGATCCAACTTTGGGAAGGATAGATCTTGCAGATCTAGTCTTGTATGTTGCAGATCTAGTCTTGTATGTTGCAGATCTGGGGGTTTAGCACTAGATCCAGCTTGAGGAGTGACAGATCTGAGGAGATATTGATGGATCTAGTCCAGATCTGAAGGGATAACACCAGATCTAGCCCTAGAGGCTGTAGATCTGAGGAGATAGTTCCAGATCTAGCATAGATCTGAGGGTTTGGCAGCAGATCCGGTATTGGAGGACGCAGATCAGGAAGGGAAGGACGCAGATTTGATTGGAGGTTTCAGATCCATCAGGTGGGACGCAGATCTGAGGAGCAGACTATTGTGAGAGGAGCTCAACAGCGTTTTCCAGTATCCTGTAGCTGGTTCATCTGTCTGGAGAGTTGAGGGGCTTGTTTCTGCGCTGTCACTAGCAGAGACAGCGTTTTCCATTTGTGAGGGTTTGCAGCTTGAGATCAGCCCCAGTACCAGCGCAGTCCATCTTCAGTCTTCACAGCAGCTAGGACGCTGTCCTTGTTGCAGCCATTTTCTTGTATGAGAGGCTCATCACTTGCCTAGGGCAAGGATAGGTGCACTGATTCTGATTACTCCTCTCTATGTACTCTCTGATTAATAAAATGGCTCAGTTTCTGGTTTTACATGTGTCATGATTCAGTGATCTGGTTCAGTATTGTATTTTCTATATCTGTATTGGTGTATTGCTGTTTATTACTGGTTATTCCCCTTCGGGGATATTACAAAAAGAAACATATGGTAGGTTTCTTCCTGGTGTATAACTTTCTTCTCCTATTTGGACTTTAATAGTTTGTGCTGTTTCTTCTCTTGGTAACACAGAAAACATGAGGATCTGAGGCCTTTCTTGCTTAGTGGCTTGACTAAGCTCTTGGATCAACTGGTTGCAAGCTGGACATTGCTGATGTTGACCTTTATGTTCAGTAGTAAGCTCGGAAGAAGAGAAGCTTACTGAATGTCTTCCAATATTTGGACTGAAGATTTTTTTTCTTGGACCTTGAATGATTCTTGTATTTGTTTTGGGAGTTGGAAGGATTGAGTAGCAGTGGAGAAAGCAACTGGCTTGGCTTTGGCTATCTTTAATTCTTCTTTGATCAGTGTAGTTTTTTGTTACTGGTCATATTTAGTTTCCCAAAGTTCAGGGTACTGGATTCCAGTCCACTCAAAAGTAATAAGAATGGTGGATTTACTGGAACCTGATTCCACCTCGCTTACAAGCTGCGAAGTTTCTCTAATATGAGATTGTAGAGGAGGCATACTATCATTTCCAAATCTGACAATAGTCAAGGTTTTTAACTGAATGATTTTTGATTTTCGTTTCATGTCAAAGCCTTGAGGATGGATGTATGCTTGGAGGAGGTCGTATATGTAGGGGTCATCGAGGGCAATAGAGTACTTTGGATAAACTGTACCAAAGGCTGGACCATCATGCAATGGACTTGCAAATCCTCCTATTATTGCATCAGACAACTTGTTATGGCGGGTGTCTACAACGACACATAGGCTATTTACATTTATATATGGTCTGACCAATGCATTCAATCCGAATTGGATTGCTCCTAAGTGGCAATATTTATAACCTTTAGTTTTTGCCCAATCTAACTGTTCTTTTTGTAATAAAGGAATTTGAGTAGGTTCGTCTTGGGATGTGAAACTGATATCTACAGAGTGAAGGCGAATTTGGGTAGATGCACAGTATTTATAGAATGGCATGTTATATATTTGAGAGGGAAGAATTGGCGGTATTTGCCAATTTGAATATGGTTCTTTCTCTAATATAGAAATAGTAGATGCAGAAGTAGATGCTTCTCTATATGAAGATCGTCTTTCTAATAGAGAAATTGTTGGAACAGAGTCTTCGATTTCTACCTGGTTAACTTTTGTCAGAGATGGACTGAAAATAGAGGCTTCGATTTTTGTTGAATCGAAAACTTCCTGCTCTAAGTCAGATTTTGTCTGATATAAATGCTTCGTAAAACTGCACACCTAAAGACCTTGTCTTTCACCTACAAAGATGGCTTTATCGCTCACTGCTTCAGCCTGAACTCGGTGATTTTCGGGGTCCGATACGGGTTCGCTACAGCAAAAGAAGAAAATATAATAGACACAATCAACCATAAATGGCTCTGATACCAATATGTGTAGATCATTCATAAATTCTTAGCCAAGCATATGGTTTCAGGTATTCAGATATATTAAAAGAAATTTTTGCACTCATAATTTACAGACCCAAAATGTTTGAGTGACTGATACTTTATTCAATATTAATTAATTAATTATCTCCCAAACTGGATGGAATTTCTCAAATCCCTTTCTCGGTCTTGGAAATCTCATGTACTCTAGTCCCTCCACAAAGTTTGGGAGCTAGAGCACATCCGAAACTACTCCAACAATCCCCAAATCTCAACACTCCCTCTTAGCGAGGAAAGTGCTCTAGCACAATACTGCTTCACCCCGAAGCTCTGCGTTGACCTCTGGTGTGGGTCTTTGCACTGATGCTTGGCTTGTTGCCGTTCATCACTGCGCTGCTGCTGCTCTCTCGTATTGTTGCCCATGACGCTGACATCACCACTGCCACATCTGTACTGTAGCTCCCTCTCAATTTGCTGCACTGTGCTACCAATTGCTGCACTGCAACTTCAGTTGTTGAGAGAAACAACTGAAAACTCATGCCCACTCTTTGACAGACAAGTCAGTTGGGCTACTTCCTCATAATTGAAGCTCCATAGGCTGCTGTTCTGCGCTGCCCTCTTGAAGCCACTGTGCTGCTGCAACTTTGCTCTGCGTAAGCCAGCCTGCACTGCACTGCTAAAGTCACACAAGCCCCCTTTGCACTGCGCTGGCACGCTGCTGCTGCATCTACACTGCGCTGCTCCTTCTTAGCATCTAGCTCTGCCTCTGCTCCATCCATGATTCTCTACACCAACTGCTCCACTTGTCCCGCTATTGTCTTAAGGCTCCCGTAGCACAGATGTGATCCAAGAGCTGAGCTACTCAAGGATTCCGCCACCACTCTGTAGCTGCTCTACAGATCCATGTCGCCCCACTTTCTTGGTTCATGAGCGCTGATGGCTACATCATCTTCGGAGCCATCGTCCACTACAATAGCCTTGGAGGTAGAAGCTTCCTTGTCCTTCTTCTAAGGACAATTGCCGGCGAAATGTCCTAGTTCACTGCATTGGAAACACTTGATTTTGGATAGATCACGCTTCTTCCTCCCTTGCTGACTCTTTGATGCCAAGGCTGCATCTTCTTCCTCTTCCTTCTTCACCTTACTGGATCCGGTGCTATGCTACCTCTTGGTGAACTGACGGAGTTCTTCTTGACGGAGGATCACCCACATATTGTCACAGTTGGGAAGGTTCGCTTTGCCTAAGATACTTTTGGACAAAAGTTTCCCAGTCCTCTATGACTGCATTGAGTGTTGTCCTCACCATCACATCATCCTCTACTTTCACTCCCATGGCAGTAAACTGATCCCTGATCGCCTGTAATCTGAAAAGGAAGGGCTTGATTTCTTCTCCCTTGGCCATCATGAATAACCGCATCTGGTTCTTTAGAAGCATTCTCTCTGGACAGATCTACCCTCATATAGGGCGGTTAAGGCTTTCCACATCTCATTAGCTGTCTTCTTATCGACTATATGTGGTACAACATGATCCTTAACCCTGTCCATGATGAAGCGCTTGGCATGTACCGCTACTTCATTATATTTCGTTAGGAGAAGAGTATCGGTTGGCGTGGCCAAGACTTTTTCTGCATGCTCCCTTAGACCGTATGCCTCCATGACCACCAGGATTCTGGTCTTTTAGACTGCAAAGTTGGATAGACCGTCCAACCTATCCTGATCACATAGTCCGCGAGGTGCAATCTGCGCAGATCTTCTCTGTTGGAACAGATTCTTCCTCTCCCCGCTTCTCAACTGAAGCTCAGATCTAGGGTCCTTGGCGAAAAAGGCATCCTATGCTCCCTCTGACAATTGATTTCCTCCTTGGAAATCTGTCAAACACAACGAATCAACTCTCTTTGATCCTTTGATCGATCTGTAGATTTCTTTGGCTGGAAATCCTCTGAGAAGCTGTTCTCCTCCCACTCTTTGTCAACTAGTGCTCAGGCTAAATTCTAAATCTTCATATATTTAACCCCACTAGCAACTACTCTAACTCTACAGCACTGCTTCCGACACTCTAGATCAATAGCGGCTTTAGGATTGGGTCACCTAGCTGGCCTCTGCGTGAGCAGATAGTCCCAATGTTGTCTTTGCGCTGCCTCTGCGTAATAAGTACATAGGCCTGTGTGGAGTCTGCGTAAGGATTGCATCACTCTGGCCTCTGCGTGGATCTGCTCCCCTCTGCTGCTGCGTTGTACCTTCTGGTCTGAATTTCTGTGGCTGCTGTTGCTTTCTGCAGCAAGGATTCTTCAATCTTCTGCTGGTGATCCTACTAGATTTGCAATCTCTCTGATACCATGTGAAAATTTATGAATATTACTTATGGAGAAACCGTACTGTTAAATCTGGTTATACTTCTCCTACTTAAGTAAGTTATTACTCTAGAATTTCAACATTAACATCGAAGTAAGCATATTAACGGAATTCACAGATTCATTTCTAAACAGAATACATGAACACAGACATAGTGATACTAGATTTTCTGGACAACTATCCCTGGAAAAACCCAATGCGGGAAAACCAGTCTTCTAGCTACTGGAGGCTTTATCTTATTATGTAGAATCTAAGTACAACAAATCTGGGCACCTTACTGGTTAACCCGACAGAGAAATATAAGATCTGCAACAATACCTGCTGTTCCAGAGACGAAAAACTGGACTGATTCACACCCTCAAACGGGATTTGCAGAACTCAATCCCTTTCTGCCTCTAGAAACGCCAATGCTGCTTTGAAGTTGCTTGCATCAGCCCCGCTGATGCCCCTGCGCTGCTCAGGAGAGGTTGCGTAACCCCAGACTAGGTGAGATAGTCCTTACGCTGCCCTAGCTGGACCAGCGTAACCCCTAATGACCCTCTGTTGCCTCTGCGCTGTCCTTTTTGGGCCTACAGAGCACCTGCGTAGCGGCTGAAACCCTCTGCGCTGCGCAGATGCTGCGTAGCCTCTACTTCCTCTGTGTTGCTCCTGGTTGCTGCTTCTCTGCCTCTTGCTTACTCTTGGCTTTGGGATCAGACCATTCCCTTAGCCAATACTACCCCTCGCTGCAGTTGAAACACTTCTAAAATTTCTTAGCAAATCCACCCTAGTACTCCAGCGTAGTCTCAGTGCTCTGCCTCCGTGTGTGTGTTCTCCTACTGACCCCAAGCCTTTCCTTTATACTTTTTCCCAACCATGATCTAATCTTGAATCGATGGCTAAGATTAAAAGAAAGCTTGATCTGTGTGATTTAAGTCATTTCCATCAAATGTTTAAATTAATTACCTTTAATATTTTAATTTTCCTAAGTTAGACTTAAGGCCCTTAAATAAAAATATTAATTAATTAATTATCTCTCAAACTGGATGGAATTTCTCAAATCCCTTTCCAGGTCTTGGAGATCTGATGTACTCAGTCCCTCCACAAAGTTTGGGAGCTAGAGCACATCCAAAACTACCCCAACAATCCACAAATCTCAACACTTGATGCCGGATTTGCGGATCCATGTTTCAGATATGGATACGGATCCAGCCAAATCCACATAGGATCTGCCACGTAAACGTATGCTTCAAACCTTAAAAGGGATCCCATGCTATTGAAACAGATCTTGTGCCAACTACCTCTCACATGCCGGATCACAAGCAGATAACATTAGAGTTTTTGCCTTATTTTTTATTTATTTTTAAACGATTTTACCACCTATTTGAAATGCTACAAAGAAAATATTCTATTTAGATTTTTAGTTAAATCACTTATTAATAATCTATAGGCTGTATAATTGTATAAGTTATTTTATTTATAGGCTCTATAACACATTATTGGAAGCAAAATCTTGTTTATGGTTGCACATATTACTTAGTTGTTTTTCAAGTGTTGGGAGATGCATTTTTGGAAGGGCCTACCTTTATTTTTTGTATATTGAAGAAGGTCCATGTGGTTAGTTAGAGCATATTATTAATAGCTTAACTATGCTTTTCATATCAGCCAAACCCTCCTGTTTATTTCTCTTGGCTCCATAGCCTAATTGGATAGGCATCAATTTTGTTAAATTTTGCCATCCTTAATTTTTGTAATCTGACACCCATGGGGGATTTGAATTAGTGACATATCGTAAGGACTGCCTTAATAGTGCACCCATTCGCCTTCAATCCAAATCCCTGTGGGCAATTCCACCATCCTTATTCCAAAGAAAATATAAAAAAAATCTTTTTTGGGGTTTTTCCTTATATGAGAAATGATCAAACTAAAGTGAGAGGAAAACTCGCTTTGGTGGCATTTGGAAAACTTGTTAAGTGCCTCTAGGGTTGTACTTTCTTAAAACGTTGTGGAGCATTTGTAGCGCGATTTTGGGAGGTAGCAAGGCACTTTAGTCACATCTCCTTTGTTTAATGAACTGGATTTTTTTGTGGTAGAGAAAATGTTGATACAATTTTTGTATTGGTGGGATTGTGAAAGAAGTCTTTGTTACCACTCAAACTAGCAGGGGTCCTAAAGAGGATCCTTGAAGGGCTACCACTAGGTCAAGGGCAACATTGGAGCAATAGCCCACTGTCACCTTCACTAAGGCTCCCTACTTTTTACGAACTTTCAACGATGGGAGGAGACCCGTTATAATAAAGATTACGAAATTGAATGGATCAATGATAGGATGAGGTGATCCTAAAAGCCTATTCACAACAGAGGCTCAGATATAGGGATTGCTTTCCTTGAAAGCAAGATGAAAGGCTCTCTAGGAAGGGCTTAGGTGAAATCTAAGAGCTAGGGTTTGAGTATATGACTTATCAAGAAGATTCTTAGCTCCCAAAATCCTTGCGGAAACTTGGCTTCCAAGTGGTCTTTGTGAAATTGGCTTTGATAAGTTGTGGGACCACATGGGACCAAGTGGACCCGAGGTTAGGTCAAGCGAATGGGGTTGAACAACAAATGATGTTCTTGACCTAATCAGGAAGGAGAAGGGGATTAAGGAAGGAATTTTCAATGTAAGGTAATGCAATGGTCCCAGTGAGGTTTCTAGCGAAGGGAAACCTAGGGCAAGAAATGGTCCTTGAGCTAGGGCTTGCAATATCTTGAGATTCCACTGTTGAATTTTCTTGAAATTTGGAGGGCCTCTAGAGCAAACTCTAACGCAGTTGTGGACCAAAAATCGAAGTATTTGGGTGGCTAGATTATGAGATAAATGATGCCCTAGGTGGCATATGGGGCTATTCCTAGAAGGTAAGAGACAAAGAGGAAAATTAGGTTAAAGGTGATCACCTTATGGTAGACCAATGCCTAATGCTTTGGGGAAATTGGAGTCAAGATGAATTATGACTATGGACTTCAGATTTTCTATGTCAAGGAGGCCTCAAAGACAACTTCGCTTAGCATTAGGGTAGCAACAAAAGCAACTTCAAAGACTTAATACTTCATTTTGCAAATAGATGGCTTATCAAGATGAATTTCAACGATGAAACATCTCTAGGAACATTCACTCGTTACACATGGCCCATTCCTGAAGCAACACTATCTAGAAACAAAATTTCCACAACTTCGCATAAATGGATGCAGTGAATTAGCCTTGGTAGCACGGAATCCCAACAACAATGTATGTGACAAAACAGAATAATAACATTAAATTGCACTTACATGTATAAGAGTGTATCCAACCATCAAAACTTTGCCAATCAAGAAACTCCAAGACGAGAAAATTATCCAAACATCAAAATTTATTCAATGCTCCAAAATTTTGTCCTCCAAAAAGGATAGCGAAGTTCTCTGAAGAGATACAAGTCCAACCAAGTGATGCTGCTAAAATGAATTGACATCACTTGTATTTATACACTTCTAATGAGTTTGATTTAGCTAATTAGGCATAATTTAGCCCTTAAAATAAAATAATGTGCAAAATAACTAACTTTTGGTGACAAGCCCACCAAACTAGCTCATAAACAAAAGAAAAAGTCTGTCAAGAGGTTGAAGGCTCAATAACACATGTCGTTGGGCACTAGAGGAGGCCTGATGAAGTACATAGGTGCCAAAATGTGAAATAAGACTCCCTCCCAAAATTAGTGGACAAGTGGTTGGCCCCTTGTTCTCCAAATAATAAACTTGTGGTGCTCCCAATGGGTCTCCAAATAGATCGAAGATGCCTGTAGACCAGCTTAAAGGGCTCAAATGATGGTATAGGTGATGTCACATCATTGTACAGGTCCTGGGTCATCTGCCAAGTGCATGGTACAATTGTGGGGTTGACTAGGCATGGTGAACTAGGTGCATCTTCCTCGTCCAATAAATGAATCTCGAGCAATTTCTGAACATCTATAGGGATCCATGGAATGTTGTCTACTGCAGTGGAGGCCCATGGTTCTCTAGACACACCCTACATGCGCCAATGTAGCTCTCTGGAGGGTTAGACCTTGTATAGGGAGGTCAAACCCAAAATGGAGACCACCTGCAATCATGCATAAGATCCATTGTAAAAATTCAGACCCCACTTCGATTAACAAACTTACCTTGCCATTCCATTCTTTTAATGTGAAATCCAAGCATTATTAAAACACTAAAATCTGGAAATTTATTTATTTCTGAAAATACAAATTAGGAGATTTTACTACTGCTAGAAATAAATGCACAAAAGAATTATAACAACCATACACAGAAAATGACACTGAGATTTTTGGTCAATGCGACCCTAGAAAAACCCCCTACAACTCTTGGGGAAAACCAGTTTGAGAGCTCTTCTTATTTCTGAAAACTGTTACAGGGAAAAATGAAATACACAGGAAAATATTCCAGCATTGTCAAAACAGACTTATCTCTATTTCTGTGCAAGATTTCACCTTGAAAATTGTGCCAAAAGAAAACCTAGTTTAGACAGAAAACACAACAATAAACGCTGTATGGCCAACCTCGAGAAATGTGCCCATATTACAGTGTACGACCTATATGGATCTGTACGGACTGTACGAACTGTGCAGAAAAGTACATCATGTTCTCTTCTTGAAAATTGTGCCAAGATGCCTTGATTTCTGTGCCTTCAAATTGCAGCCTGTTTTCCTTGAAATATGTGCGGTCACCCTCCTTGGAATGCATGCCAAACTCTACTGTAGGATTATGTTGTAAATAAAAAGATCCTCCTTGGTTAGCGTGCCCAAATGCTCCTTGGGATACGTGCCAAAGATTCTGTTATTCTTCTTCACTTCCTCCCTGCTAAAAAATTTCTCCTTTGCTCTCTCTTGCTTTCTCTCAAATGCTCATGAAAGAATAGAATGATTTTTTCCTTCTCTTCTCTCCTTTTAACCTAACGTAAGTGACTTTTGAGTGATCCCTAGATCCAATGGCTAAGAAAGCTTTAGATCAAGGGCTGAAAATAAATGTGCATTATTTTCTCTTTTTCTATTCAATCACTCACCCACTTAAATAAAGACCCACTTAGCCTTTTATTTCCAGAGTCACTTTTCACTTTCTAATTCTTCATTGACTTTAATAAAGTCACTTTCAAATTAGAACGTAACTTTATCACTTATAAAGTCACTTTTAAATTAGATTGACTTTACCACTTATAAAGTCACTTTTAGAAGAAGAGGTACAATAGAGTGGACACTTTTCCCTAGGCAAAAGATCAAAGCCACGGGGAACCACTTGTCCTTGATACCCAAAATTTAACACTTCCTCTTATTGAGGAAAGTGTTCCTCACCACTCCCATCTTGTCTCTAAAGTAGACATGTTTGCCCCATGGTAAGGCTTTGGTGAAGATGTTCGCTACCTGCTCATTTGTGGAGATGTACTCAAGCTTGCCTGCTCCCTTTTGGACATAGTCTCCAATGAAGTGATACTTGATCCCAATATGTTTTGACCTGTCATGAAAAACTGGATTCTCCGTGAGTCTTATGCAACTCTGATTATCGCACTGAATCATAGAAGGTCTGAATGCCTGACCAAATAAACCAAACATCTTGCGAAGCCATATGGCCTCACGGCTAGCCAAACTAGCAGCCCTATACTCTGCCTCAGCTAAGCTCAATGCAACTGACTTTTGTTTCCGATTGAACCACGACACAACTGCTGAACCCAACCCAAAACAAAACCCTGCAGTGCTCTTCCTGTCTGAAGCACATCCTGCCCAATCTAAATCTGTGTATCTTGCCAGTCTCACTCCATCACCTTGTCTATAGTCCAGACCATTATCCATAGTACCCTGCAAGTAACGAAGAATGTGTTTTGCAGCCACCCAGTGCACTCTCCTGGGCTCACACATGAACTGACTCATAGTGTTAACTGCAAAACATATATCTGGTCGAGTGTTGACCAAATACATCAATGTTCCAATTAGCTGCCTGTATAGTGTAGGATCCACCAACTCGGGATCGGAATCGGAAGTGTGAAGCTTCTTCCAGTTAGTGATCATAGGTGTAGACATGGGTTTGCAGTCCTCCATGTGAAATCTGCTAAGAATATCCACTGTGTACTTCCCCTGTCCCAGGAAGATATGCCCCTCCTCTTGCCACACCTCCAATCCCATAAAATAATGCATCAAGATGATATCTTTCATCTCAAACTCTGAAGCAAGATCTCTCTTGCAGCCCTCAATGAGTCTCTTTGCTCCAGTGATGAACAATTCATCAACATACAACACCAAAATGAGAGGCTCCTCGCCTAACACAATGAAGTATAGGTTCAGATCAACCTCACTCTTAGTGAAACCCAACTGCTGCAAGTATGCATCAATATGAGAGTACCAAGCTCTAGGAGATTGCTTCAGGCCATAGAGTGCCTTTTTTAACTTTCATAGATGGGTCTCCTGTCCATGCACCTCAAAGACCTGCGACTGCTCAATAGAAAATTCCTCCTGAATGAAACCATTGAGAAAGGCGGTCTTCACATCCATCTGGTGGATCTTCCAACCCATCTTTGTTGCAATTGATATAATGGAGCGAATAGATGTATATCGAGCTACAACAATGAAGGTCTCCTCATAGTCAACTCTCTCTACCCGTGAGAACCCTCTCGCCACAAACCGAGCCTTGAACTTCTCTATGCTGCCATCTGCAGTATGCTTTATCTTGTAGAGCCATTTGGAAGTAACAACTGATTTACCTTCAAGCCTAGGCACTACCTCCCAAACATCGTTCTTCATAATAGAAGAATACTCCTCTATCATGGACTCTCTCCAGACCTGCTGGCTGGCTGCCTCCTCATAACTAGAAGGCTCTGTGTCAACAATGCTTGTTACCAATGCCATGTAACTACAGAACCGCTTAGGTGGTCTACTCTCTCTGACCTATCTCTTTGGACCAGCAACTGATGTGGCCTCGTGCAGGTTGTCTAGAAGCCACTTGGGCTTCCTCTTCTCTGAAACTACTTCCACTGGAGTCAAAGAATCCTCATCATCATCAAAAGCCTGAACTCCTAAAGGCTTGCCAACTGACTCCATACCTGTACCTGTGCCTGTAGAACTTGATGTACCAACTATCCATCAGTGGACTATCTTGTGACCTATTCTGCGGACTGCTCTGTAAGTTGATCGAAGATACACTCACCTAACTCTGAGAGCCACTTCTCACTGATCTACCTGTAACTGTAGTAGATGTACTTCCTGATCCCTGACCTCCTGCACCCTGTGCAATGGATCCCTGTGACTGACTCGACTGCTGCTGAGTGTCTAGTGACTCTACACACTGTAACTCCCGTGACCTCCTGAAAGCTCTCTCCTCCTCGAACTTTACATCCCTCCTGGCAACCACTTTCCTCTTTGCAGGTTTGTAAATCCGGTAGGCTTTCGAGGTCTTGCTATAACCCACAAAGATGCCCTTGTCTGCAGTAGGTACTAGCTTGGTCCTGCTCTCCTTGGGGACATAAGAATATGTAAGGCACCCAAAGATATGAAAGTGCCCAACATCAAGCTTCTTCCCTAAGATTGCCTCCTCAGGAGTCACATTCCGCAAGGCACGATGCAGACTCCTGTTCTGTAGGTAAACAACAGTGTTGCAGGCCTCTACTCACAAAAATAAAGGTAACCCCTGATCATGAATCATGGCTTTGGCAACCCCTACAATGGATCTGTTCTTCCTTTTTGACACCTCGTTCTACTGAGGTGTGTAAGGAACAATGAACTCCCTCTTAATGCCTGCCTCGGCACAAAATCCACAAACTTACCAAGAGTATACTCACATCCATTGCTCGACCTTAGTACCTTGATCTCCCTGCCTGTCTGGGTTTTCACGAGAGCTTTGAACTCTCGAAACCGCTTGAAGACCTCGCCCTTGGTCTTCAAGAAATAGATCTAGGTCTTCCTGGAGTGGTCATCAATGAGTATGACATAATAGTCAAAGCCACTCAAGGACACATGAGACATTCGACCACTCACATCGGAACGAATCAAGTCAAGGATCCCTGTCGTCCTGCTGTCACTATTGGGAAAAGGAGCTTTTGCAAACTTCCCCATAGCACATCCTCTGCATACATCAAGGTGATCAGAACTGAAATCTAGCACACCAATGGTGATCTCTCGCAATATCCTCAAGGCCCCATGATACATGTGACCCATCTCGTGATGCCAGATCTCACACAACTCTAAATTGCTAGAAGTGCTGTCGGTCCTGTCCCTGGTACTGCTACTCAATGCCATCAATGGATGGAATGAGAACCTGTAAACCTTAGCATGGTGCACTCCAATCAATCTAGCTAAAGAAGCTGGAGTTCCCTTAGGATATATGAGCACCTATCCATTCCTGAACAACACCTCATACCCTCTGTCTTCAAGCGCTGAGACAAATATCAAGTTCTTCTTCATTCCAGGCAGATATAGAACGTCTGACACTTTCAAGGGAGGCTTGGGTTCCCTATCAAATGTTAATGTACCAACACCGACAGCTCTAACAATGCTATCATCACCAAGTACTACCTCAATATCAGTATCACTCTCTGATAGCTCTGAGAAGTACTCCCTGACTCCTGTCATATGGCGAGAAGCGCCACTGTCAACATACCAAGCACTAGAAGATGCTTTGCTAGTAGAGACGAGTGCGTACTCCCTCTGAACATGTATGGCAGGTGATACTGCACTAGAGGACTCACAAACTATGAATCCAAACTCTCGATCAAAACTCTCTGAGAAGTCCTCTATCTCTGCAGAAGCTGCCATGGTTGTCTCTTTCCCTTTCTTATTTTTCTTCTCTGGACACACAACAACATAATGTCCCATCTTTTGACAATTCCAACATTTGACTTTGGAATAGTCCTTTTCTTTGCTCTGTTGTTTGCCTTTACCTTTCCCTTTGCCTCCACTGGTGGAAGCTCCCTTCTTTGATTTGCCTTTCTTGCCTCTTGCCAATAATGCCATATTGTCATCCTCATCCCTCTGTTTGGCTATCCCTAGATGGTTCTTCCTGATCTCATTCTGAATTCAATCGTCCCACAACCTTTCCCATTCGGGAAAGTTCTCTTGTGCGACAATACCATCTACAAAACTCTCCCAAGTCTTGGGAAGACCATGCAAAGCTATCCTCACCAACTCAGTGGGTGCAATGGTCTCTCCTACGGCCGCCAACTCATCTTTCATCGAAGTGATCTTGGTGAGGTATGCTGTAACACTGTCAGTCTGAGCCATTTTATGGCCTTCAGTTTCTCCTTTAGGACCATCTTATGGTTCTAATTTGAGCTCTGTTAAAGCCCAACCAAGGCAGACCCATTTCATGTGCATAAGTCTTTCCTCTCACATGAGGATTGACATGATCTTTGACTCCATCCAGAATTAGTCTTTTGGCCTTAGCATTCTTTTTAGTGAACTCTGCTAACTGTGTTGCATCAACAGGAACTACTACTGGGTGCTGGGTGGTATGTACCATAATGCCCCAGACCTTTCCTCAAAGATACATTAGATTCTCTCTCTCCATGCACTATAGTTACTCTGCCCATCTTACCTGTTTTCATCCCTCAATCCCAAAGTCATGATTCACTGTCTTATAAAACTGAAGTTTCAAATCTGGGTAAAAGCAACCTGTCACACTCTATAATAAATATTTTCTGTGCAAAAATCAGACTGCTGTAATTTACACACTGCTATCTCAAATAACACTTTCCAGCCAACTTGCTCTAATACCATGTAAAAATTCAGACCCCACTTGGATTAACAAATTTCCCTTATCACTCCATTCTTTTAATGTGAAATCCAAGCATGATTAAAACACTAAAATCTGGAAATTTATTTATTTATGAAAATACAAATTAGGAGATTTTACTACTGCTGGAAATAAATGCACGGAAGAATTATAACAACCATACACAGGAAATAACACTGAGATTTTTGGTCAATGCGACCCTGGAAAAACCCCCAACAACTTTTGGGGAAAACTAGTTTGAGAGCTCTTCTTATTTCTGAAAACTATTATATGGAAAAATGAAATACACAGGAAAATATTCCAGCATTGACAAAACATACTTATCTCGATTTTCGTGCAAGACTCCACCTCGAAAACCATGCCAAAAGAAAATCCAGTTCATACAGAAAACACAACAATAAATGTTGTATGACCAACCTAGAGAAATGTGCCCATATCACAGTGTACGACTTGTACATATCTGTACGGATTGTACGTAAAAGTACAACAAGTTCTCTTCTCGAAAATCGTGCCCAGATGCCTCGAGTTTCGTTCCTTCAACCTACAGCCTATTTTCCTTGAAATCTATTCCGTAACACTCCTTGGAATGTATGCCAAACTCTGTTGTACAGTTTTGTTGTAAATGCCAAGATCCTCCTTGGTTAGCATGCCCAAAATGCTCCTTGGGATGCGTGCCAAAGATCCTGTTGTTCTTCTTCACTTCCTCCCGCTTCAAATTTTTTTCCTTTGCTCTCTCTTGCTTTCTCTCAAATGCTTATGAAAGAATAGAATGATCTTTTCCTTTTTTTCTCTCCTAACCTAACCTAAGTGACTTTTGAGTGATCCCTAGATCCAATGGCTAAGAAAGCTTTAGATCAAGGGCTGAAAATAAATGTGCATTATTTTCACTTTTTCTATTCAATCACTCACCCACTTAAATAAAGACCCACTTAGCCTTTTATTTCCATAGTCACTTTTCACTTTCTAATTCTTCATTGAATTTAATAGTCACTTTCAAATTAGAACATAACTTTATCACTTATAAAGTCACTTTTAAATTAGACTGACTTTACCACTTATAAAGTCACTTTTAGAAGAAGAGGTACAATAGAGTGGACACTTTTCCCTAGGTAAAAGATCAAAGCCATGGGGAACCACTTGTCCTTGGTACCCAAAATTTAACAGTCCCTCTTACCGAGGAAAGTGTTCCTCACCACTCCCATCTTGTCTCTGAAGTAGACGTGTTTGTCTCGTGTTAAGGCTTTGGTGAAGATGTCCACTACCTGCTCATTTGTGGAGATGTACTCAAGCTTGACTGCTCCCTTTTGGACATAGTCTCGAATGAAGTGATACTTGATCCCAATATGTTTTGACCTGTCATGAAAAGCTGGATTCTCTGTGAGTCTTATGCAACTCTCATTATCGCAGTGAATCATAGAAGGTCTCAATGCCTGACCAAATAAACCAAAAAACATCGTGCGAAGCGATATGGCCTCACAACTATTCAAACTAGAAGCCATATACTTTGCGTCAACTGAGCTCAATGCAATTGACTTTTGTTTCTGGCTGAGCCATGACACAACTGCTGAACCCAACCCAAAACAACACCCTGAAGTGCTCTTCCTGTCTAAAGCACATCTTGCCCAATCTGAATCTGTGTATCCTGCCAGTCTTACTCCATCACCCTGTCTATAGTTCAGACCATAATCCACAGTACCCTGCACGTAACGAAAAATGTGTTTTGTAGCCACTCAGTGCACTCACCTGGGTTCACACATGACGTGACTCATAGTGTTAACTTCAAAGCATATATCCGGTCGAGTTTTGACCAAATACATCAATGATCCAATCAACTGCTTGTATAGTGTAGGATCCACTAGCTCGGAATCGTGGGATCACACGATATAAACAGGGTTGCCAACAATAGCCTGAATGGAGTGTTGTCATCGTCTATGAAGAACGTTGAGATTTTAGGGTAGCATCGGATGTGCTCTAGCTCCGAAACTTTGTGGAGGGGCTGAAACACATGACATCTCCAAGACACAAAAAGCGTTTGGAGAAATTCCATCTGGTGTAAAAGTTATTCAAATAATTAAATTTTTTAATGGGGACCCTAAGTCTAACTTAGGGAAATTAAAAAATTAAAGTGAATTAATTTACACATGTGATGAGAACATTCTAAGTGACGTGGATCAAGATTCTTTTAGTCTTAGCCGTTGATTAGTGATTAGATCACGACCGTTGATTTGTCAACAAGAAAAGTATAAAGGAAGGGCTTGGGGTCAGTTGGAGAACACACACACAGAATCTAAGAGATTGAATTCTTTTGACGGAGCAGTGCTCAGACGAAGATCAGATCTGAGTGAGTCAGAGAAGCAGTGAGGGGCGAATGCAGTGATTTGTCAAGAAAAACAAGAGTACAACGCAGAGCAAGGGAAACAGAGACGTAGTGGAGGCAACACAACCATCAGAGGGTGTGACGCAGTCCCTAGAGAGGGTGACGCAGGCACACGAAGGGATCACATAGGGGCAGCATAGAGCCTCCAATGAAAGTCTGAAATTCATACGGGTTTTTGAGCCGGCAGGGCTGAAACTGATCTCCTGCAGAAGTTGATCAGCGCAGAGCTTGGGTGACGCAGTCCCTCAGTCAAGGCCATGCAACCCTATGCAGTGGCAGCGTAGAGACTGCACAAAGCTGCTGGGGTTTCACCAGTGGCTCATCCGGATCAGCGAGGACTGGCGGGAGTGAGGTAAAACTCACATTTTTCTCTGTACCCGAGGTTTTCTCTTTTGGGTGAGCAGGTTTATGGCATTCTAGATGTACTCAAAATACTGCTGCTTAATAATAATAAACCCTTAAATCTGCTGTACCGATTTTCTCTCATTGGGTTTTTTCAGCTAGGACTTGCGGGAGTGAGGTTAAACTCACATTTTTCTCTGTACCCGAGGTTTTCTCTTTTGGGTGAGCAGGTTTATGGCATCCTAGATGTACTCAGAATATTGCTGCTTAATAATAATAAACCCTCAAATCTGCTGCACCAGTTTTCTCGCATTGGGTTTTTCTGATGACATTTGTCCGAAAAATTTGTGTGTCCTTTATCATATGTGCGTGATGTTCAGTAAATGATTTGTATTTTTGTAGGCTGCTAGTTGTGTTTAGTTCGATGTTTTTCTGAATATTTTCAGTTAAATAACTTGTGCATAATAAAAACAAGTAGGATAAGCAAATCAATATTTAGCAGTAGGATTTCTGTGCTCAGAAATTTTCACATGGTATCAGAGCATTGTAGATCAAGCTGAACCATCAGCAAAGGGGCTGAAGATATTTGTTGCAGGAAGGGCAGCTGAAGCAACACAGATCCGGAAGAAGGCAGCGCACCACCAGAAGAGACAGCATAGACCTTGAAAGGGTGATGTAGAGTCAGTTTGCTCATGCAACTCCAGAAAGGTGACGCAACACCAGAAGGGTGATGCAGTAGCAAGAGGGTGACGCAGTCCAAGAGGGAGTGATGCTGTGCAGTTTGCCGGGGATGGAAGTACAACTTCTGATCTTCAAAAGTTGCTGGTGAGGCATCAGTTCTGTTGGTGTAGAACATTGCCTAGCAAAGGTGACAAAGTAAGGAGAAATAGTTTCTCAGCAAACTTTTGCCAAGAAGTCTGAGATTCGATCAGGAGGGTGATCGTAGAGGGCTGATTTAGTTGAATTGGCAGAGGATTTATGGGAGGGAAATCAGTTGTCAGAGGGAGCAGTATCTCTAGAGGGTTTCTAGTGCCAAGAAACCCAGATCCGGTCTTCTGTTGAGTGCAGCATCAATAGAAGGGAGAAGAGAACTTGTTTCGACCATTTGAGCAGAGATGTCCCTGCGCGGACTGTGAGATCAGGATAGGTTGGACGGTGTGTCCAACTTTGCGATTTGGAAGGCCAGAATCCTGACAGTCCTAGAGGATTTCTGTATCAGAGACCACGCGGAAAATGTCCTAGCTGTGCCGACCGATGCGAATGCTTTGAAGAAGTTCAACGAAAATCAGGCGCAGTAAAAGCACTTGATCATGGATGGGGTGAAGGATCATGTGGTCCCACACATTGCCGAGAAGAGGATGGCACATGAGATGTGGATAGCTTTGACCACACTGTATCAAGGTAGCTTCGTACAATGGAAGATGCTTCTAGAGAACCAAATGAGGATGTTCCAGATGCATAAGGGAGAGGAGATCGATCCCTTCCTCTTCAGATTGCAAACTATTCGGGATCAGCTGATTGCCATGGGGGCAACTCCGGATGAACGACTCTTGGTGAGGACTGCCCTGAATGCAGTCACTGATGAGTGGGAGACCTTTGTCCAAAGCATCTTGGGCAGAGCACAACTCCCAAATTGGGGTGACATGTGGGCTATCCTTCGACAGGAGGAGATCCGGAGGGTGACCAAGAAGGAATTCAGCAGCGAAAGTGTCAAGGTGAAGGAGGAGGAGGAGGAAGATGCGGTCCTAGCATCAAAGGGACAACGACAACAAGGGAAGAAGAAGAAGGACCTATCCAAGGTCTGGTGCTTCAAATGTGGTGAACTTGGACACTTTGCCAGCGCTTGTCCTAAGAGGAAGGACAAGGAAGCTTCCGATTCCAAGGCAAGAACAGCTAGACGAGACAGTGGTAGTGAGGCTGATGTGGCCATGAGTGCTCATGTGCCTCGAGAGAAGAGTTGGGGCGATATAGATCTGTAGAGCAGCCACAGATAGTGGAGGTGACACAGCCTAAGCTGCGTTTACCTACAATATGCACATAATTTGCATGTCAATTTATGTCTCAGGAATTCCAGTCTACATATTTAGTGGAACCTCTCTAAATTGATTCTTTCCATTGGATATTTATGCAAAAGCTATTAAACTTTCCATGGAACTTTGTTTAATTCATTACCCGTACTTTTCATTCATACCATAATCTTTAGGCTTTGGTTAAAACCCCAATCATTGTCCATAATACATTTAAGCCTTTCTATTCCTCTTTATTTCTATTATAATTTTATATAATAGAAATTGTTCACACTTAAACCTTTATAACTTACCTTTTCTTCTTTTCTCCATGTCTTTTCCCATTAATTGACATTAATACCTTATTCATACTTACAGTTTCACCTCAATTCACTGTTCACCATTGATCTTCGTCACGCTCTTGATCCAATGACCTTCGCATTCCATAGCCGTCCCGATTTGCATGAACATTAACATGCGATAAAAGTGGTTTCTTCCCGCTATGTGTCACTGGCTTAACACTATTGCATTCATCAATTAAATACTGTTTACTGTTTTCTATTGATGCGATATACCATCGCAGTTTTGTAAAACCACTTCCCCATTCTGCAAGGATGTGATTTTGCATCACAAGTCTCAGGATTGAGACCCATTGCTATATCGCACATTCGCCACTTCGCGAACTTTAATACTTTGCAACATTTCTATTTCTTAACCTTTGCTACATGCGAATTGCGATTTCGCAATTTCGCATCGCAACCCAGTTTCACTGTTCACATTGCGTATCAAATAACTTTTAATCAAAGTTGTCTTCTACAATCTGTGATATGTAATCACTTCGTCATGCTATTCCCTTATCGAATTCTTTTGCTTATATACACTATGTAAACTCTGATTCAACGTAAAAATTTAAAATTGAATTTCTCAATGCTCACTTACACATCCATATGAATTTGGAATATGCTCTCTGTATTAACAATCAAATAATTACATAAAAATTCCTCCTCTGGCCTAATCTTTTGTATCAATGGCCTTTTCTCTAATCTGCCCGTAGGCTTACAAACCCTACCTGTCTGTTTTACTTTCAATGCCTACCTATATTTTTTTCATGTCTTTGAGGCTTACAATTTATACAAATGGATTCTACAACCAATTTTGGTTTAGATCCAAAACTTACTCAACAAAATCCTGAATATCCTCAAAGTCCTCTTTTGACTCAAATAATCCCCAAGGATCCCCTCTCATCCACAAAATCATGAAACCAACTCCTAATCTAGGATTTACAATAAATTCCTAAATCTCTCGTGTTCTCCAGCATTCGGGAACATTTACAAAATGCCTTACCAATTAAATCTTATTCTAAAATATCTCTCATTAAAATCACTCAAACTCTAAATAATTATTTTAATTTGTTACATAGGAATCCAACTTCTTAGAAAATACAAGACCCCCTATATCTACTAGAATATAATGAATTTCTGAGCTAGATGCTCTTGCATCAGACTCCCAAAGTAGAAAATAATTATGATTTCCTGATCATGTGCTTCCAACCTTTGTCCTCCTGGATCCCATACTTCTGTAATTTGTCTTTGGTTGCTGCTATTGTTTGTTGCTGTTCTCCAGGTCTCCACATTTTATGTTGCATTGCCCCACTAACTATGCTTTAACAATCTCTTGCTGTTTTCTGTTTCATTCTACTCTCTTTGTCAATCGAATTAAATTTCTGATTGATTACTCTTCCTGTTGTTGTCCATCTTCTCCATCTGCACTGTTTCATCATTAATTGCCATAATTCTTCAATCTCTGTCTCCAGCATATCTTTGGACTGATACTCACTCTGCCAGTCACTGCTATCTCCTTCTCTTTGCTTCATTGAATTCTGATTTTCCAGCATTCTCTCCAGCACTCTAATATCTCTATTCCACTCATCTTCAAACTGCTATTTGTTATCTTCTTCTTGAAGTTGTTGGAGTCTTACTGCCACCTTTTCATCCTTACCCTCTTGTTGCTTTCCAAACAACTTTTGTTCAATATCTGCAAATTTATTTTCAAAAACTAAATTGTCTTCCAATTTCCTTTGTACTTGCTTCCTTTCAAATACATCACTATGTTGTTCATCGATTTCAGCATATTTTCCATCCTCTTCTTTGACAACCTTTAGTGATTGTTCTTCACTTTCTTGACTGATTTTCACAGTGAATTTAACTTCTTCATGCATGGTATCTTCATGCTTTACATTTTCCTCATCATCATGTCTGATCTGGAAACTTCTAGTCTTCCTCTGTTTTAAAACTGACTCTTCAACTTGAAACATGTCTGTCTCATCTTCATCAAAACCTGTAGTCATAAAACAATCATTAAAATCAAAAGCATAAAAACTGTCTCTTTTTCTTCTGGCAACATTTCAGCTTGCTGCTCTGATTGTTTCTTTTCCATTGACACTTCAGTATGCCGATTCTCCAAAGAATTCTCTAAAGGACTCTCAAAACTGTCAATAAGTCTTTTCTTCACATCATCTGCTTTAATGATGTCTTTCTGCTCCTGTTTACTGTAATGAGCTTCTTTCTCTGTAACAACAATTTGCTGAACTTCCATTATCATTCTCTCATGATTGTCATTCATGACAATTTCTTTGTCTTCCTTCAGCAATTTATCCCGAGTATATATCCTCTGTTTTTCCAACTTTCTTCTTTGAAGATCTAACTTTCTATATAACTCAATAATCTCAATTGGAGTAGAATTTTGAAACTTTAAATAGTTTTCAGTACCTTCACTTGTTGTTATACCATCATCAAATGATTCTTCTTCTTCTGCTAAATTTAAATTATCCTGCTTAAGAATTCCCAATTGATTCGGTACAGTAAATACCTTTTCTTCATGCCTTAACTCATAAGTCCTCTTTTGACTCAACTAATCCCTAAGGATCCTCTCTCACCCACAAAATCATGAAACCAACTCCTAATCTAGGATTTACAATAAATTCCTAAATCTGTCATGTTCTCCAGCATTCAGGAACATTTACAATATGCCTCACCAATTAAATCTTATTCTAAAATATCTCTCATTAAAATCACTCAAACTCTAAATAATTATTTTAATTTGTTACATAGGAATCCAACTTCTTAGAAAATACAAGACCCCCTATATCTACTAGAATATAATGAATTTTTGAGCCAGATGCTCCTGCATCAGGAGGCAGGATCCTTGAGGTGCCCAAACTCTTGGATCACATACGAGCTACGGGAGCCTTAAGACAGTATAGGATGACTGGAGCAGTGGGTGCATAAAGTCATGGAGAAGCAGAGGCAAAGCTTGGATGTTGAAGTTTGGAGCAGCGGAGAGGAAAGGCAACAGTAGCGTGGAAGCAGCAGTGCAGAGGCTGATGGGATTTCAGTAGCATAGAGGCAGTGCTTATGCAGTTCAGTGCAGCAGACAATGCAGAGCTTCAAAGAGACAACGCAACACAACAACAGAGGGTGCTTCGGTGATGAGATGCAGCTTGACTGACTTGTCTGTCAGTGATTGGGTGGTGGTCCTTTAGTTGCTTACTTCTCAACAACTGAGTTGCAGTGCAACAATTAGTAGTGGTAGTGCTATAGACAGAATGATGTAGCAATTTGAGAGGGAGTTGCAGTACAAATGTGGCAGTGACATGGGCAACAGTACAGAGAGCAGCAGCACAGTGGATGGAGGATAACAGGCCAAGCATCAACGCAGTGGATGGAGGACAACAAACCAAGCATTAGCGTGAAGATCGATGCCAAAGATCAGGGTGATGCTTTAGTGAGGAAGTATTGCTAGAGCACACTCCTCGCTAAGAGGGAGTGTTGAGATTTTGGGGTAGCTTCGGATGTGCTCTAGCTTCGAAACTTTGTGGAGGGGCTGGAACACATGAGATCTTCAAGACCCAGAAAGCGTTTGGAGAAATTCCATCTGGTGTAAAAGTTATTCAAATAATTAAATTTTTTAATGGGGACCCTAAGTCTAACTTAAGGAAATTAAAAAATTAAAGTGAATTAATTTACACATGTGATGAGAACATTCTAAGTGACGTGGATCAAGCTTCTTTTAATCTTAGCCGTTGATTAGTGATTAGATCACAAACGTTGATTTGTCAACGAGAAAAGTATAAAGGAAGGGCTTGGGGTCAGTTGGAGAACACACACATAGAATCTAAGAGATCAAATTCTTCTGACGGAGCAGTGCTCAGATGAAGATCAAACCTGAGTGAGTCAGAGAAGCAGTGAGGGGCGGATGCAGTGATTGGTCAGGAGGACCAAGAGTACAACGCAGAGCAAGGGCAACGGAGACGCAGTGGAGGTAGCGCAACCATCAAAGGGTGTGACACAGTCCCTAGAGAGGGTGATGCAGGCCCATGCAGGGCTCACGTAGGGGCAGTGCAGCGTCCAAGGAAAGTCTGAAATTCAGACTAGGGTTCTTGAGCCCAGAGCTGAAACCGATGTCCGGGAGGAGTTGATCAGCGTAGAGCTAGGGTGACGCATGTCGAGATTTTGTGTATTTGGGGTAGCATCAGTTGTGCTCTAGGTCCCAAATTTTGAGGAAGGACTAGAGTATACTTGATTTACAAGACCCAGAAATGGATTTGGGAATTTCATCTGGTTTAGAAGATATTAAATTAATTAATTATTTTAATGTATTTCCTAAGTTAAAACTTAGGAAACTTAAATAATTAAAATGAATTTAATTAAACATGTGATGAAATTGTCTTAAGTCACACGGATCAAGCTTTGTTTTAATCTTAGCCATCGATTCAAGATCTGATCATGGCCGTTGGTTTCCCAATGAGAAAAGTATAAAGGAAAGGCTTGGGGTCATTTGAAAAGATACACAGAGGCAGAGCACTGAAGCTAAGCTGAGATTCTAGGGCGGGTTTGCTAAGAATTCTCAGAAGTGTTTCAGCTGCAGAGAGGGTAATTTAGGCCAAGGGGATGATCTGATCCCAGGGTCTAGAATCAACAAGAGGCAGAGATCAGCTCAGAGAGACATCGCAGAGAAGCAAGAAAGCAGCGGCAGGAAGGGCAACAACTGTGCTACGCAGGTGTTGCGCAGTCCCTCAAGGACAACGTGATTTTCAACAGGAATCTCTCAGTGGTTACGTAGAGACCCTAAGGGGCAGCGTAAGGACTACATCACCCAGTCTGGGGTAACGTGACCCTTTCTGGAGCAACGCTGAGGGATGCAGAGGCTTCAGAGGCTGACGCAGAGGCTTTAGAGGCTGACGCAGGGGCTTTAGGTGCAGCGTTGGGGTTTCTAGGGCCTAATTTTGGCTGAGTCTTGTAAAACCTGTTTGAGGGTGTGGATCAGTCATTATTTTGGCTTTAGAATAGTCAGTGAGCTATAGACCTATTATTTCTCTGTCAGGTTTTCCAGATCTGGAACACAGATTTGTTGTATTCAGAAAATTCTTAATAATAAAACCCTCCAGTAGCCAGAAGACCGGTTTTCTCGCATTGGGTTTTTCCAGGGACTATTTGTCCAGAAAATATCTGTCACTTTGTCTATGTGTGCATGTACTTGTTCTAGATCTGAATTGGTGAAGATATATTATGTGTTTTGCTTCGATTTTAATCTGAATTTATTCAGTAACTTATCTAAGTAGGAGGAGCATCACCAAATTAACAGTAAATATTTCTGCATAAGTATAAGATTCAGAAATTTTCACAACGCAGTCCCTCAGTGAGGTTCACGCAGCCTTACGCAGTGGCATCGTAGAGATTGCACAGATTTAGGTGGGATTTCACCAGTGGCTCATCCGGATCAGTTGGGACTTGCGGTAGTGAGGTAAAACTGACATTTTTCTCTATAGTCGAGGTTTTCTCTGTTGGGTGAGTCGGTTTATGGCACCCTAGATGTACTCAGAATATTGCTGCTTAATAATAATAAACCCTCAGATCTGCTGCACCTGTTTTCTCGCATTGGGTTTTTTCGGGGACATTTGCCCAAAAAATCTGTGTCCTTTGTCATGTGCGTGATGTTCAGTAAATGATCTGTATTTGTGTATTTTCAATTAAATAACTTGTCCATAATAAAAACAAGTAGGAGAAGTAAATCAATATTTAGCAGTAGGATTTCTGTGCTCAGAAATTTTCACAAAGAACACCCTGTCACACCCGTCTTCAAGCCCGTGACTGAGCCCTTACACGCACAACCCTAGTCCCCTGCCTAGCATTTCCAGCCCCTTGCCCCCGGGGGTGTCACCTTCCCCCGTGAGGTCGACTCCTAGGAGGTTCTTCTGTAGGCTGTTCCGGCCCTCGTCTTCGACTAAGCACATAAAGGCTTCCCTTGCGAAGAGACAGGGTGCCCCCAAGCCTAAGATGGTCCCATATCGGAAGATGGCGTTGAAAACGAGATGTCGCTTGATAAAAGGTTTAGTTACAACAAGAATTTTGCTTCCAAGTTGAAATGGGGCACGAGGTCGGGGGAGGTCATTTCGGCCACACCTGCGTTACCAAGGGTCGCAAAGGCAAACTCAAGGGTCATCTTGTTGCAGTCAAAATCATCTCCAAAGCCAAGGCAAAGTTCTCTATTTTCTGCTTCTTCATTTGTTTTTCTTCAAATTCCTCCTTTTTTTCGTGTTTAGGTAGTTTTGAGCCGTGGTTCATCAGATAATTTACTAGTGCAAATCCCACGCTTTACCATTTCTTGAACTAAAACTTTCATCGATCGTCTGTCATCTAAATATTACTGATATTTACTTATTTTTGAGTAAAATTTTGTTAGATCGCTTGTCGGCCAAAATATTACCGCTCTTCCTATTTTCAACTAAAGCTTTACCAAATCATTCACTTTCCCACTGTTAGTGTCCTATGTTATAGTAGTCAAAGTCAAAGCTTAGTATTTTGAATTTTTGGGTCAATTTGTAAAGTGCTGCTATGATCTCATTGAGATCAAGTCAATAGGATATATTAAAATTTGAGTGGTAAATAAAAAATCAAGTTGTCAAAGTATTAAAAGGGTTTAGTTTTAGTAAGTCTAGGAAAATGTGTCATCCAAGTCATGAGTGAAGATAATAACGGATTTGGATTTTTCATCATTGAGTCGAGTTAAGTGGTGTCCTTTCGAGTCAGTTGCAAGGTCACATCTTCATCATATCATCCACCGCAAGTTGATGTTGCGCTTTTTTGCTGCACTACCGTCAAAGGCATAAAAATTGGTAGAAGATCAGGGTTTTTGGCATTATTTCCTATGTATGGAGGTCCAAGAAGGTAGCTGAGACTGTCAACAACATCCATCAACTATTTTACTTGGTCATAGACTTCAACATTTGGTCAAACTCATGCAGGTGAAAATTCGCTGCGCTTAGTCGTGATGATTTT
Organism: Pinus albicaulis; assembly: GCA_034641835.2. NCBI lineage: Eukaryota > Viridiplantae > Streptophyta > Pinopsida > Pinales > Pinaceae > Pinus > Pinus albicaulis. The sequence continues at coordinate 9,671,554 of MU968363.1, forward strand.
CAAGAAGGGAGGTTTGCAATTTGGATAGATGTTTTCTAATAGGTATTTGATGTTTAGGGAGTTGTCTTTCACCTGTCTGACACATTCAGAAGTACAAGAGATGATCAAAAGCATGAAAATGATGAATTTGTTGTGCTTTTTCTGAAGAAAGAAGTGTGTTGCTGCGTTTTTTACTGTTTTAGCAGTTAACAAGATTAGTTTCTGACCAACTGGAGATGAATTTTGAAAAACCAAAAGAGGTTTTTGTCAAGCATGGGCCAAATAACAAAAACCTCTCTCAAATTTTACACAACTATCATGGTTTGGGAGATATGCAATGACCTTTGAGGCCTATTTTTCAGAGAATAAAATTTTGTATTTTTTTCTGTTTTAGTCATTGTTTGTTGGCGCGTTTTTCTAACAGCTGGAAGTTAATTTTTGAAAACCAAAAGAGGTTTTTGTCAAGCATGGATCAAATAACAAAAACCTCTTTCAGTTTCTTCATAGGTGTCATAGATTGGAAGATTCAAGTGAATATTTACATCCTATTTTTCAGATTTCGTAATTTCCTGTGTTAGTCATGATCTTTGGGTGCGGATTCTGAGGAGTTGGAGAAATTTTTTTTAAAACTGAGAGAGGTTTCTCTCAAGCACAAGCTCATCTAGAAAAGCCTCCTTTGATTTTGTAACAACTGTCATGATTCAAGAGATATGATCTAATATTTGACCCTTATTTTCCAGAAATTCGGTCCTTATTTCATAGCAGACAGTTTCTAAATCTAATGTAACTGACTATATCTTTGGGGAAATGGTTGAGCTCGATCCCCTAACGCCAATGATGAGCTAATTGTATAGATTTCATGAGTTTTAGTGTGCAAAAGGTTGGTTGGTCAGTGTGTGATAGAGAAGACATTGAGCATTGTACTTTTCCATTTAAAAGTTTTTAGTGAATGATGAAGGTCGAGGTCTGTTTTTCTAGGGATTCATGTGTCAGTTTCTTATGGTGATATTTATCTCTTGTTCTTGTTTTATCATCTTCTGTTATTTCCATGCTTAAATGTCATGTCTTCAATGTTCAGTTAAACAAAAATTATTTCTTAAGCTACTGAACATTTTAGTGTTTGTTCTTCCATTGAGATATCTAAAATTCATCCTCAGCCAAATCCTTTAGATGTTATCAATTCCACTACTCCTTTGCTCACCTATCTACAACGAAATTTGACAAAAAAACCATAAAGGGTTGCCTACCTTGCCCCTGTCTAAGGATCCCTCATTTTCCCATCATATCACTGAAAATCATTAGCTCGATATGACTCCATATCCAATGGATTTTCCCTCTTTCTTGCCATCAAACTTTAAACCTATTCCCCTATGATCTCAATACCTAGCCTAAAATCTAAGACAACTAGTCATCTAAGTGACTGAAGATTCATGTAGAGAGAACCCTCCTTGAAGCTGGAAGGGCTAGATTCCAGTTTTAAAGTGGTTTGTGGTTACCTTTGGGTTCCTCTCCTCAGCCTAGAGGAATTACGAAGTGCTAACACCCACTAAAATTTGTGGCCATGTCTTTGGGTTTATTACTGGGAATTTGAAATCCACTCACGACAGTTCCATCTTTCTATACCATTGAAAATTGAAGAGTCTGTTTTTTTTTGTGAAACTTCCCTACTAGTCTGCTCTAGCAAAGGATTTTTTTCTGATAGACTTAGACACCGCTTGTATATAAGAGTACTATACTTTAGGTAGTTATGGTTTAATGCATGTGCTTGTTTGTGGCAGATGCCAGTGAATCTCTTCTTTATGAAGAGTTATGGCAAGCATGTGCCGATCCACTTGTTACTTTGCCTCATATTTGGGAGAGAGATTTTTACTTTCCTCAAGGCCACATAGAGCAGGTTTGGTGAAATTAATGGAAATGTTGATATGTGTTTCAGGGCAACAACTCAATTGCATAGGGTTTTGACAATCTATTGCCAGTGGATCTTTCAAAATGTTAACAATCTAAGCATATTTATTGGTTGTGTACACCATAATAGGTTGAAGCATCAACAAACCAAGGAGTTGATCAACATATGCCACTGTATAATCTATCTTCTAAGATTCTTTGCCGTGTGATCAATGTACAATTTTGGGTAACTAAATTGTTCTTGCGTAGCTTTTTCCTTCCATAACAATATTTCAGGATTTGCGTTATTGTCAGTGTGAAAAGAATACTACAAAACCAACAAAATGCAATTGTCTTCTTTGGTTGCACTTTTTTATCTATTGAAAGGCGAAAGTTAAATTTCCCTTGTATCTTTTTGCAGGTGGAACCTGAGGAAGATGAAGTATTTGCGCATATCACTTTATTTCCAAAGGCAGATGTACATCCTTATTTTAGTTTCTGGAATGCTATCCTACTAATGTGCAAGATTTACTGATGAAAAGTTTAGATGTTTTGACCTTTGGTTCGAATCTCGATGTTGCAACAAAATGAGTCCTCATGACTTGGGGACACCTATCCCTCAACCTCGTAAGAGTATTGTTCATTCATTTTATAAAACTCTTACTGCGTCAGATACAAGCACTCATGTAGGATTTTCTATTTTATGAAGATACACTGATGAATGTCTTCCACCTCTGGTTCGTGTTCAAATACATACTATTGCTGAATGCACATTTTTCTTTCGTTCAGAAATAAAGTGGGTCCTTGTATCCATCTGTCACTGATTGTGCGGAGGATAAAGTCATGAAAAGGATAAAATTATTACATGCAATCATGTAGACTATATGAAAGCAGAGAGGGATATTCTCACAAAGATAGTTCGCCCTTTCATTGTTCAACGTTGATACTTGTTTCAGGTATGTTGCCATGCCTGATAGTTTTTGGTCTCTCTTTGTTCCTTTTAGCACATTGTTGTTGCAGGGGCAGGTATCTTACTAAAATACTTGCAAAGAAAATGAATAGTGTAATTTGCTCTTATTGCTTTTTTGTTGGAGATTGATCAATTTGTCAAAAAGATCTTACAGACATGTTTAAAAAATCCATTTATGTTAATGTGTGCAACGGATCGATAAGGTTGCGAATTAACAAAAATAACAAAACATAAAGCCAAATCTGAGCAAACATAAACAAATAACACAATATTTGATTACGGAGTGCACAAGAACCTCCCTGGCTACCTCTCCTGGCCGCTTCTCAATCAACAAACCACCCTTATTAGGCTTCAAATGTGCACTTACAACAATGACCTCAAAATTATAGGTTCAAATACAGAAAAGGATTGCAGAATTGAAATCAACACGAAAAATCGTGAAATTTGAGTACAAATTTGACCATATTTGGACCAGGTGACCTCTGGACCTCCCAAAAGCCAATCTCCACTTGCAATTCTGCCAAATCAGGAGAAAATCCGCCAATCTGGAGCAATTCCGCTAACTGTAGTGGAGGTTTGCTAAATCTGGTTGGCGCGCTCCTGGTTCCTTCAACTCATAAATGAAATTTCATTCTCACTTAACATCAAAGTGCTTGGGCGCATTGGTTTAATAGGCCGAGTGGGGGAGAGGAGGTTGGAGGTTTGACACCCCTTGACCCCGAATGGTGGCGCGTATCACGTGTGATCTCCCTCATGCATAACCTTATGCATTGTTGTTGTGATATAATATATATTATAAGGTTTTAAAACTTTATCCTCCGCGCCATGCCATTTGGAATATATATATATATATATATATATATATTATGATAAGGTTGTTACACCTTATCTACCCACATATATATTTTATCTGCGCTCTATGTAAGTATGGTGTTAATGGTAGGGGTGTCGGAGCCGCCAACTATGGCGGGCACTGTCCCCCATTTAAATTGCCAACCAAATTTATTATAACCATAACACAACTTCATACACCCTTCTAAACATGAATTTCTTGCCGGATTTCTTGGTTAGCCGGATTTCGTGAAGTCGTTGCCGGATTTGGAGGTCAAGGGTTCGATTCCCTTAGAGAATTTTTTCGAATTCTTTGAGCCATGCTGTCCACTATGTCACTGCAAACTCATGGGGTTATGTGGTGCCATGTGGCCCCTTTTCTTTTGCAAAGACTAGACAAACTTCGACGGAGCATAGAATTCAGATACGATGTCCATTTGATGTGTCGTTCATGGCGTTGGGTGCGTATCGTCGAGCACTTCAACATCGTACCATGTGCTGACACATTTGAAGCATTTAGAAGACGAGCGTTTGCATTGATCCACCTAGATCAGAGATGAAATGCAATATATTCTGTTCTTCGAGCATGGTAGATTTTAATTATAAATTTTTTGATGCTACAGATAATGGAATTGAATAACTATCCTGATTTGCAAGAAGGTTACATGTAATAAATTATGTTTCTATTTTCAATCAAACATTGAATGGATGATTTGTTGTTATTATGACCAACATGTCCTTTTATCTGTGCAGAAAATATACTAGCAGATTTATTAAATTTTAATATATATTTTTTATTTCATTGTAGACTTGGCTACCTTCTACTTGCTGAAGTCTCTGTTTTTAATCTAACAAAGAAATTTAACATTGTACAAGTAAATCGTATAGAAGTGATAAGACCTGCTTCAAATAGTTGCAATTTGAAGTGCATGCACTATGCTGGACCGTGTGTTAAATTTGCTTGTTTCGTAGGCCATCACAATTATTCTTGTTGTAGGCATTTTTTGGTAGAGGTTGTGATTTTCGACTACTATATTTTCGATCTTCAATGGACATAAATGTTCTGCTGCGCTATGCTAGCCACCCTTAAGCTAAGAGGCCATGGCTGCGGGGTATCTGTTCCACAAGTCACTTAAGACTTGTACCTAACCCCACAAGAACAGGTGCACACACATGCATGCCATTGGAGAGACTTGAACCCTGCTATAGGCGTTAATCCCAACTTGCGTTCACCAACTTGACGATCTACTGTTATTACCTTACTAGATCTGGTGAACTTACTTGGCCAATTACTTTTGAAACCAAGCCTTGCCTTCATAGTTTTATCATACTGAAGGGTGTGAAAATTTACAAATAGTTGCAGTGATAGATTTATTTGTCCTACTTATTGTTTCAATAAGTTATTATTCAGAAATCTTCCGGCAAATATTGAAATAAATACTACTGCAACATTCACAATTATATATGCAGAGAAATAAATAGTAGAGAACATAAGCACAAGAATCAATCACATGTACACAATTATTTTTGGACAATTGTCCCCAGAAAAACTCAATGTGGGAAAACTGGTGCAGCAGATGAGGGTTTTATTAATTCTTCAGCAAATGATATCTTTACAGGGAAAATATTCGGCAGATAAATTCTAAACCACTCGAGACTGAATATCCAGATTACTTGGACAATTTTCTGACACCCAGAACAACGCCTGCAAGCCCCTGTGTCAGTCTGCATGATTCTCTGCGCAATCCTACTACTGGACAACGTGAATCTGCGTGGAGACTGCGTGGGGTCTCTGTGTTGCAGCCTCAAGCTGCCTCTAGTGACCTACTGTTGCTCTCCGACCCTGATCTTGATCACCTCTCACCTCCTCCTGCTTCTGCAACTTCTCGCCCTGCAACTCTCCCACTGAGATCGAATTTTACATCAGAATGGATCTCCTTTGGGTACTGAGTGTGTGCCCGACTTGTTTTCCAAGTGACCCTCAAGCCTTTTTTTATAATCTTCCTGTTAGAGAACCAACGACCTAGATTAAAAGATTAATTAATGGCTAAGATTAAATCTTGATTTGATCCATGTTTTCTAGAAGATTCACACTCTAACTTAATAATTCCTTTTAATTATTTCATTTTCCTAAGTTTGGACTTAGGGTCTCCATTAAAATAATTAATTATTTTAATAAGTCTTGAACGGAGTGGAATTTCCATCTCTGGGTTCTTTGGAATGTTGCTGTCCAAGCCTCTTTGCAAAGTTTGAGACTTGGAACACTTTCGGATGCTACAAAAATCAACACTCCCTCTTAGTGAGGAAAGTGTTCCAACAATATGCCTACTGCATGTTGCTCTGATTCTGAAGCACCCTCTGCACCGCTGCCCCCTGTACTGTTGCCTTTGATACTGCCACTATCACTTGCTGCATCTGTACCACAACTCCCTCTGAATACTGAATCCTCCATTCCTGCTACTGGAAGGGATTCTTCATCATCCCCATCTTCTTTCTGAAGTAGACAAACTTTGTCTTTCCCAGAGGCTTGGTGAGGATGTCTGCCACCTGTTCTTCTGTTGGAGTGTACTGCAACTGAACAACTCCACGTTGTACACAGTCCCTGATGAAGTGACAGCAGATGTCAATATGTTTCGACCTATCATGAAACACAAGATTCTTAGAGAGCTTTATACAACTTTGATTATCACATAAAATGTTGGTTGCTTCGATTTTCTCCTTGAGTAGATTTACTAACAGTTTCCTAAGCCATATGGCTTCGCACAAAGCTGTGCTAGCTGCCATATACTCTGCCTCTGCTAAACTTAGTGCCACAGACTTCTGTTCCCTACTGCACCAGGAAGTCATTCCTGATCCCAGACTGAAACAATACCTACTGGTACTCTTCCGATCAACTGAGCTTCTAGCCCAATCTGCATCAGTAAAACCACTCAACCTGACATCATTGTCATGGGTGTATTTCAATCCAAGCTCGATTGTCCCTCAAAGGTACCTGAGAACATGTTTGGCTGCTGCCCAATGTACCCTCTTTGGTTACAACATGAACTGACTTAGGGTATTAACAACATAAGAGATGTCTAGCCTTGTATTTACCAGATACATCAATGACCCTATGAGCTGTCTGTACAGCGTAGGATCAACGTCATCATCATCAGACGTGTCGATTTTCCTCTAGTTGGTAATCATTGGAGTGGTCATGGACCTACAATCCTCCATTTGAAATCTCTTCAGAATCTCTGTAATGTATCTTCCTTGACCAAGGAAGATCTCCTGATTCTGTTGCCAAACTTCCAACCCCAGAAAATAGTGCATCCGTCCCAGATCCTTCATGTCAAACTCTTCAGCTAAATTCTTCTTGCATTCTGTGATGAGCCTTGATGATCCTGTCAAGAACAGATCATCCACATACAATACCAGTATCAATGGCTCACTCCCTACTCTCAGATAGTAGAGATTGGGATCTGCATCACTCTTGACGAATCCCATCTTCTGCAGATAGATGTCAATCCGACCATACTAGGCTCTAGGAGCTTGCTTTAGTTCATATAATGCTTTCTTCAATCCGCAGACATGATTTTTCTGATCATGTGTCTCAAAGCCCTCCGGTTGTTCTTTATACGCTTCTTCTTCTATCACACCATTCAAGAATGTTGTCTTGACGTCCACCTGGTAAATTTCCCATCCCATCTACGCAGCAAGGGATATCAGAGATCTGATAGATGTGTATCTGGCTACAGGGGCGAAGGTTTCTTCATAGTCTATTCCTTCTTTCTGAGCATACCCCTTAGCCACAAACCTGGCTTTAAATTTCTCGATGCTGCTGTCTGCAGCATACTTGATCTTGTAGATCCACCTGGATCCTACAACAGATCTCTCCTGTGGCTTGGGTACCACTTCCCAGACATCATTTGTCATGATGGAACTGTACTCTTCCACCACTGCATTAACCCACACCTGGTACTGAGCAGCTTCCAGAAAACTGGAAGGTTCTCAGACTTGAGCAACCAAGGCTTGATACCTCTCAGGCTGCTTATGCTGTCTCTTCTCATTTCGGGGATTTCTGACAAAATCCTCTGCATCCTCCAGAATCTGTCAAAGTTCCCTGCTCGTTCTTCCACTGGTGGTGTGTGGATTTACTGGCTCTCCTTCTTGCAAATCCTCAGGAGACCCATCCTTTGGATCACTATGCCTTGGAGAGGCAACTGAATTTTGTGCTGTTGGTTGTTGGGGCTGGACTAGAGGCTCTTCCTTTGACTGTGTAGCAGAAGGTAGTTCTCGTGATCTTTTGAAGGCTTTCTCCTCCATGAATTTCACATCTCTTTGCACCACTTCTTTCCTGCTCTCAGGAACGTAGATGCATCATGCGATAAGCCTTTGCATTCTCGCTGTATCCTACTAAATACCCTCTTTCAACAGTCATCTCCAACTCCTTCCTCTTCTCATTGGGTACATGACAGTGAGCTGTACTGCCAAAGATCCTAAAGTGACTCACTTCGGGCTTACTGCCAGTGAAGACACTTTCTGGCGTGATCTTTCCCAGTGCAGTGTGAGGAGTTCTGTTCTGAATGTAGATAGCTGTATTACACGCTTTAGCCCATAGAAATTTGGGCATGTCTTGGTCATGCAGCATAAATCTGGTTGCTTCAACAATAGTTCGGTTCTTCCTTTCGGCCACTCCATTCTGTTCCGAATTGTATGGAGCTGTCCATTCTCTTTTGATGCCTTCCCTTGCGCAGAATCCGGTGAATTCTTTATCTATGTATTCACCTCCATTATCTGATCGCAGTACCTTGATTTGCTTCCCTGTCAGATTTTCTACTAGAGCCTTAAATTCTTTAAATCGATTGAAGACTTCATCCTTGGTCTTCAAGAAGTAGATCCAGGTTTTCCTGGAATGGTCATCAATGAAGGTGACGAAATATTCGACACCACTAAGAGCTCTAGTGGACATTGGCCCACAGATATCTGAGTGTATTAAATACAACACACCCTTGGCCCTATTGTTGCTTCTTTGATATGCTGCTTTGGCATATTTCCCCAATACGCACTCCTTGCAGACATCATCCCGTTTGGTGCTCAGTTTTGGAACACCTGTGACAGTCTTTTGGAGAGTTCTCAATGCTCCATGATGCAAGTGCCCTATTCTTCTGTGCCATAGCTCATTCAGATCTGTTTCATTTGCGTTGCCAACTGGTGCCATTGGGGAATCGAGCTGCAGCTTGTACAACTTGTTGCTTCTTACCCTATTTGTGCCTTCTTCTTCCAACTAGGGTGTTTGACTTAGACTCTATTGCCAATAAAGTAGGCGTTATATCCTTGGTTTTGAAGCTGTGACACTGAGAGTAGATTCATCCCCAAACTCGACACATGCAATACATTAGTGGCCCGGATTCTGTTCCCTGCCTCGGTCTGAAAAACTATGGTACCTCTTCCAAATGGGAGTGCACTTTGCTTTATTACCCATGGTTATCTTGAAATTCATCTGCTCTTCTTGGTAGTCGGAAAAAAGTCTCGTACTCTTGTCATGTGAGTAGAGGCTCCGCTGTCAATATACCAGATATTTGAGGACGTAGTGCTTGATACACAAGCAAAGTCTTCCTCTAGTCTGGATACCAATACAGATACATTGTGATCCGTCTATTCTATCGTGCTTCTTCCCCCTCCTGGAGAACTGCGTGAACCCTTCTGCATTGTTGCTGCAACAATAGATCTTCGTTCACTGATAGATGCCCCCTCTCTGTTATTCATCTCTGGCTCTGATACCATGTGAAAATTTACAAACAGTTGCAGTGATAGATTTATTTCTCCTACTTATTGTTTCAATAAGTTATTATTCAGAAATCTTTCGGCAAATATCGAAATAAATACTACTGCAACATTCACAATTATATATGCAGAGAAATAAACAGTAGAGAACATAAGCACAAGAATCAATCACATGTAAATGGTTATTTTTGGACAATTGTCTCTGGAAAAACCCAATGTGGGAAAACCGGTGCAGCAGATAGGGTTTTATTAATTCTTTAGAAAATGATATCTTTACAGGGAAAATATTCTGCAGATAAATTCTGAACCACCTAAGACTGAATATCCAGCCTACTCAGACAATTTTCTGACACCCAGAACAACCCCTGCAAGCCCCTGCGTCAGTCTGCGTGATTCTCTGCATAGTCCCAATGCTAGACTGCGTGAATCTGCGTGGAGACTGTGTGGGGTCTCTGCGCTGCAGCCTTAAGCTACCTCAAGTGACCCACTGCTGCTCTCCGACCCTGATCTCGATCACCCCTCACCTCCTCCTGCTTCTACAACTTCTCGCCCTGCAACTCTCCCACTGAGATTGAATTCTACATCAGAATGGATCTCCTTCGGGCACTGAGTGTGTGCCCGACTTGTTTTCCAAGCGACCCTCAAGCCTTCTTTTATAATCTTCCTGTTGGAGAACGAACGGCCCAGATTAAAAGATTAATCAATGGCTAAGATTAAATCTTGACTTGATCCATGTTTTCTAGAAGATTGACACTTTGACTTATTAATGCCCTTTAATTATTTCATTTTCCTAAGTTTGGACTTAGGTTCTCCATTAAAATAATTAATTATTTTAATAAGTCTTGAACGGAGTGGAATTTCCACAAACTGTTTCTGGGTTCTTTGGAATGTTGCTGTCCAAGCCTCCCTGCAATGTTTTAGACTTGGAAGTTGGAACACTTCCGGATGCTACAAAAATCAACAAAGGGTTCCTTCACACGTACCAATTTTCCTGTAACTTTTCAGCCTCGAGAATCCTCCATGAATATCTAAAATCTTGGCCTTTTTGTTCTTGTTCAAGATTTTTTTCATCCCGATTTCCAAACTGGAACTTCCATATCAAGTTTGTAGTTTCCTTCGCCCATTTCAAGATTGGGCTTGATTTCCCAATCTCCCCCCTGCCCACTGATCAAAATTTTGTCTTAGCCCAATTTCAAAGTTTATTTTTATAAGTTACTAGTGACTCCACTAGGGAATGCAGCTCTATTCTCATTACTAAAAATTATTTGCTACTTGTGGTGTGTAAGTAGTGGCTGTTGAGGTATAAGTATCTCCCCTGACTACTCTACATCCAGTTTATTGTAATGGATTAAACTTAAATTAGGGGATATCTCTTTAATGGCCAGCTCTGCATTTAAACAATTCGGTGAGAATTGATCTGGAAAATGTTTGATGTTGTCATGAGATAATAAGAGTGTAGATGTGCCATGCTTTTAAGAGCTGATGTGTTCATGTTACCAACTACTGAACCTAATGGGCATTTGCTCTGAGATATAGGGTGAACATAGATATGTGATGCACAGAGTTAGAATAGTACTCCATTTTCATTTCGTGTCCGCTATTTTAAGAATAGTGTAAGAGTTTTGTGTTACTTTTGTTTTGTACATGCTATTTTAATAGTTTTCTATTCAAGTATTGAGGGGTTTTCGCAGTGCATTATATTAGATATCAATTTTTGGGATTCAACTGCGTTAAGTAAGTCATTCATCTATGGCCATTTCCATGAGAGGTAGTCGTAACAGATTAATTTCTCATGATTTTTGAATAGTCCACTTAGCACTCATTGCATCGGGTTATGCTCACAAGGGTAAAGAAGTGGGATTGAAACTAGTGAAATCAATCACATAACGTCAATCATCACTTCCAGGGCTTGCACCCAGTAACTAGGACTTCCCGGGAGGTCACCCATCCTAGATCACCTCTGGCTCAGGCATGCTTAACTGTGGAGTTTTGCTAAATATAGTTTACAATAGCTAGAATATGTAAATAAGTCTATAGTTCGTTGGGTTTGCCTTCTAAATTGAGCATATGGAGAAGGGCATGAGGTAAATGACTGAGTTTTGTGGTCTAGATTTTAGTGTCCAATTTGGCATGAGAGATAAGTATGCTAAGAATTTGTTGTTATCAAAGGTTGTTCTACATATTAAATAATATTTTCCCACAGAATGTGGGAGGCACCCATTGCCATGTTCTTGCCATTTTAGTCATAGGTAGGCAGTTGAGTGAATGATTAGGGGCCTTTTTGAAGTTTAATTCAAAGTTTTTGTTCGAGTCAGTTACTTGCAGAAAATGTTCGCTTGATTCTCCCATATTTGAGTTAGATTACTGTATTTATTGAATTTGTCAGCCAATGTCAGTGACTTGTGGGGAATGGTGATAAAGTCAATTAATTGTTCAGTTTTGTTATTTACATTCATTAATGGGCTTTGTTCTGTTGTTACAGCAGGGATAATTTTAGGGGCGAATTTTAGCCCAAGGGCGAAATTTAAGGGGTTTTAGATTTTGGAGGGGCGAATTTTATATATAAATTTTTTTTGTATAATTTTGTATAATTAGCCCCAAAATTATTTTAAAAATAATTAATTATTATGTTTTAGCCAAAAAAAATAATGGCGGATAAAACCTGAAATGCTAAATTCGCCTGTCGATTTACTCGTTTGGATGGTTTTGTGTTGTATTCGCCCCCGATTTACTAAGTTGCAGGGTTTTGGAAGGGCGTTCGCCCCAGATTCACTCCGTTGCAGGGTTTTGGAAGGGCGCTGTGCTGTGATACTAAACTGGTTACCAAGCTACCAAGCTTGACCTTATGTTTATTGAGTTGCAGGTTTTTTGGAAAGGCATTCACCCCCAATTTACGTTGTGCTGTGATACTTGCCAGAACTTCGTCATGACCAACAGCCTTATAAAGAATATGTCCGGGAAGATTTCAGCTTTGGCAACAGGGCTATGTCCAAGGGGAATGAATCAATCCCTCTTGACAAGGAAGGTCCCAACCTTTCTAAATTCAGATCCAGCTCCACTGCAGAGCTACACCCAAAAAGCCATGACGAAAAACATAAACAGATGCTCTTTGCGAGTGTCATGAACAGGCTTATTCCCATCATTGTCTGGAAGAAACTCTTTAGAAATCCCCACACATATTCCAGCATAATAGGCCTCATATGGGCACTCGTTTCTTTCAGGTATGCTACATTTTATTATGCCATGAGCATTAAATCAGTTCTCGTATCAATCAGCTTTCAGACTGTTCATATGGATTTCTTGTATGATCATTGTAGGTGACATGTTGATATGCCGAGAATTGTGGCGAAATCAATAGCAATCCTGTCTGTTGCAGGTCTCGACATGGCCATGTTTAGTCTGGGTATGCCTTTTCCTGGAAATTTTATGTTATTTTTTAGTTGTACTCCCATTTTTCCTACGTGGGTAAATATTCTTCATTGGTGTAATGAGAGCTCCAATTTTTTCAGATATTTGTTAAGAATATTTTTTTAAAGGGGAATTGAATTTTATTGATACCATAGGACTTCAAGGGAAGGGGACATGTTTTTTTTTTGGGACCAATCTTAAATACTCTAAATTATAACATTAATTGCATAAAATAACTCCAACTCTAAATCTCTGGGACAGCCTGAAAAGTTGCTGAATTTCTAGTACTGAAGGTAAATTCTTTGTGTGTTTAGTTGAGAAAAAGGAGAACATATGCACGGGAAAGATATGAAATTGAGGTAGACAGTTAACCGAAACTCCTGAGAGAAATTGTTAGGAAGCAGTAAATTGTGAGAATGGTGTTGTCATAACTGTCTTTACATGCTGTTCTGAAGTTTTGTTATGACTGCTTACTGACAGATCTGTTCATGGCTTTGCAACCAAGGATCATAGCATGTGGAAATTCTGTTGCAGCTTTTGTCTCTACTTCCATGATCCTACTTGAGCTTATTTAGGATTGAAGCCTGATATATTGCTTTGCGATTTGACTCAAAGAGGGGAAAATCTCAAATGCATTGGCAGAGAGGGGATTTGGTACATAACATCTCCCTATTCATATTTGAAGATGGGGATTAATATTAATGAAATAAAATTTGGACTTCTCGTTAATTTCTTGTATGGAGCCCTCTTATAATGTGGTGTTGATTTTTAGAAGAAAATTAGCTTCTCTCCCTAGTGTCATATCAACAAATTGAATCTGAGCAATGCCCCTACATTAGAGGAGTCCCTTATTTATTTAATTCTGTAGGAGACCCTTATTAGCCTAATCTCCAGATTACTTGGATCTGTCCAAATTGATAATCTCCCGGCTTGTTCAATATTGTCTTTGTTAACTCCTTCCTGATGCCATGTTTGTTTTCTAACTCTTTCCATGCTTTTAGCAAATACATTTCTTTGTTGAATAATACGTATTTTGTACTTCTCCATATTGATTTTTCTGTTAAGTGATTTTTTTTTTTGGAGCCAATGCCCCTATCAAGCCTTCTATGAAGGACATGAAAAGAAGTTAAAACAGAGGAATAGATAAGTTCTTCCATTTGAAGGTAAGGATTCAATGGTTCCAAGATTATTCTTCTGCAATTTTCTTGAGAAATATCATTGTCTCGAGTATGTGTAGGCCTTTAATGACCCCTTGTAAAAATCATTTAGTAGTTTTTGAGAGTCATATTAAATTGGCTTTCCTGCTGATGTTTTTGAGCATTTTAATGACCCCTTGTAAAAATCATTTAGTAGTTTTTGAAAGTCATATTAAATTGGCTTTCCTGCTGATGTTTTTGAGCATTTGATTTTCTTCCTAGAGTGAGAATGTCTCACGTGTGTCTTTCCTGACCTATTCTAGGATAAGATGGAGCTCAAATCATTTGACATGCTTGTGAAACACAGTGGATAAGATAAACCAAAGTTTCAATATCAAACAACAGAATAAACTGTTCATTTTATAGATTTAAAATTGGAAGAAAACAACCCCAGCAAAAGGATTCAAATCTCAAATTGGAGTCATACTACCATCTTATGCTTGGAAAACATAATCATATAAGGAAATTAAAACCTGCATTACCTTGACAATCCATGTACATTTCAATATTTGAAAGATCTTATTGATGACATGCCAAATCAAATCATTCAAGAGTCCAAATCCAGTACCTGGAACACAATATCCTTGATGTTCAAACCTCTATCAGTAGGTTCTTTGGAAAATAAAGAGCCTTTACTAAATAAAAACTGACAACCTGACAGTGTTGTCTTTTATTGATCTGGGATTATCGTTTTGAACAGGAAGCCTTCCAACACTACATTTTGGCCTAGGTAACATGAATCTCGCTAGACGAACACTAGCATTTGTCTGGGGTGGGAGCATCTGTTTCAAAACACCAAGGCAAAGTTTTGACTAGAAGTTTAGTAGATTGTCCTTATAATAAAGTAAAAAATTTAGAGAGAAGCTTAAGTTTTTGTGTTTTGTTCTGTCATGGTTTTAACGCTAATAGTGTATTGCTGCTTAATATTTGACAAGAAACTCAATGCTTGCTTAGTGAACCAGGTATGTGTTATGTTTCAAGTATTTTTATTAAAATAGTGTTGTTGAAAATGCCATAGAGTCTGTGGTGTCTGCAAAGAGTCAGAGATGAACTATGTGAGTTTCTGTTACTCTGGAGTTCCTTATAACGGCAATATTTTTATGTGTACCAGGCTACCAGCACCTGGTATAAGTGCTTCTCCATCTGAGGACAATTTACGGTAATGTATTATGTTTCAAGTATTTCTATTAAAATATTGTTGTTGAAAATGCCATAGAGTCTGTGGTGTCTGCAAAGAGCCAGAGATGAACTATGTGAGTTTCTGTCACTCTGGAGTTCCTTATAACTGTGTGCCAGCACCTGGTATAAGTGCTTCTCCATCTGAGGACAATTTACGGTATTTTAATGTGTTGATTCTTGGTCCATCTTAGTCTCCAGATGAAGATATTTCCCCTTATTCTTCCCAGTACATTTGATTCAACTAGTAAAACTCTGTTACTCTTCAAATGAACATTTCTCCTTGTGCTCTTTGATTTTCTCTTTGAATGTAGCTTTATTGAAACCATTTCATTTAAGAACACTGTAATGAAGAGATTTCTGCTGGTGCACTGAATTTTGACTCTGTTTGGATACCGTGTTAACATCTTAAATTCAGTGTTTATGATGATTTCCAAAGTTTTCATCGTATTAACAGTTTGTTAATTGGATTTAAACTAGCAAGGAATCAGAAATGGGCCACTAGTTACAATATATTTATTGTCATTTCTATGCTGCATATTCTTATGAACCAAATACGATACATATTGACAACCATTGTCAACTTTGTTTCCTGTTGCTGAGCCTGTCCATGAGATGAAACTGCTTTCGGTGTGTACAACACTGTAAAATTAACAGGGTAGGTTGACGGTTACCTGAGGGGGAACCTTGGGCATGGCAGAGATAAACCTGGGGATATCTGTCAGTGAAGTAGCAGGCATTGACCAGGGTTTAGCTACAACTATGTTGTGTGCAAGAGGTGCAACATAAGGGAAAATGCTCCTTACACTGCCTTACCTGTGCTAGCCTAACCAAGCTGGCCGTTCTCCTTTGATAGTTTCAGCAAATTTTTACCTGCTCCAGAAAAAAAACAATCACATCGATACTAAACAGAATAACCACCTCAAACAGGTACCATGCTTCTCGCTCATGGCTGCACCCAACAAAGAATGTATTAGCTCTGCTCGAGGAAGTAGGCGGTGATCCTTCTGGAATTTCATTTGGGACAAGATATGTTGATGCTGTCTGCGCCCATGTGTCTCAAACTCTCATTGACATTGCCAGAGCTTCGTCTCCAATGTTCTTCTGGGCAACACATATCATCCATAAGATCTGCAAGCTTGGGAAATCTAAGTGGGTCGTGCAGAAATTTCATCAAGGGCTCTTGCCATGCAGTGAATTCAACTTCAATTGTAGAAAAGGTATGTAATTTTTTAATGCGCGATCATTTTGATTGAGGGAGATAACTGAAGGTCTACTAACATAATTATTTTTTGTGCAGGCATGCCTCTTGGGAAGGAGACATGTTCCATCTCTGTTTCCAAAGATTTGTTTGGAATCTCATGTGCTGACAATATCAAGTCTTTGGCAGCTGAGGGAGTATGCAAATATCGATCCAACGCCGCTTCTAGGCAAATTGTTAAATAAATATGTAAAAAAATAGCGCCTCTCTCCATCAAATAGTTTTATTTATGGAAGCCTGCAAAAATAATCAATGACAAAGTTGAAGACATATAAGTGTATACACAAAGCTTATATTTAGCTGTGTCTATTCAACTAATTAAAAATTGGTCAGGTAATCTAGTCCAATGTTAATTAGCCTTTGAGGGATCATTACTATTTTATCTCTATAAATGGGACAATGAAATTTATGAAAAGGATGAATATAAACATTATAATGTTTCAGGGTGAATTTTCTGAAAACTGTCTATTTATAATTTAAAGCTAGTTACTAAATATTTGTGACGATAATGTTCTAATTCTTTATCCAGTATCTATAATTATTAAGAACCATCTATTCACAACACATTTGTTTGTTTCTTGACCAACTCCTTTCAAGAAAATGATATGTCTTGAATAGATATATAATATTCCTTTTCATGATGTGTTTGGAATAGATACATAGTATTCCTTGTCTTCCACTCCCTGGGAAGAATCCCTTGGGAGGCATCATTGAAATATATTCATGGGATGTTCTCTTTTATTGCATTTTCTTAAAGATTATGGTTTTTACTTGAACATGGATAATTATTTAAATTTTTTTAGTACTTGGACTCCACATTTTAGGCGTAATGCCCTTTCTCCCTCGAGCAATTTCAGGTTCACGATAATCAAACTCGCAAAAGTTCCCTCAAGCAATTTCAGGTTCACGATAATCAAACTTGCAAAAGTTGCAGCAACTAAAAGTAAGGTGGCAGCGAGAGTTTGGTTACTTGAGTTGAATATAAAGCAGTGTTGATAAAATTATGTGGCTTTAAGTTAAAGTATGGGTTTTATTGTTTAGCGATACCCTACATGATTCATCATAACCGTGGAAGTAAGTTTTTTAAATAGTTCCATGTCATCCTTTATAAAATGTCTCATGTGCACATGTTTATTTTAACTCCACGTTGATAGATATAAAACTCATTTGCATCCGGAAATTTTGAAGTTGAAAGTTGTACTTTTTATTATAACAATGTAATAATTTAAAATAAGACAATTTTTTTGAAAAATCTATGGATTTGATATAAAAATATGAATACTTTATAGTTAACATTTGGGGTGTTTTCGAAATTACTAAAAACTTTGAAATATGCTCAAACAATTAATTTTTTTTTCTTACCATATTAAAACAAGAGCCACATAGGCAAAAGCAGTGACATTGCCACCATGCGGATCTTCTTATGATTGCATTTTTGAAGGTGGGTCTCCCGACCTTGAAGGTATGACTTTTCATTTGTATAGTTGAGTAATTTTCTTTACTTGTCATTTCACTTTTGGGCATGGATTGGTTGGGGGATTTGGAAAAAAGAGTGGGATAGGTCTGTACTCATCTCCACTGCCCGATTTCGTGGTTAGCCTTGTACCTTAGACCCGTGGGATCTCCTTTATTGGCAATTTTTTTTAGGGTTGGCACTATAGAAATTCCCAATTTTGGTTGTGTGGTCCCACTTCTCGACACCATATACATCACTCCCTTTGTTAAATTTAGATAACCATGGTGTTCTGTGCTTGTGCAATTTTACTTCAATCTTTTTTAGGCTTGATACACAATAGCAATCACATAAACATGAAAGTAAAATGCTGATAGAACACAATAATAGAGCAATAGAAGACAAGCCAAATATAGATTAGATTTACAATTCCTTTTGTCTAGCAAAGATATGAGATATTGTTGCGTTATGACAGTCAACATGATGCTTTAGCCAACAAAGTCTTTCTCGGTCAGCCAATCTTCCATGTGTCACACCCACAACCCTCAAAGACATCTCATCACAAGTCAACGTTGGTCAACCTAAAGTCAACGCATGTAGCAACATAAAAGTCAATGCATGTAACAACAAAAAAGTCAACACAATAGATTAGGGCTTTAGTCAAACAATTAGAGTTCCCTGATTTTAGTGCCCAACAACACGACCTCCTAAAATCAGAATTTTGGTAGAAGTTTGAGGTCAAACGACCAAGGGTTGACCACGGTCAATGCTGGTCAATGCTGTTGCAAAAGAGCCCTAAACAAATCTGCAAATTTCAGACTTCAGCTCCACACGTGTGAGGGGAAAAAGGCCTCCAAAGGCTATCGAACCAATCAGATCACAATAAGAGAATGTGTGATGAGTTGATGAGAAAATGACCTCCACGTCTCTCCAATTTATATCCATCAGTGAGGGTGTGTGACACATCTATTAGGCATGTGAGCCTACATTACAAATCTGATCTACCTTGCACATCTAGAAAATAAATTCAAAATAAATTTCTGCTCATCCAAACAAGATGATCTTTAGATCAATCTTGCACCTCTCTGAAAGAGGAATCCAACAAAAATATGACCATTGTCATATGAGTGTTGTGTAGATTAATCCGTCTTGCGGACAAGACCGATCTCTCTAGTACAAAAGGTAACTAGCAACAAACAGCCAATTATACTAATCTCTCTCTAAGCATATGCAATTTATAAAAACACTATACGGGTGCAAGGCCTACCTTATATCCAACGCTTTGCTTGCTTACTTGATTTTGTTGAAGTCCTTCCCGTGCGCTGAAAGAACGTCCTTCGTATATCTGCAATCACAAACAAGGAAAAAGATTAAGCAGCACCTGTATAGACATTATCATAAATCATACTTATCATAATGATCAAGGAATTTATGAAATAAACCACAAATTGACAGTTTAATGAGAGAAATGAGTATATTTGTATTAACTTTAAAGATAGAAAACCTTTACAACCTGTGCCTTGATGTTGTGCAGGTCCTCCCGGAGTCCGAAGCAGGAATCTCCTTTACTCTGACAAGCATTGCACTCTTTGAACTAAGACAAATGAGGATAAGTGATTTAACCTCACAGAAAGTCTTAAGTTACTCAAGTCTAAATCTCAACAGCATTTAACTTCAAATCTCATAAGCTTGAACTCCCTTTGAGGCTTCCCAAGGCCTCTTTTTATAGTGAAAGAGAGGAGGTTTCTAGTTCCAAATATGAAGGGATAGAATCCTCCTTCAAAGGGATAAGCTCCTTACATCAAGGGGTTAGCTCCATTAAGGAAGGGATGCATGAACCAGCTTCAAAGCGTATCCATTCCGAAAATTCCCGTCTAGAATCTTCTAGAATTCACCTGGAATTCACTTTTTAATCTTCATTTTCTCGCCTTTTTATGTTTTACAGAGGTCCGCACCCATTACACAAAGAACGTGCGGTATGGTTCCGCATGCAGGCTGAGATTTAGGTGCGGGACCGCAGGGAATGCATAGAGAAAGTGCGATACCAATTCTTAGGGGATTTTAGGGATTTTCTTCTGATTTTGAAGCTTGATATGAGGAGCTAGTATATTAGACTTGCAAAAGGAGGAAGTATGAGTAATAATGAGCTCATACGGTCAGCAGAATGTCAAGGTGACAGTTTTCAGTGTAACAAATTGCCCCCTAAAGTGCAAAGTCTGTAATAGATGAAGCTGTAGTCTGTCATACATGAAGAGTGCAGTACTTTATCATTTCAAAGATCATCCTGTGGACACCCCAGTCGGTACCTGTAAAAACATTCAATGCAAAATATATACATGTATATGTCCTCACTGAGGTAGGCATTCCCATACTCAGATAAAAACTAACTATAAACTAACTGAAATCGTTCTGATACATGAATGATTTTGAATACATCATAGTACAGATATATGTAGACACAGTATGGACGCAGCCATCTGTTTATCAATAGTCTACTGTATAGATGACAACAAAATTCCTCGCAGCCTGGATGGTGGAAACTAGATCCAGGGTCTTGATTTCCGCATCTCGAACCAGTACGATTCTATCCATGTGAATGAATGTATTGAAGTCGAACATGGTAGAAACCACTTGATTACCAGTCAACGATGTGAAATGTTAACAAGTGTGAGAGAAACCACCAGTAATGTCAATGGCTCTCAAAGTACTCAGTACAGTCCATGAAATGTGAATGAATGAGCTGAAGTCGAACATGTCACGGAGTCATTCGATCGAAGGTCATTGATGTAACCTGTCGTCGAAAGCGAGAAAACTGCCATTGAGGCATGCATATTTCAAGGTACTGACGATTTCTGGATCAACTTCCTAGATAATGTGCTGATGTCGATAGAAAGCGATCTGTCGTAGGCAGGCCCACAACACGAAATCATAGATCAAGTTTTGAAAATATGTTGGCAAGGACTGACTCAGGGATGGTCAATGATGGATGACAGATATTTTGCAGATGAATGGTTTTGTTTGAACTGTTCTCTTGGACACATAACGACACAGCAGATGGCTTGGTGACAATTGACTCAAAGCTAATACCCAGAAACCGGCTGAAAATTTTCAATGTGGTTTGATTAACTGTTAAGCAAAGGATTTCCCAACCCAGATGAATATAAGTGTCGTGTCCAAGAGTGGTCGACTGAGTTTTCGGACAATTTTTAAAATACAACAAACATGCTCATTTTTCTCTCTTTTCCCCCACCATTTCTGGAAAGTACCTCTTTATTTTTGACAAGCTTGAGGAGGATAACATTTGCTTGGTTATAAGCTCACCCTTCGGGTGAGTCCAACTTAGTTTAAAATTCGAACCCTACGAAGGAGTTGTTCGTTCCTGTTGAAAATTAAACAGGTCCTTTACTGTTAAGTTTTAACGAGTCCAGTATAGGAGAAACTCGGTGTTTTTCAGTTTTAGGGAGTCAGAAGAAAAACTTAAGAAAACTCCATGGGTGTTCTTTTACGTAAATTTAGTCTCTCGAGCCCGAAAAAGGATAAAATAATGCGGGAGAGAACTCTATTGACCGTATTTAGTCAACGTATACCTTTTTCGTAAATAGTCCATTTCAGTCCGTAAAAGGGGTAAACTTATACTGAAGGGACGGCTGTTCATTTACTTTAACGAGTTTGAATAGTCAAGTACTCGGCAATCTTTTCATATTTAGAGAGTCTGAAAAGGGCTTAAAGAGGACTCCAAGGTTTCGCTTTTTCGTAAAATTTTTGAAAGAGTCCGAAAAAGTGATAAAAGTATGCTCTTTGTTGAAAAATGATTATTTCACCTGAAAAATCCTGTTTCTGCACAAAAACTCAAAACATTACACATACTTGTTTAAGATAAATAAAAATGCTTTCAAAAATATCCCTTTTAAAGTGAAAAATAAATAAATTTACAATTCATTCATTCGAAAAAACTTATAAAAAGGACTTTTTCTATTTCATTTTTACCGTTTAGTTGCAGAGTGAAAAGTAAAAGGTTTTTGGATAAAAAGTTCCCGTGAAGATTCTGGAAAATTCAACCGTTGGAATCGAAAATCGTTGGCCCCAGGTAATCCACGACCTCCTTATCTTGCTTTTCATCCGTTTAAAATTCGTTTTTAGGCTTTAGTTTGATTTTTTAGGGCAAAAATAGGTCAAAAAATGCGCCCGCGGGGTCCGCAGGCGGGACACAGGTTGCCTGCGGACCCCGAATTTTTCTGAACGGGAAAAAATCGGGGGTGCCGCACCCGACACACACCTTTCGTGCGGAGCTACGCTCTGTTTACAAAGAGCGGGTGCGGTACCCGCGCGGTTAAAATTCAAGCACAGTTTTCTCAAATTTCTGCCAAAAGTTTTCAAATGAAATCATGCTAATATGCCTTATTTTGTGTTGCAAGATTAACAAGATGCTTATTTGGCGAGAAAGGGAACATGAGGAAGTGGATGAAGCTGCAATACTCCATTTGCCCACACAAAGGGCATTAAAAGCGTGCTGCTTATACAAATTCTGGGCCATCTCTGGCATGAGGGCACAAGTGGAACTCTTAACATGGTTGGTAGACAGATGGCATGTGGAGGACCAGTGTTTCTTCATTGGTGGCCATCGGCTCGAAATTGAGCTGGAGGATATATACTTTTTGACTGGTTTGTCCAAGAGGGGCGAACATGTATCTTTGTTTGGGACTAGGCCAGGTGGCCAGACTGTCGCTAGTCTTCAACTCGAATTTTGCAATGATCAGGCAGATCTTCGGGACAAACGGATTGACATAAAACATATCATCCGTCCTGAACTGAAAGTTATAGCATTCACTGTTACCAAACTATGTGGGAGCGCCGCGCTTCATGTAGCTACTGGTTCCCAAATGCGCATTGCTGTGGACTGTTTTCGTGGCACCATCTTCAACTGGTGCGAAGCTGTGTTGGCAAATATAAAAGGCCAACTTACCAGAGCAAAAACCGGGAAACTAAAAAACTTTGGATATGGTTCCATTGTCGTTTCTTTTGCTTTGGAGAGGGTCCCTCAGTTAGCTCCACAGTGTATTGCAGTTGATGCCGGTCGACCTCGAGAACCTAGAATGGTTCGCTGGTCCGCGCTGATGGCTCGTCATGCTATTGAGGGCACTGAGATTGTACGATTCCCTGCTTCATATTTTCATTGGCTGGATCGCCAAGTTTTTATGATAGAAGATTTTCCGTATGCAGGGATAGATTTCCGCGGAGATAGAGAGATGTCTCTCCCTGCAGGGGAACAGTGGGACGATTCAGGTAAAACATTTTTCAACGTTTTGCTAAGTTCTAAATTTTTTAATTTTTTATCGTCTTAAAAAATTAATAACCAAAAGTTTTTTAAATACAGATGTGGGTCCGCAACGTCCAGCTCATCTCCAACCTTTCGAGAGGAGGCAACCAGTTGCGCCCGCACCAGCCCCAGCAGGCCAATCAGTAGAAATTTTGACTGATTTGGAACATCATCTAGAGCACTTGACTCTAGATATACCAGAGACGAGTATAGATGATATTCCCTTCAGGCTTCAAAGATATGTGATTGGAGTCCCCGGACCTTTCAGGAGGTTCCTATGCAGGGTGGCTCGAGCAGTTGTTTCCTATCGAGATCATCATCAGTGATGAGATGATCATGTAGACTCATTTTTGTACTTTTGTGTTACCATTTTTGCCGATCATAAGGTGTTTCCAACCTATGATCGAAGACGATGTATATTTTTTGAACACACTCCTATGATATAAATCACTATTTTTGACGGCTATCTGCGTACATGAATGAATGTTTTTTGTTTTACTGCTTTTAATTATTGCAAATGTCTATTTATCATACTAGAAGCAATTGAATCTGCTAATGTATTTAAACGTCTTGGAATATGCTGATATTCAATGTAATCAAACTCACGTTCCAAGAGACGAACTCTCAAAAATAACCGTAATAACACCGGATTTCTAATGGTATAAACCATGTTAAGCTGTAATACAACAAGTTCAGAATCCAACCTTACAATCAAACTCCGAATTCCAAATGATATGGATTCAGATAATAACTCAATCACTGCACTATACTCGGCAATGTTATTTGTTGTTTGACCAAAGCTTACCCCATGCATGGATACTAACTCGTCAGAGGGTGAATAGATAACCCAAGCTGCGGAAGAAATGTTCCGTGTACTACGACAAGCACCATCAGCAAAACCAATGTAGGTTTGAAGAGACGTCGACATCTGCAATGTCAAGAGTAAAACTCAGATAAGCAGTCATAGTGAAAAACACACTTCTAAACTAGGCACACTTTTTAATCTAAAACACACCAACAGTAAAGAAATCTAAAACTAACAAAAAATCTCCACACCTTGTTTAAGCGTAATATCTCTTTAGATAAAGCCCATATCTGGGTTTATCTAAAGGGACACCATCAAAATCTACTAACTCATAGGCCCCTTTTGCTAACTTTCGTTTCACAATGTAAGGACCATGCCACATAGGCACGAATTTTCCAGCTCCTAGCTTGTCGTTAGCTTGATCATAAAGTAAAACTAGGTCTCCTTCTGAAAAATTTCGAGGGGTCACATTTCTATCATATTGAGCTTTTATCCTTTTAACATGAGCCTCGTTTGCTATTGCAGCACTTCGCCGATTCTCATCTAATTGGGCCAAGTACAAGAAACGTTTTTCCTCTTCATACGTAGCTGGAAGTAATTCTATGGCTAATTTTAATGACGGTATTTCGCATTCAATTGGTAGCACAGCTTCTAAACCGTAAACTAGTTGAAAAGGAGTGAAACCCGTTGATGTTTTGACTGAGGTTCGATATGCCCAAAGCGCAGAAAATAACATGGAATGCCAATTCGTCTTGTGAATACCAATGATTCGTTTAATCATGGTGACTAAAACTTTATTAATAGCTTCAACCAGACCATTTGCGTGTGGATAGTACGGAGTGGAATTATCGTGGCGTAGGCCAAGTTGTTCTGTTAGTTCAGTCATCATGATGTTCCGAAAATGACTTCCATGATCTGTAATAATAGCTTGAGGAACACCAAACCTAGCAATTATGTGATTGAACACGAATGTTGCAGCAGTCTCGCCGTCAGCTGAATATGTAGGCATCGCCTCGGCCCATTTCGTAAAATAATCTACAGCGAGAATAATATAGGCATGCCCCCCGGCCGAGTGAGGGTTACATGTGATAAAATCGATACCCCATTTTGCAAATGGACCAACGGCAATTATAGGGTGAAGAGGAGCAGGTGGCGCGCGCATTTTTCTATCAAAAATTTGACAGTTGTGGCATTTCCGAACCGCATAAATGCAATCTTTAAATAATGTTGGCCAGAAATAACCTGCACGCAATATCTTTTGGGCAGTGGCATACCCAGACATATGACCGCCACATGCCCCAGAATGACAGTCATTGAGTACCTTTTCAGCTTCTTCATGAGTTAAACAACGTCGGAAAAGAGAATCCGCTTCTCGTCGATAAAGAGTATCACCAATGATGTTATATTGTTGGGATTGGAAGCGTATTTTCCGTCGTTGAGTTCGTGAAATTTCAGGTCGAAAAGATTGGGTTTGGAGATATACAATAATATCCCCATACCATGGATCAAGCGTACTGATAAGAAACAAAGATTCGTCCACAATGGACTCTTCTGCCACTGTTTCAATATCAGTAGAGGGAAAATCACACATTAGTTCCGCAAAAACCAAAGATTTATTTGCCTTGGATCTTTCAAATTCCAAGTCAAATTCTTGTAGGATAACTATCCATTTAGAATATTTGCCCCCTAGCAATTGTCTGGTCAAAATATACATCATACGGTTGCAATCAGAAATTACTGTGGTTTTACGTAACAATATGTAATGTCGAAAACGTTGGACAGCTTGAACAGCTGCCAAGGCCAATTTCTCCACATGTGTATATTTGATTTCAGTCGGATTCAAATTTCGACTAAGATAATAAATCACATGTTCGTTGTGAGATTCATCCTCCTGAACTAGCACCATCCCAATAGTGGAATGAGAAGCGGCGAGATATAGAAAGTAATCCTGGTTGTAGTTGGGAGGATGCAATAACGGTGCATGGGTCAACGCGTGTTTAAGTGCATCAAAAGATCGATCAGCGACCTCGTCCCAAAAGAACGGAATGTCTTGTTTCAACAACCGGGTAAAACCCTTTGCAAGCTCGGCATAGTTCTGAATAAATCTACGTAAAAAGTTTGCTTTCCCCTGCAAACTCTGGAGTTGGCGCGATGTCGAAGGAGGAGGCAATTTAACAATAGCTTCGACCTTCGAAGGATCAACACGAATGCCTGATTTTGAGACAACAAATCCCAGTAACCGACCCGATTCTACGCAGAAAACACATTTATGCGGATTCAACCTTATCCGATAATGCCGACATCTCATAAAAATTGCTCGTAAATGAGTGGGATGATCGGCCCTACGTAATGAATGAGCAGGTAAATCATGAAGATATGGTTGAACAATGTGCTTAATGTCATGAAATGCATAAGACATGGCCCGTTGAAAAGTTGCTCCAGCGTTCTTAAGTCCAAAAGGTAGTTTACAATAGGCAAACGTTCCCCATGGACAAATGAAAGCTGTTTTAGGTTGATCTGCAGGGAGTATGTTTATTTGATTGTAGCCGGAAAAACCATCCATAAAAGAGAATAGTTCACTACCAGCACAATCGTCAATTATCTGATCGATATAGGGAGTTGGATAATTGTCTTTTGGACACGCTCGATTAATATCCCTATAATCGATACATACTCTTATTGTTCCTTGCTTTTTAGTAATAGGAACAATATTCGATACCCAATCCGTTAAGGGAATTGGATAAATGAATCCTGCTCGAAGTAATTTTTCAACTTCAGATTTTATAGCAGCAGCTTTTCTAGGATGTATTTGACGTAATCGTTGACGAACAGGTTTAGCATCCGGGTAAGTCTTAATTTCATGTACTACGATCGATGGATCAATTCCTGGCATTTCTTCGTAAGACCAGGCAAACACGTCACGGAATTCTTGAAATAGGGCTTTATAAGTTTGAATTTCTTCATCTGAACAACAAGCACCTATATGAATGTTTTCAATTATTCCTGGTTTTACTGAAATGTCAATTGGAACCGTTCTAGATATATTTTCTAAATTTAATTCAGAATCAGGATTTTTCAATGGATTCTGAGGTTCCTTGGCATATTCAGCAGTAAAAATTGAAGCGAAATCATTTTCAAAATGATCTAATTCGGGTAAGAATGAAGACCTATGATGGAGATCTTCCCATGGTAAATCATCAACAGACAAAAACTCACGAATTTGCTCATCTGTATGAACAATTTCAGGAAATGTCGTTGCGTCTGAACTAGAAATAGAAAGCGATTCCTCTTGGATCCCATTCATTGGATCGATTTCGGTTGAAAAGGGGTCGGAAAAAGACTGTACAGTCTGGTACGCAATTTCAAATGGACTCAAAGGCATCGCGCCATTAAATGAGTCAATCTGGGATTCCGAAGGTAGAATCCAAGGATCATCAGACAAAATTGTGTCTGACGAAATCATATGAATAGTTGCAGTAGAAGACGATACGTTAGGAGGAGGAAAGGAAAAAGTTCCTAGCAAACCAGAATCTTTAATCAAACCTACTCCAACATCCTTATAAGGAATAGTCGTTTTACCAACATGCTGGATTGTTTCTGTAGAGGCTGGGTCTGACGAAAAATAAGTTAACTGATCTATTGTCACGATCCTTCCTTGATATGGAAATTTTATAAGTCGAAAGACAGAAGAGACAACAGCAGTCATAGCATAAGACCAACTACGACCCAGTAGAAGGTTGTAATCTAGAGGGGCATCAACCACTTCCACATCTAGATTAACGATTTTCCCTTCAACCCCTATGGGTAAATCCTGCAAAATACCATAAGGTTGAAAACCTCGACCATCAAAAGCTTTTAGAATCGTCGGAGATTGGTTAAGTGTAGGAGAACCAAGAGATTTACAACACTGAAGCGACATAATACACGTTGAAGCTCCCTCATCAATCACAGTCCGAAAAATAGGTCTGTTTTTGACTAACACTGGAATCTGGAAAGCCATTTGGTGAGGAAGACGTGGTGTACTAGTTTCTAAATCGAAGATTATAAGGTTAGAATCATTAACATCAACAGCTCCTATGGCAGACAATAACAATTTACGCTGTGCTGGACACGACTGCAGCACTTCCAAAGCCGACATTGCTGAAGGAGAAATAGCTAAATCTTCAACAATGTTGTAATTCTGAGCAGCTCTTGTATGTGGATTGAAAGCTGATTTACGAAGAACACCTTTAGCAGGCGGCTTGATTATCAAGTCTGGATTTTGTTTCTCGATCTGTAGCGGACCGGAAACAGGAGGAGTTGTATTTGATGCATTGGCATTGGAAGACTCTCCTTCTTTGCCATCAACGGGATTCTTAGGACCGTAATCTTGCGATCGCGTCGCAACCCTTATATGAGACATCATCATAATAGGCTCTTCTAAAGTGGTCGAGGAAGAACCAATCATCTTACTATCTTGAACTGGAAAAGGATCCTTCAAGACAGCAGGTTGTTGCGATCCTTTAATGAGTTTCGTAACCTCTTCTCTATATGGGCATTCTTTCGTGAAGTGATCTTGTTCACAAATGAAGCAAGGATAACGAGGTTTACGTTTCTCATCATTGGATTCTTCTCTATCTGTTTTCTCTTTCGAATTTTTCTTGTTTTTATTCCTCCCTTTCTTTTTACCACCGGTTTTTGATTTTGCCGTAGATGTTTCAATGACATGAATATCGGCAGAAACTTCTTGAGAGGATTCTCCCTTCGGGGAATCAGGTAAAGTTATGATTGGAGAAGAATTCTTTGAGGATTTCTTCTTACTTTTAGAACTAACTGTACCAATCATACCGTCAGCGGCATGAGACCCGGAAGGAGGAGCAGCTATTTGACCTTGTTTGGGTAAATCGGGAATTTTTTCATGTAAAGTACCTGACTGCGTATAGACGAGGTCAAGGTACTGAGCCTGAGAAATTACTTGCTCTTCAGTAACAACACCAGCCTTAGCTACATCTTTAGTGATCTTGGGCAGTAATGATTTTACAAACCATTCTGCCAAAATTTGATCCAGAATATAAACCTTCACCAAACGTCGTCTATGTCGCCACTCATGAATATGATCAGAAATATACGTGGACGTAGATTGTTTTAGTGAAGTTAATAATTCTGTGCCATTGTCGTATCTGACAGGCAACTGGAAATGAGTTAAGAAAGACGTTGCTAACTGACTGAAATTATGAAACGAGTCTCGTGGCAACTCAATGTACCATTTGGCTGCAAGACCTATGAGTGTCCTTTGGAAAAGACGTAAGCGAATCGAATCATCAATAATAGAATTGGATGCACACCAAAGGTGATAAGTCATCACATGATTGGATGGATCCTCTCCTGACTTACCTTCAAATTTTGGTATGTCACTGGGCAACTTATGAGGCATTGACGGCCAGTTCTGATAATAGAAAATAGGATCATTAGTAAGGCGCGTCAAATCTGGTAAATCCAAAGTTGCGATGAACGGTAACTGACGGTTAGGGTCACGAAAACCTTGAGAAGCCAAAGCAGATCCAGGAGGCGGATACCCGGGATAACTAGGAATTGGATTAGCATTGGGTATTGTATAACCTCCCGGATAACCAGGATGAATCGGACCATACTGAGGTTGTTGATAAGTATAACCGGGGTATGGTTGGTAGCTCGGATTCTGAACATAGGGACCGTATTGCGGCTGTCCTTGGTACGGTTGATAAGTAAACTGAGGTTGACTCGTAACAACTGTACTTGTACCGGATTGTCCTGCAGGCATCTGAACTGTAGTCTGAGTTGTAGGCCCTGACTGAGGTACAGAGACCTGAGGGATTTGCCCGGATACAGGGATAGCCGAACTCGGGGCTACAGACACTCCAGAAATAGGTGTAACAGGTTGAACAGACGTTGCAGCAGTTACAGCAGTTTGGGGCGGAGTCTGAGGAGTACTAGGCCCAGCCTGCTGAACTGAACTAGGTGCAGAAGTTTGAATAGCTGGCTGACCAGGCTGCTGAATTGAACCAGAAACCATTGGCTGACCAGGTTGATAAGGTATCTGCACATTAGGCTGCAAAGGCTGTTGATATTGAGACGGATCCCACACCATCATTCCGGGGTACTGTCCCGTAGAAGGTTGAACGTAAGGACCAAAACCTGGTTGAACGTAGGGTTGATAATAAGGTAAAGTTCCGGTTCCTTGAACAGATGGTTGACCAGAAGGCTGTTGGTAACCTTGCATTGGGTACTGCCCTTGAGGTTGATAACCTTGTGGCACGTACTGGAGTTGGGGTTGTTGAGGACCCTGAGGAGCATATTGAGTTTGGGGTTGACCTTGAGGAATGTACTGTCCTTGAGGTTGGTAACCTTGAGGTATGTACTGTCCTTGGGGTTGCCCCCCAAAATAATATTGATCCACAGTTTGTCCTGGGAAAAAGCTACCTTGAGGTTGAGCCCCGGGTGGTAACTGACTACCTTGGGGTTGCCCCCCAAGCGGTAATTGCCCACCTTGAGGTTTCCCCCCAAGTGGTAACTGAATTCCCTGAGGTTGACCCCCAGGAGGAAACTGACTGCCTTGAGCTTGAGGATTAGGAATATTACCAGACATCATAAAAACTTGCTCTGCGTTCGACGTTTCAATTTTAAGTCCACCAAGACCAGATGATAACACATTTTAGATAGGTTGAGGAGTTGCTCCTGAGAAAGTACCAGACAAAGACTGATATCCCGCAGGAACAGAAGGACCACCATGTAAAAAAGATTCAGGCGTTTGCGAAAACATGGACGACTCTCCAGCCATGATAGATGACAGATAGTAACCTCTGGGTGTAGGATGAAATGGAGCTCGAGGTGGATAAAAAGTAAGACCCGGATTCTCTAAAAAATCAGTTAAAGAAAGATACCAGGGATTAGTTCGAATAGGGCTGTAGAAAATGGATTCACGCTCCCTAAGATTTATCGATTGAGGGGAGTTGGGAAGAGATATGTCTTCGTCTGGATTAGTAAGTTCTTCTATAGAAATTAGTCCAGAAGGAAGATTTTCAGTAATGATATTTCTAACCCTTGGTGAACCTGGATCGCTAGAAGTTGGTGAGATAAATCCTGAGGATGTTTCTAACACAGAAGATTCAGTTTCAGGCTCAGAGATTTCAGGTTCGTCAGATAATTCTCCAGAAGGAGAAATATTTCCAGTGACTTCAGAAACTGAAATCGGTTCTTGAATATATTCTGTTGTAGGAATCTGATGATCAGGATGTATCACAATAGCAGAGCTTTCAGCTTCTGTTGATCTAAGTCTACGGCTACTGTGTGGTACCAGAGCTCGAAGCCCTTCAAGATGACCTGGTGTAAATTCAGGGGGTTTCCCTTGTATTCTTCGGGATTGTCTCGGCAAGTCTGCCATGATGAAAAATTATCTAATCACACGCAAACAAAGAAAAATTTCAATGAAAACACCTAAAGCCTGTAAGAAACAAACGATTGAATCACTCGCTTAAAAAATCTAAGAGTTCAAACCACACACAAACAAGTAACTTTCCGTACTAAAATCACTAGTTGGTGATGAAATCCAACTTAGTAGAATTTTAACACGAAAAGGGCGGTTGGAACAGTTACCCCGACAACCTGCTTAATGAAACAGACTGGCACAAGTTTCTTCACAAAACCATCTCGAGTGAAGATAACCCCCCAGAGAGTCCAAGTGAGTCTAGTCGACGTCTGCTCCAGGTACAGTGGGATCTTCCCTCCACCGTCACCTTAGGAAAGAAACCTATAGATTATGGCCACTAAGGTTACCAACTGAAACAAATATACCTGGGGGAACAGTCTACGATCCGACACACACGCAAGGGCAGAGTAACAAAGCTCAATCCCCTTGAAGGCTCCTTGAAAGAATCCAAGGTTTACCGACAAGTGACCCCTGGCTCCTCGACAATGGTCTATCCGAGGTTTACCGTTTTTAATACGTGTATATCTTCTATCGTTCCCAACGAGGAAGGATTGATTACCCCACTGGTTCAGATATGATCTCGTGCTTAACTCTTTTAAGATGAGCTTCCCAGAGCATACATGCAACAACTGGAATTCTTCCTACCGCAAGATATATCTACTTGTTTGTTTTATCTACCTTGGAGAGTTAATTACTCCCTACTCCAAGATACTAGCCTAAGCTATGTTGGTGATGAGAGCCCTAGAAATAAAAAGATTACTAGATGAATTTTATTTAAGCGTTACTTTTAAGAGCTGTTTCTTAAGTCAAATGGGCGCGGAAATGAAACTTTGTATGATGTGAAGACTTGACCTCCAAAAACACTAAAATGCACCTATGATGATATTCAATTCTTTTTTCTTTCAATGAATTTTCTATCTAAAGAAGAGTTAGAGAATGCAACTTTGAAATTTCTTCTTCAAACATGAAAACTAAGTGAAAGAAACTATTTTGTCTTTTCGTTAAACTATCAAAGCTCACAAGAAAAACTATTTTCTTTTCCAAACAAGAAGCTACAAAACAATTCTCTTTCGAAAGAAATCTACAAAAATTAAAACTACTCAAAACTATGAAGACTAATCTTAAAAAAAACTAATCTAAATTGAGTAAAAGCTTTTTAGAGTTTTTTTTTTTATGAATGTTTCTCTTAGTTATTCAGCAAACTAAGAATCTATCAAACAGATCAAAAACACTCAAAATATGTTTTTCAAAACACTCATAGAATAAATGAAATTCAAAACTTTTAAAACAAGTTCTTTTCAAAGATTTGCAAAGAAATCAAAAAGGCTTAATTTCTCAAACTAGGATGTTTTCACAATGAGGTCGGATTCAATAGACAAAAAGAGATCTTATGTGATCTGAGATACTACAGATTGTCAAAAATTTGAATCACTACATAGACCAAACGGGAAAAATAATCCAATCGGCAAAAACTTCTAGAAAATCATTCAAAACACTAACACTGTTGGAGTTCATAAACAATGAATTCTTGATAGACACAATAACCAGTCTGGGCAGAAACCAAAGATCTAAAAATTAACCAGAAAAAGAAACCTAGAGATTTTTCAAAATTTTTACAGGGTCCGCATGTAAGCAGTGTTAACAGGTGCGGTCCCGCACTGTATCCTATAAAGAACGTGCGAAACTGCCCGCACTGTAACAGTTATGCAGAGTGCGGTCCTAGCAAAAATGATAGAAAAATTCAAAATACTTCTAAATTTTCAAAAACAGAAAAAATTTAAAACACCCAGACAGATGTGAATCAATCAAAAACCAGAAAAAGAAACATTTTCTCAAGTCAAAAATCAAAGAGAACCAAGAACAAACAAGTTCTTCCCCAGCGGAGTCGCCATTTTGTTGTGTAGATTAATCCGTCTTGCGGACAAGACCGATCTCTCTAGTACAAAAGGTAACTAGCAACAAACATCCAATTATACTAATCTCTCTCTAAGCATATGCAATTTATAAAAACACTATACGGGTGCAAGGCCTACCTTATATCCAACGCTTTGCTTGCTTACTTGATTTTGTTGAAGTCCTTCTCGTGCACTGAAAGAACATCCTTCGTATATCTGCAATCACAAACAAGGAAAAAGATTAAGCAGCACCTGTATAGACATTATCATAAATCATACTTATCATAATGATCAAGGAATTTATGAAATAAACCACAAATTGACAGTTTAATGAGAGAAATGAGTATATTTGTATTAAATTTAAAGATAGAAAACCTTTACAACCTGTGCCTTGATGTTGTGCAGGTCCTCCCGGGGTCCGAAGCAGGAATCTCCTTTACTCTAACAAGAATTGCACTCTTTGAACTAAGACAAATGGATATCTAGGATGTTGATCCAGAAATCGTCAGTACCTTGAAATCTGCATGCCTCAATGGAGTCGCCATTTTGTTGTGTAGATTAATCCGTCTTGCGGACAAGACCGATCTCTCTAGTACAAAAGGTAACTAGCAACAAACAGCCAATTATACTAATCTCTCTCTAAGCATATGCAATTTATAAAAAACTATACAGGTGCAAGGCCTACCTTATGTCCAACGCTTTGCTTGCTTACTTGATTTTGTTGAAGTCCTTCCCGTGCACTGAAAGAACGTCCTTCGTATATCTTCAATCACAAACAAGGAAAAAGATTAAGCAGCACCTGTATAGACATTATCATAAATCATACTTATCATAATGATCAAGGAATTTATGAAATAAACCACAAATTGACAGTTTAATGAGAGAAATGAGTATATTTGTATTAACTTTAAAGATAGAAAACCTTTACAACCTGTGCCTTGATGTTGTGCAGGTCCTCCCGGGGTCCGAAGGAGGAATCTCCTTTACTCTAACAAGCATTGCACTCTTTTAACTAAGACAAATGGAGATGAGTGATTTAACCTCACAGAAAGTCTTAGTTACTCAAGTCTAAATCTTAACAGCATTTAACTTGAAATCTCATAAGCTTGAACTCCCCTTGAGGCTACCCAAGGCCTCTTTTTATAGCGGAAAAGAGGAGGTTTCTAGTTCCAAATATGAAGGGATAGAATCCTCCTTCAAAGGGATAAGCTCCTTACATCAAGGGGTTAGCTCCATCAAGTGAGGGATGCATGAACCAGCTTCAAAGCGTATCCATTCCCGAAAATTCCCGTCTAGAATCTTCTAGAATTCACCTAGAATTCACTTTTTATCTTCATTTTCTCGCCTTTTTATGTTTTACAGAGGTCCGCACCCATTACACAAAGAACGTGCGGTATGGTTTCGCATGCAGGCTGAGATTTAGGTGCGGGACCACAGGGAATGCATAGAGAAAGTGCGATACCAATTCTTAGGGGATTTTAGGGATTTTCTTCTGATTTTGAAGCTTGATATGAGGAGCTGGTATATTGGACTTGCAAAAGGAGGAAGTATGAGTAATAATGAGCTCATACAGTCAGCAGAATGTCAAGGTGACAGTTTTCAGTGTAACAATGTTTCAACAAGAGAAGAACATCGAGGACGATGTTCTCTTTAAGGGGGGGATTTTGTAATATCCCTCGCGTAAGCCACCATAAAAACTCTCATAAAATGAGGGTTATTAAATAATTAAATATTATTAATTATTATATTGATATTACATGAAGAATATTCTTGTAATTCTTAATTATGAGAATATTGGAAGAATTATTTCTTAATTATTTTATTTAGAATAATTTATCTTCTTCTATGGAAATAAATTATATTTCCAAGTTGGTATATTTTATGAGTTTTAGAAATAATGAGTAATAGATTAGGAAAAAATATGGATAAGTGATATTTTTATTATAAGGAAAAAACAAATCTAGCTTTAAAAATAAAATCATGAGAGATTTATGGAATGATTTTATGATTTAGAAAAGCTGGAATGCTTTTATGATTTAGAAAAGATGGAATTCTTTTATGGTTTAAAATAAACTGGAATGTTTTTATGATTTATAAAACCTATTCCATTTTATTAATTCTATTTATTATAAGCCTATGAGAGAAATAGAAGAAGGGAATGGGAGAATATGTGGAGAATGGAGCCAAGGAAGAGGAAGAGAGTATTCCAAGCATGCATCAAGAGATAAGTAACCATATTCTTTGAAAATCCTTTTGTTTTCATATGGTCCATGATGATATAATGATTGAATTTATTTCCAGAAAAAGCTCATGTGATAAAGAATTAATATTAATTATTGAGTAAACCTCTATAAAATTTTGTTCATAGAGGAATAAGTGTCTTATTCATTGAATTATGAGAAAAATTCATGTGTTGTGAATTGATAAAATATTTTCATGGCTAAATACTTCTATGAATTGCATGAGTTATTGGAATATAAGGTCTAAATATGACTTTGTATCTCCCAAACTGAAATAGATATGAAAAAAGTGAAAGAGGTTTTTGTAACAGAGGATGTTATGACCAAAAGCCTCTTTTATATTTTAAAAACTCGTTTCCCATGTCTCGAAAACCATGTCCTAAATGGATGTAAAATAACATGGAATTAATTATTATTTAAATCTGGAAAAATGAGCTCCAAATATTCATTTGAATCTTCCAAACCATAACACCTGTGTAAAAATGGATAGAGGTTATTTTTAATGAACCCATTAGAAACAAAAAACTCTTTGGGTTTCCAAAAATCATTTCCATTTGGTTGGAAACCATGTCTAAATTTGATGACAAAAACATAAAATTATTTAATATTTAAATCTGGAAAAAAGGGCATCAAAGATTCATTCGAATCTTAAAGACCATTACGCCTGTGACAAAAATGAGAGAGGTTATTCTTATTAAGTCTATTCCAATCAAAATTCTCTTTTGGTTTTCTAATTTTTTTTTCCATATGTTCGCAATACGCGTCCAAATTGGATGACTGAAACATGAAAAACAGAGTAAAACATAGTGCTTCCATTTCATTTTTCAATGAGATAAAAATAATTTTTTATGTACATAAGACATAATAATTATGTTGATGATTATTTATAAGGAATTAATTTATATAATTACCAATTATATACATTAAAATTTTTAAAGAGAAATATTGGGCTCTTCAAGATAGTATGTTCTTAGGTGCAAATGAATAATTATCTAGTATATTTGATCTAGTATAAATTATTATGTGATTTTACATGCATGAGGAGCTTTAGTCATGTAAAAAGATATAAATAACTTATGTGAGGGGTAGCTCACATAAAACCTTTGGGTAAAAGGCAATTGGTTGTGTTATTTGAGAAGGATTTTTTATTCATGTTATTTCTTGAGGAAATATTACAAATCTCTCTAATATGTGAAATGATAAGAAAATATTATGTATTTCATGCATAATAGCTATTGAGTTGTCTATATTTTGGAAAAAGAATAATTAAGGTGTTAAATTCATTGGAAAATAAATATGTATATTTGTATGCAAGGAAGCAATTATTGGGTTACAACTCTTCAAAAAGAATAGAAGAGAAAAATATATCCTTGTATGCATTATTGGATTAGATTCTTAAGGAGGAAAAATAGTAATCACATGCTTTATTATGTAAAATTATTTAGAGAAACATATATATGCTTGCATGCATGGAAAAAGTATATTTTTGGGATTAGATATTTTGGATGAGAGGGAAATGTCCCTTTGCATGCATGAAAGAATAAGTGGTATGCATTTAACCCCTTGGAAAATAAATGTGTTTTTTTTTCCATCAAATATTTATTTAGTTTCTTTTGAAAAGAAATATATGTTTTACATGCAAGAATAAAAGGGCTATGTTATTATATGCACAAAATTATAGCTATATGTTAACTTTGTTTGAAATAAAGTTGGCATTGTTATAAGTATAGCCAATGTGAATAACTCTTGTGTGGAAAAGATGTCTTTGGAAAAGAACATGCAATCATATGCATAAGTATAGAATCTATTGTGTTAACCCCTTTGGAAAAGAAAACATAAGAGTAAACAAAAAGGAAATTGCTTGTTGGGATAGTTATCTTGAAAGCTTGTTATGCATTTTCATGCACAATATTATTATATAGTATGTTATCTTTCCTTTGGAAATAATATGAAAGTGCATGCGAGATTTTGTCAGGGGTTGCTAGAAAGATGATGCTTGATAGTGATTTATTTGATACTAATGCATATGAAATGATGCTAAAGAAGGCATTTCATGTCAACTTGGTTATTTTTTATACATGCATAGAAATATTTTTTGAAGTGTCACAGATAGAGATTGATTATTGGTTTATTAATATTTTATCTAATTATGATATCAAGTGTAACACCCCTAGTTTATGTTTTTTCAAAGTTAGACATTTGAACTTTAATCCAAAGGGGAGTGGACCCCAATGGATAAGTACTTTGTGGATGTAATTAAATATTTCATTATAGAAATTAAATAAAATAATGTTGTGCAAATTGACCAAATGAGAATTGTGAGATCACTTGCTAAATCCATGAGGATGGATAAAGGAAAATACTTTCCCCAAAAATCTTTCAAAAATCCTTGAAAGAATTTATTTCCAAATTAGATTTTGAGGAAAATCTAGTTTCCCCAATGAGGTGGAGAGTAGTTGGGAAGAGGTAAAAAGTTGTGAAAAGCAGAAAGAAACTTAAAAAAAAAAATCTCTGAATAAGGGAAGCCTAGGCAAACAGGAAGAAAATCATCCTGATATTCTAGACGCAGAATTAGAAACAGGCTTTGGGGAGCAAAAGCTTAAATAAGCTATTCCTAAACAGATTAGAGGTTGATCTGTTCAAGGAGATGATCTCAGCTCGAGGGTGAGTTCTTGAGGACAGAAGAGCTCTAAGGTTGGGAGGTTGGTCAATTGCAAGAAAAGGTATGCACACTTTTTTGCTGAGAAATTAATGATGACATTGTGGGATAGTAGTGAAAAAAAAATATTGTAGTAATTAAGTTGAGTTAAGGTGATGTGAAATGAATTTCCCCACTTTTAACAGAGTTAAATAGAAGAAATAATTCTCGTAACTTCTGTATGGTAGTAAGAATGAACACTAAGGAATACTATCAACCAGAATCTCTAGATCATGAGTTGATCTAAATATGGAGATATGAAATAAATCCTTAGATACTAAACTGATTCTTTAGAACAAATACTATGTAACTTTAATTTGCTTCGAATATGTATATATCTATTTCTATACTAAGTTGTAGAACCTTGAGGGTTGCACAGAAGGAACCGAAATTATTAGTTTCTATTGAGTTAATTGCACTTAGCTGCATGCAATCATATTACTAGTTAAATGCAGCATGATCCATTCAAGTAGAAGTAGATCTAGTTAAAAGAGAGACCTAATTTCAGTCTGTTCATTGATGCCATGATATAATTTCATAATTTTAGGTACAGTGAAATTAAAATACAAGTAGATTCATAGATCAAAACAATACAATAGATTTACTAAACAACAAGAATAACGTAATTAAATAGTATAGTGGAATGAGGAGGAAATTCTGTAAGCTGGCATGTAGAATTAACTCAGTATACTTGTACCAAACAAATTTATATCTCCACCATTAGAAAATGGTTGTTTTGATTGTTAATCAGATTTGAGTTCTGCATAACTAATATAGTAATCTAGAAAAATAAAATATTGTGTTATACAATTCATAAGCTGGTGAACATTCTATATGGAGATCTTTAATGAAATTTCCGCAGTGAAAGCATATAGCTGGAACAACAAGGATACATGCACAGTTATTATAACATTATCGATTCTAATGCTAATGTACAAGAAAAAAATTAAATAACTATTCTGGGTTTAAATTATAAGTACAACTTTTGGGTTCCTAATTCAAACTCAGAACTATACCCAACTGTGGTAAAGCATATTAAAGCATTGATATAGTAGATTTCGAGGGAATAATAGTATGAGCATCGTAGAAATTTCTATTTTGTGACATGGTCATAAAACTCTTAAATAAATTGTTTCATCCTTTTAATTGAACCACAGATAAACAAGAAACTATAAGGTAGATGATTGATATCCCTTCTGCCTTGATACGATTGATACTTATATGAAATATAACACTTATACGAAACTGTGAGATGAAATCCATAAACCAGAAATAGTCAGGAGGTGAGTAAATAAGAATTGAAGTTCCATTTTATATAATAGTAATAGTGTTATAAAAGCAGTCTGAGCGAGTAGGGTTGGAACCCTAAATAAAACGCGGTACAAGAAGAAAAAAAACCCCAAAGGGGATTTTACTGCCAACTCTTGGAAACGAATTTGACCTATGCACAAACAAAGGCAGAAGTCAAAAGCTGAAGTAAACTCAAGCCTTACCAAATTTTTGACAGATTGAGAAGGCGTACCTTACCATATGATGGTGGAGGCTTAGGCCACACTGAAGCAAAGAAACCAAAACAAAAAGAGTTAGAGACGAAAGTAGCACCTGGGGAAAACTTATCCCAACCAGGAAAAGAAATTTAATTTGAATGAAACAACAATGGCAACTACGCACAATCAAATCATCGTGAAGGGGTCCTATCGTCGATGTCAGAATGAGGAATCACGCATGGTTTAAAATCACCGAAGTAACATTGTTTTATAACCCTAATAACTTCATCTGCATCAGAGCAGACGAACACTATTGAGGTCAATATTTTAAATTAAGAGCATCGTATTAGTATGGCCATAATGCACGATGTTGTAAAATAGCAACGAAAAGATAGGCATATTTAATAAAACCAAATAGGACATAAATCTATGAAAAAAAAAAAAACAAAATTGGTTGCATAAATCGACAGAAGATCTTCCAGGAAACCATCGGATGACTCTGTCTCCCAAATTCATTGTACGCCATGCTCTAGTTATGAATATCGAATGAGGCTGCATAGGATACATAGAAAAAAATTTATGTATACACAGAGTGAAGTTAGAAAAATGTTTAGAGGAGACACTGAAATCAATAGCGAATAGGTAAAAAAAAATTCTGAAACCAAAACAAGAACTTATACGATTTAAATATGGCAATCGCATATAAGATACATTACTTGGTAGCATCCTAGGAGGAACGTACTCAGAAACCTTGCGTCTCCATGATATGATGGAGGCCAAGAAAGGTTTTCGCGAGCAACACTAGAAGGAAAATGTCGCAAAAGGTGAGACGACCAAGGAAATGAACGTAAGGGAAAAACATCAATAGATATAGCTCATAAAACACATAAAACCTAAGAAAATCATATCGTCCAGATGGCAATGATCCAACGGTTCTTCCACAGATCGATAAACAACTCTCCATAAAAGGACAACAATTTAATAAAATTGAAGACCGAGCGTATAATCACAGGCGAATGCAATTAAACAAGGTCAGAACCGTCAAGTTAACGGATGTAAAACATATATTCTATCAATTTCACAGTCCCAAGATATGGCTTGGCATAAAGACTTTTTCATCAAGGTACGTGTAAAAAGATGGAGCATTTTGGTACGTCTGACATGTGAATCCCCAAAATTTGTTTTAACACCGAAAATATCACAACATAAACCAGAGAAATAGGGTGAGGTACGTTGAGGATCGAAGGAGATTCA
Organism: Pinus albicaulis; assembly: GCA_034641835.2. Classification (NCBI taxonomy): domain Eukaryota; kingdom Viridiplantae; phylum Streptophyta; class Pinopsida; order Pinales; family Pinaceae; genus Pinus; species Pinus albicaulis. The sequence goes on from MU968363.1 coordinate 9,712,618, forward strand.
CTCAAAGTGATTCGCCCATCCCTCGCAAATCGATGCCATCGACTAGTGCAGTACTATTTAGAACATAAAACATCTACTATCATACAAGGGGTAGAAAAAACATAATCGAGAGAAATGTGACCCCTATGAACTGATTTCCAAACCAAGGTATATGGTTAATAGGAGAAAAAAAATTCGATCCAATTTATTGTGGATAGATTATGTGCAAAACAAAAAAATGTAGGGCGACATTTGATAAGAGTGGGTATGAACATCATTATATATTATATAGGTGTTGATAGCCATGAGAGATGGCGTAATGTAACAAGATAATTAAAACTTCATGTAGCCTGAAAGAAAACAATTTATCTAGATGGGACTAATACCTTAAATTGGACATGATTAAACTACAAACAGATATGGAGCACTGAATTAAAAAAAAAAAAAAATAAAAAAAAATAAAAATAAAAAAAAATAAAAAAAAATAAAAAAAAAAAAAAAAAAAAAAAAAAATCTTATATAAAATTACTCTAGAAAGGAGAGGGATGTGACAAATTGTATCAGAGCTCATGTTACATAAAACTAGGTTGTTGTTGTTGTGCTCACTGTTGTTGTGTACTCACCATATAAATTAATTCTTGATGAATTATTATTTTTTTTTTTTTTTTTTTTTTACTGATATGTTTTGTTCAGTGTACAGTGTTGCTGAAATAGTAAATTCAAATGTCTAAAAGTGATGAAATTTATGTTGATCTGCATGATGAAGATAATACACCAAATCCCAATGCTCCGGTGATGGCTATGTTGCACCATTTGCAATGAGAGATGGATGAGTTAAGAAGCCAGAATGACAGACTGTCATTAGCCAGTGAGGAGCAGGAAAAGCTCATCAAAGAATTAACTTCGCGAAACAGCCAAGAAGTTGAAGGTTCCAGAAAGAGGAAGAAGGGCAAGTTCTTTGATGATTTTGAGGAAGATGATGCTACTAGGCATCAGTGTAAGTAGAAAAAGGAATTACAGGGGGAATTCTGAAAGATCAAACCTCCTTCCTATGATGGGGAGAAGGAGGAAGATGTTGAAGCCTGGTTGTTGAACATGATTAAATATTTCCAGGTCTATGAATATGAAAGCAATCTGAAGGCCAGATTAGCTGTCTACCAGCTACAAGGTAAGGCTACCTTGTGTTGGGAGGAGATGAAAATGATCCATGCCATTGATGAAAAAACAGTGACTTGGGAAGATTTCCAAGTCAAGTTTAAGAATTGCTATTTGAACGAACGTTATTATGATGATAAAGCAAAGGAATTCCATGAACTTAGATTGGGATAGCTCACTATTGATGATTTTGTTACCAAGTTTACCAATCTGTTGAGATATGTCCCTTACATTTGAGAAGAGAAGGAAAAGGTGCAAAGGTTTTTGAACTATTTTCCTGCTGTGTACAAAGAGAAAATCGATTTTGACAATCCAAAAATGATGGACGAAGAAGTGAGGAAAGATAGATTATGCTACCAGCAGTTTAAAGGAAAGGGTGAACATGGAAAAGGCTGGATAAACAAAGGTGAACTCAAAGGAAAGAAATAGAAACCAGCTTACTTAAATAATTTTGGCAGGGATCATCAGTAGAAAAAGTTTAATAAACCAAAAGAAAGCCAAAATGCTCAGTCTCAAGTTGGTTCCAAACAGCTAGATGGAGAAAATAAGAAGGAAGGCACAGTTAAAATGAGTCAACCTTTGATATGCTGGGGATGTGGAGAACCTCATCTCTTGAGGGATTTTCCCCACCAAAATATTCAGATGATTATGAGAGATCGAAAAGCTACCACAGTAAATGATATAGCAAGAAATATACCCACTATCAGTACAGCCTTGGAGAATCGACAAGCGGAACACCAAGCTACCAGGGTTGAAATGGAAGGTAAGATTGCTAACCAATCTGTTACTGTTTTAATTGATACAGGTGCTTCTTTGAGTTACATTAGTCCACAAGTGGTAGAAAAATGCAATCTCAAAACTAAAAAATTTCAGCAGTCTTGGTTGGTACAGTTAGCCACTGGCACAAAAAGGAAAGTAACTCATAAATTACCCCAAACAGTAATTAAAATAAATGATTTTTAGACAAAAGTGAATTTAAACATTCTGCCCTTAGGCTCATATGACTTGTTGATAGGAATGGACTGGCTGGAAAAGAAAAAGGCTATGATGAACTGTTGGGATAAAACTTTGCATTGCATAGATGAAGAAGGGAAGCCTTTTATTCTCAAGGGAAAACCAAAACCCATCTCTGTAAGACAAATATCAGCACTGCAATTTAAAATAACAGCTAGGAAAGGATGTCAAGTATATGAAATACATGTTAAAGAAATAGAACAACAACCTGAAGAAAACCTGTTGGATACTTTGCCAGTGGTGAGAGAGTTTAAGGATGTTTTTCCAGATGAGATTCCTCATCTTCCCCCCAAAAGAGAGATTGACTTTTCAGTCGATTTGGTGTTGGGAGCAACACCGGTTTGCCGAGCCCCTTATCGAATGAGTCCCCCTGAACTCATGGAGCTGAAAATGCAATTGCAAGAATTGTTAGATAAGGGTTATATCAGACCGAGTGTGTTTCCTTGGGGAGAACTGGTGCTGTTTGTGAAAAAGAAAGATGGAACTTTTAGAATGTGTATTGATTATCGTCAACTAAATAAGTTGACCATTAAAAATAGATACCCTTTGCCTCGAATTGATGATCTTTTTGATCAGGTAAGAGGAGCTTCAATATTTTCTAAGATTGATCTAAGGACTGGTTATCACTAGCTCAGAATTAAAGAGGAAGACATTAACAAAAAAAAAAATTGAACTAGGTATGGTCACTACGAATTTGTAGTCCTACCTTTCAGTTTGAAAAATTCCCTTGCCACCTTTATGTGCTTAATGAACAATGTTTTAAACAAGTAATTGGATAAATTTGTACTAGTTTTCATAGACGATATTTTAGTTTATTCCAAAAGTGAAGAGGAGCACAAAGAGCACTTAAGGATAGTGTTGCAAACTTTGAAATAAAACCAGTTATATGCCAAGTTCAGTAAATGTGAATTCTATAAAGACAAGATCCAATACTTGGGACATATTATTTCTGAACAAGGGTTGGTTGTTGACCCTGAAAAGATAAAAGCTATTAGAGAATGGCCAGTGCCAACTGATGTTTCAGCAGTGACATCATTCATGGGGATTGCAGGTTATTATCGCAGATTTGTGGAGAGATTTTCTGCCATAGCATATCCCATAACCTCACTACAAAGAAAGGGGGTCAAGTTTGAGTGGACTGGAAAATGGCAAAACAGTTTTGAACAATTAAAATTAAAACTCACTACAGCCCCTATAATGAAGATTGCAGATCCTGATAAAGAATTTGTTGTGTGTACGGATGCCTGTAGAGAGGGGTTGGGAGGAGTCCTGTTGCAAGAAAATTCAGTTATTGCATATGAGTCTAGGAAACTTAAGACACATGAACAGAACTATAGTGCATATTATTTAGAGTTGGCTGCTGTAATTCATGCCTTGAAGATGTGGCGACACTATCTTCTTGGAAAGAAATTTACATTGATAACAGATCATATTAGTCTTAAGTATTTATTTTCCCAAACTGATTTGAATGCTCGACAAGCCAGATGGTTGTCTTTTCTGAGTGAATTTGATATGGACATAAAACATATCACAGGGAAAGAAAACAAAATTGCTAATGCCCTGAGTATAAATGCTTGTCAACACATAAACATCATTGGAAGTAGTGCTAATTTTGAATTAGAAGGTCTAGTGAAAAAGGTAGCAGATCAGGATCCAAATTATGAGACACTACAGGTGAAAATAATAAAGAAGGAGATGGCTGAATACACTCAAAACAAAAAAGGTCTGATCTGCTACAAAAATAGATTGTATATCCCCAATGTGGAAACTTTGAAAAAGTAAATTCTAGATGAATATCACAAACAACCATATGCAGGGCATCCTGGATATCATAAAATGCTAACAGCATTGAAAAAGAAGTTGTTGTGGCCAGGAATGAAAAGAGATGTAGCAAAATATTTAACTAGGTGCATGGAGTGTCAACTAGTTAAAGTTGAGCATCAGCATCCTGCGGGACTTCTAAATCCTTTGCCAATTTCAAAATGGAAATGGGACACCGTTTCTATAGATTTCATAATAGGGCTACCCAAAACCAAATACCAACATGACTCAGTGATGGTGGTAGTAGACACTTCAAAGGCTGCACACTTTATACCCATAAAATATACTTTTGGGATAGCTCAAGTAGCAGATGTGTTTTTAAAAGAGATAGTAAGGCTACATGGGGTTCCAAGAGTAATTATTTCAAATAGAGATGCTAAGTTCATAGCTGCCTTTTGGAAAGGTCTATTTGGAGGCATGGGCACTAAATTGAATTTTAGTACTGCCTATCACCCTCAGACTGATGGTCAGACAAAGAGAACTAATCAAATTTTGGAGGATATGCTGAGAATGTATGTGATGGATAGGCCATCAAAATGGGAAGACTACTTGCATTTAGCTGAATTTTCCTATAATAACAGCCATCAATCCTCCATCAAAATGACTCCGTTTGAAACACTCTATGGAAGGAAATTTCGTACTCCTTTGAGCTGGAGCCAACCTGAGGATAAGCTAATGTTGGGACCAAATTCTTTACAAGAAATGGAAAGAATTTTTAAAAAAATACAAAGAAACATCAAGACTGCACAAGATCGACAGAAAAACTATGTTGATAAGAAGAGGGTACATTGAGAATTTAAAGTGGGGGAGCATGTGTATTTTCATATTAAACCCAAAAAGAGCACCCTTTATGATGGAACTTGTGAAAAATTGGCTCCTAGATATTGTGGGCCTTTTGAGGTGTTGGAAAGGGTGGGACCAGTGGCTTATAAGCTGGCCTTACCGCCCCATGTTAAAGTTCATGATGTGTTTCATGTTTCATTATTAGAAAGGTATATACATGATGCTTCTCACATTGTTGATTGGAATGCGATATAGGTGGAGCCAGAAGGGGAGTTCCTTCCAGAGCCGCTTCAAATATTAGAGCGGGAAGAAATTGAATTGAGGAATCGAACGGTAGCAAGAGTAAAGGTGCAGTGGAAGCACTTTACTGCTGACGAAGATACCTGGGAAAGAGAAGCTGAAATGATGGAAATATATCCATTTTTGTTTGAAAAATGAACTCTAGTAGTTAGATATCAACACTGAGGACGGTGTTTGCTTTCAGAGGGGGAATATGTAACACCCCTAGTTTATGTTTTTTCAAAGTTAGACATTTGAAATTTAATCCAAAGGGGAGTGGACCCCAATGGATAAGTACTTTGTGGATGTAATTAAATATTTCATTATAGAAATTAAATAAAATAATGCTGTGCATATTGACCAAATGAGAATTGTGAGATCACTTGCTAAATCCATGAGGATCGATAAAGGCAAATACTTTCCCCAAAAATCTTTCAAAAATCCTTGAAAGAATTTATTTCCAAATTATATTTTGAGGAAAATATTGTTTTCCAATGAGTTGGAGAGTAGTTGGGAAGAGGTAAAAAGATGTGAAAAGTAGAAAGCAGCTTTAAAAAAAAAAAATCTCTGAATAAGGGAAGCCTAGGCAAACAGGAAGAAAAGCATCCTGATATTCTGGACGCAGAATTTGAAACAGGCTTTGGGGAGAAAAATATTAAATAAGCTATTCCTGAACAGATTAGATGTTGATATTTTCAAGGAGATGATCTCAGCTCGGGGGTGATTTCTTGAGGACATAAGAGCTCTAAGGTTGGGAGGATGGTCAATTGCAAGAAAAGGTATGCACATTGTTTTGATGAGAAATTAATGATGACATTGTGGGATAGTAGTGGAAAAAAAATATTGTAGTAATTAAGTTGAGTTAAGGTGATGTGAAATGAATTTCCCCACTTTTAATAGAGTTAAATAGAAGAAATAATTCTCCTAACTTTTGTATGGTAGTAGGAATGAACACTAAGGAATACTATCAACTAGAATCTCTAGATCATGAGTTGATCTAAATTTGGAGATATGAAATAAATCCTTAGATACTAAACTGATTCTTTAGAACAAATAATATGAAACTTTAATCTGCTTCGAATATGTATATATATATATTTCTATACTAAGTTGCAGAACCCTGCGGGCTGCACAGAAGGAACCGAAATTATTAGTTTCTGTTGAGTTAATTGCACTTAGCTGCATTTCAATCTGCTCATTGATGCCATGATATAATTTCATAATTTTAGGTACAGTGAAATTAAAATACTAGAGTCATAGATCAAAACAGTACAATATATTTTCTAAACAACAAGAATAACGTAATTAAATAGTATAGTGGAATGAGGAGGAAATTCTGTAAGCTGGCATGTAGAATTAACTCTGTATACTTGTACCAAACAAATTTATATCTCCACCATTAGAAAATGGTTTTTTTTATTGTTAATCACAAAGATTTGAGTTTTGCATAACTAATATAGTAATCTAGAAAAATAAAATATTGTGTTATACAATTCACAAGCTGGTGAACATTCTATATGGAGATCTTTAATGAAATTTCTGCAGTGAAAGCATACAGCTAGAACAACAAGGATACAGGCACAGTTATTATAACATTATTGATTCTAATGCTAATTTACAACAAAAAAATTAAATAACTATTCTAGGTTTAAATTATAAGTACAACTTTTGGGTTCCCAATTCAAACTTAGAACTATACCCAGCTGTGGTAAAGCATATTAAAGCACTGATATAGTACAGTGCGAGGGAATAATAGTATGAGCATCATAGAAATTTATATTTTATGACATGGTCATAAAACTCTTAAATAAATTGTTTCATCCTTTTAATTGAACCACAGATAAACAGGAAACTATAAGGTAGATGATTGATATCCCTTCTGCCCTGATACGATTGATACTTAAATGAAATATAACACTTATAAGAAACTGTGAGATGAACTCCTTAAACCAGAAATAGTCAGGAGGCGAGTAAATAAGAATCAAAGTTCCATTTTATATACATAGTAACAGTGTTATAAAAGAAACCTGAGCGAGTAGGGTTGGAACCCTAAATAAAATGCGGTACAAGAAAAAAAAAACCCAAAGGGGATTTTACTGCCAACTCATGGAAACGAATTCGACCTGTGCACAAAAAAAGGCGGAAGTCAAAAGATGAAGTAAACTCAAGCCTTACCAGATTTCCGACGGTTTGAGAAGGCGTACCTTACCATACGATGGTGGAGGCTCAGGCCACACTGAAGCAAAGAAACCAAAACAAAAAGAGTTAGAGATGAAAGTAGCACTTGGGGAAAACTTATCCCAACCAGGAAAAGAAATTTAATTTGAATGAAACAACAATGGCAACTACGCACCATCAAATCATCATGAAAGGGTCCTGTCGTTGATGCCAGAATGAGGATTCACGCATGGTTTAAAATGGACGAAGTAACATTGTTTTATAACCCTAATAACTTCATCTGCATCAGAGCAGATGAACACTATCGAGGTCAATATTTTAAATTAAGAGCATCGTATTAGTATGGCCATGATGCACGATGTTGTAAAATAGCAACGAAAAGAGAGGCGTAGTTAATAAAACCAAATAGGACATAAATCTATGAAAAAAAAACAAGATTGGTTGTGTAAATCGACAGAAGATCTTCGAGGAAACCCTCACCAAATTCATGGCAACCATCAGACGACTCTGTCTACCAAATTCATTGTACGCCATGCTCTAGTTATGAATATCGAATGAGGCTACATAGGATACATAGAAAAAAATTTATGTATACGCAGAGCGAAGTCGGCAAATTGTTTAGAGGAGACGCTGAAATCAGTAGTGAATAGGCAAACACAAATTCTGAAACCACAAAAAGAACTTATATGATTTAAATATGGCAATCACAGATAAGACACATTACCTGGTAGCGTCCTAGGAGGAACGTACTTAGAAACCTTGCGTCTCCATGATATTCCGGAGGCGAAGAAAGGTTGTCGCGAGCAACACCAGAAGGCAAATGTCGCATAAGGTGAGACGACCAAGGAAATGAACGTAAGGGAAAAACGTCAATAGATATAGCTCATAAAACACATAAACCCTAAGAAAATCATATCGTCCAGATGGTAACGATCCAACGGTTCTCCCATGGATAGATAAAAACTCTCCATCAAAGGACAACAATTTAATAAAATTGAAGACCGATCATACAACCACAGGTGGATGAAATTAAATGAGGTTAGAACCGTCAAGTTAACGGATGTAAAAATGTATATTATATCAATTGCACAGGCCCGAGATATGGCTTGGCGTAAGGACTTGTCCATCAAGGTACTTGGAAAAAGATAGAGCATTTAAGTACGTCTGACATGTGAATCCCCAAAAAAATATTTAACACCAAAAATATCACAACATAAACCAGAGTAATACAGCGAGGTACGTTAAGGATCGAAGGAGATTCACTCAAAGTGATTCATCCATCCATCACCAATCGATGCCATCAACTAGTGCAGTACTATTTAGAACATAAACATCTATTATCGTATGATGGGTAGAAAAACCATAATCGTGAGGAATATGACCCCTATGAATTGATTCCCAAACCAAGGTGTATGGTTAATAGGAGAAAAACAATTCGGTACAATTTAGTGCGAATAGATTCTGTTGCCGAAATATTAAAAAAAAAATGTAGGGTGACATTTTATAAGAGTGGGTATGAACATCATTATATATTATATAGGTGCTGATAGCCATGAGAGATGGCATGATGTAGCAAGATATTTAAAACTTCATGTAGCCTGAAAGAAAACAATTTGTCTAGATGGGACTAATAACTTAAGTTGACATGATTAAACTACAGACAGATATTGAGCACTGAAAAAAAACAAATCTTATATACAATGACTGTAGAAAGGAGAGTGATGTGACATTGGAGGCCCTTGTCTAAGTCAAATTGCAACAATTATTTTTAATTTAATTTAACTATACTTTATTACAAAGCAAATCTTCATAAACATGCTCAAAATCAAATTGAAACATCTCTATAATTACATTAAGCGGCATGTAATAGCTACCCATATACATTTTCAGTATCACATTGCAACATTACTATATTTAAATTAAGTGGCAGGTAGTAGCTACCTTGTAGCCTTGCTCGAAATTGGGTTAATAAAGATATTGAATCTAGAGGAGTGGAATATGAAATGATGTGAGGAGTGGAATATGAAATGATGTGATGTAATGAAAGTACATTGAATTGGTTTATTAATTTTTATTTTTCCTTTGTAAGTAAATCTTTTTTCTATATCTTGTAATGGATGAAAACTATTTATTTAATACAAATTTATATTTTTTTTCAATTTTCAATTCATTTTAATTTTTTTTAATGTGATATGATGTAATGAAACTACATTGAATTGGTTCATTAATGTTGATTTTTCTTAAGTATGTAAAGCTTTTTTCATATTTTATAATGGGAGGTTGGAAACTATTTATTTAATATAAATTTTATTTTATTTTTATTTTCAATTTATTTTGATTTTTTGATTTTTTTTACTTGAGGTCTAAATATTATTACGGATCCTTGATTTTGTATTGGACAAGATTTTTTTGGGTAAGATATTGATGGATAAGTAGGAAAAAATGTATAACATATTTTATAATTTGGAGGATGTGATGATTGAGGAGAGATCCTTAGGTCTTGTTCTAGAGATCGAGTTCCAATGACTCTTTTATACACTTAAGTTTGCATGATTATCTCCAATTTTTATTTTTATAATACATACATAGATTGTGTAGTAATTCTTGAATTTTAGACTAATTACTCTATATGTAAGTGTTCACTTCTTCATACATTTAGGTTTGAATAACTATCTCCAATTTTTATTTTTATAATACATACATAGATAGTCTAGTACTTATTGAATTTTAGACTAATTACTCTATATGTAGGTGTTAAAAATTATCTAGTTTCTCCCTGGTTAGATTGAGACCACATGAAACAACCATATATATATATATATATAGTTATATTGATATTTTTAAGTAATACAATTTAAACTTCCAATAGAAAAAATATATTTTAATTTCATTAAATTTTAAGAGAAAAATTTCCCTCCTATCCCAATGTTTTTGAATTTTGTGTTACTAATGTTTTTTACTTTTGTGTTACTAAATAGTTAACTTAGGTTTACTAAAGAAAAGGTATTAATAAGTAGTTTTTGATGGAAATAGCTAAAAAACACACAATTACTAAAGAACACTCATATATTACATACTAATGGTGTATGTGTAAACACACTCACACACACGGATTTACATTCAGATCACTCTATTAAATAGATTTTTTGAGATCCAACTTATTCCTAATTTAGATAGAGAGGTTGAGAGAATTTCTCAACCATCACAAACCAATTTCTAAAATATGGAATGTAAGCATTAACTCCAACATCCCCCCTTAATGATTACATTACATGAAAATAACAAAATAATCAAGCTTATCAGTAGATGCTCCATCAAGTTGCCTCATAACCCTCGGAAAGGTGTAGTTTGGAAGTTGGATTCCCGAGTTCGCTTCCTCAACTCCTGAATCAAGGACCTCCCGAAGTCAATTATTGAACAACATCCCAATCTGTCGCATAAGCTCATTAGGAGATCACTTCCACGTCTACCACTAATGAGGGATCCTTCCCTATATCTGCAACTGCCATGCTATCTGGACAACCATCCATATTGAGCCTTACTGCCACTTGATCTCTTCAAACACAATTGATTGCATATTTGCAATAGCTGAACTCCTAGTCATTCTATGGACGAGCTCCCATCCACCGAAATACATGGGTGCTAACCGCTGTACTCGCCAATTATCTAGGAAAACCGTCTAGATACAGAATGTATCTAGAATCAGTGTTGCAAAATAACCTTTTTATCTAGTTTGAAATTCATCACTTAATTTACAAACAAATTATAATACTAACAAACTACTAAACACTATTATACTTCTCACAATGCTAAGCTTATATACAATGGAAGACTCCTTCATCTTGTTAAAAGATTCCATCAAACACTTTGACAACATCTTCGGATTGACACAACCACCATGAACCTTTATTTGCATTGCTAAGAATATTGACAGCCACCAGTTCACTTGAGGTCCCTGCCCATCCGATACAAAGAAGGAAAAGTTTCTTATTGGATTTTCCATCGATGGCTAATTTTTTATCAACGCTTTCCTCATTGCTGGAAATCTCAGTACTGCTTTCTAAAGACTTCCGTCAGATAACCGCCTGGGCGAGCCGTATGGAGAATCTCTTCCCATGTAGCACATGAAGTGTGTAGAAAAACATGAGGGCATTGTTCAGATACATAGCTCTGTCATGTAGGAACACATTCTTCATGAAAAAATACCACAATTCATGCGTAAATTATGTGGAGTTTCTGGCAGTCGAAGGATGTGCTCATATTTTGGAAAGGGTAAATGCAGTTCTCGTTCTCTTCTGATGATTAGCGTATGTTGTTGATGATTATCATGAAGCGATTCAGGAGCCTGAGCATAGGACTCATGGAGATTGAAGCCACATGAATCGACGTCGAAGTCTTTCTTGGACGTGAAATCGGCCTGAGAATTAGGATCGCCTCTCCATCACCACGCTGCTTCACCTTGACATAATCAGTAGGCCGCTGCCTCAGAATTGCCAGCGTGATGCCCTGCAAAGTTGAAATTCAGGAGCGCTTATTCTCCATCTATAAATTGCAGAAATAATAGCCCACACACTAAACCTACATAAATGCCTTTGCGCCGCAAACTTGAAGAATTTAAACCATTACAATGATTGATACTCATTCCGCTTTTGCTTGATCCGCCGAAAATTACCCCTTATCAGTCAACTGACTCTGGAAAAAAATCAAAGCATCGCAAAGCTTTAGAAATTTCCTCACAACACAACACACAGGCCTCTGATCCTGTGCTCTGATACCATGATGGAAATAGCTAAAAAATACACAATTACTAAAGAACACTCATATATTACATACTAATGGTGTATTTGTAAACACACTCACATGCACGGATTTACATTCAGATCACTCTATTAAATAGAGTTTTTGAGATCCAACTTATTCCTAATTTAGATAGAGAGGTTGAGAGAATTTCTCAACCATCTTAAACCAATTTCTAAAATATGGAATGTAAGCATTAACTCCAACAATTTTAAATTAGGTGAAAAATTCACAAAATTTGACAAACAAAACAGTTTCATGGGTTAACGATAACCTTAAAAAATATATTATTATTAAATTTTCATTATTATTTAGAAAATAAAACATTTGATCAATCTCTCTTTTTTTTCTTTTATTTATCTACTAAATAATACAAATTGGTTTATTTTATATATAAAATATATTTTCCATAGAGCATAAAACAATTGTTGAGTGAGTGAATAGTTAGGGTAATCTTTTCATAATTGTCACCAGTTTGAAACTTATCATTATTCCACCTTCTTAACCCCACAAACTAAGAGGTTTCATACACAAATTTAGTGTCTATATTAAACATGGCATGAGCTGAGATATATCATCTAAAATAATATTCAAATATAAATGAGACATGTAATTTTTTCCATAATCAATATAAAGTTAACATGTGATTGATATATATATATATATATATATATATATATATATATATATATATATATATATATATATATATATTTTTTTTTACTTTTTATAATATTGGTAATTTCTTCATTGTTTAAAGGTATTTTGATGTTACTATGTAATAGAATATTTGAATATCTTTGTGATAAAAGAGGTCTATTCCCATTGGAAAAAAATGAAAGATACAATAAATATTGAATATAAATAAAATATTTTAACCTTATTTTAAATAAAAAACTCTTTATATATATAGAAAGCACACAAAAAAGTGTTATATATAATATTGAATATAAATAAAATATTTCAATATTATTGAAAAAACCAGTGTATTCATTCCATTGTTGATATTATTAATATACAATGATTTGAAATATTTAAAAAATATTAATAATAATTAATGTTAAAATAAATAACAAGTTAAAATATTTTAATTTTCACATTATAAAAATATTAAATAAAACATATTAATTCACACAAGCATTCAAATATTTTAATATTTATAATATAAACTATGTATAAAAAATATGTAATATTCAAATTGATAATATGATATAAGAGATTTATATAATAATCTAAAAATAATATATATATATATATATATATATATATATATATATATATATATATATATATATATATATATATATATATATATAATTAATATATATATAAATCTAAAATTAAAACGAAAATATAATAATTTATAAACTGAAATTAATAATAATCATATATATATTTTCCTTGTGTCTATTTTTATAATATATTTAATATATTAATTTATAATAAATACTATTAATGCGTTAAGGGGATGAATGTTAATGTAATTTTTTTTACAATTTCATGGAGCATAAAATAATGTGTTAAATGGAGGAATGTTAAGGTGATTCTTTTGTACAATTTCCACGAATTGGAAACTCATAGGTGTCCCATCTACTTCGCCTGGAGTCTTATCTTGCAGAACTGACAGACCGTAAGAAGTTTCAGAGCTCATCTCTTTCTCCGAGACCTCTTTTCTCATCGAACGTGATTGTTAATATTAATATGAAAACAGGTTACGGAAGACATACACTGTCACATACAACCGAAGAAATAAATATTACCATAAAAAAAAAATTTAAATGTTACTATTACCATGGTAATCGTTGCAAGAGAAATGTAATCCTACAGCAAGGTTTTTGTCACTACATACATTCACAATATAAAGTACAGGGATTAATGATTAAAATCTGGTACTGTAATGTCATTGAAAATATTATTCCGTGGTGATTGATAATCTTTGTGCAATGGCTAATTCAATGATCTAATGATTCTGACTGATCTTATTAAATACCCATAAGTATGTTTGGAGTTTTATGAGTTGTATTGGCGCCATCTGTCCAAACCTCGGCTTGGAGCGTTACTCAGCTGGTGTTATCGGATATGGTGTTATTTCATTTTAGTTGGTATTTAATTGCGCCCCTACCAAGGCTAGGACGGGGCCGACACCTGGCTTACCTTACACCCTTCCCGTTGTTCTTCCCGTAATGCAATTCATTGTTTAGCTGTACTGCCAGGTCTACTTGGCACAGCTATCAACCTGGACTTGAATTCCCTCCATTCCTTTCCGTGGAAGACTACACTGCCAGCTTGCTAGTCTCACTTGCCGGGGACACAGCGCGGGTTTCTGGTAAGCTCACTTCCAGTAGGTAGAAGATCATGGATTGGCGGTTTCCAAGAGTTTCATCGGCGTCCATGGTGCCTTTGAGATGTCTGCTTGAGATCTCCGCCCGGTTTCCTCTAAATACAGGTAACCCATACTCTTTCGCATCTCAGTCAGGAGGTTCACAGTTTTTCTCAGCTTTTCTTCTTTCAATTGAATATCAGAAGGATATCTTATTGATGTTCTTGTTTTTAATATTGAAGGGGTTTTTTCCTCCTTTTACTTATGAACGCCTGCGATAACAGGGTGCCGCGAACTTGAAGCTTACCCATGATCTGGGTTCGATTTCTCTCCAGGAGGGTTCTTTCCACTTCAGGATTACGCTGGTAAGTTCTCCACGCGTCCATCCTACACTATCTAACCCCTGCCGGCAACCATACTTGTGGTTAGAGTACTACTCGTCTCCATTTTGGTGAAAATCTAATGACCCTTACCTTCTCTGTTTCCTACAGGAGTATCCAGCTTCGGGTCTCGGACTCACAGGTAAATTATCCCTGCGAGGGTTAACCCTTCACTTTTGCTTACTATCTTCAGCACTGTTATCTGGATTCTAACTATCTTCTCCGTGGTTTTTGCAGGTAAATCGGCTCCTTCACCTTTCTGCGTTTATCAAGATTCGGCTCCTTAACCCTGGCTAACTATCAGAGCCATTCTCACAGGTACACACCTTCCGATGGCAGAAAAGAATGAAACCTTGTCGAAGCCCTCGTCGAGGCTACAGGCCTTCGACCGGCTTTGTGAATTTATGATTTGATTTAAGTTAAAGAAATTAGTCATCAGTTCTATTCTCTCTGCGCTAGGATTTTTCATTCTACTCAAGGGTTTTCCTGTCGGTTGGACAACGCTCACAGAGCATTGGTTTTTAACTTGATTTAACCATATCTTCCTTATTACAGCTAGCTGATATCCATACTTTGACTCGGGGGTTACATACAGTCTTTTTCTTGACATTTGAATGTTTGTAAATCTAAGCGCAAATTCTTGTTTATTATCTATATGCAATAATGCGAGATTTAAGATTTGACTCCTCACCCCTCAGTGGGAGCGGAAACCCTACGTTTTATGCTCTATTTGCATGCACAGTTATTATGATATTTCTCGTGTACTGATATTTCTACTTTGCCAGAGGTTCTCCGTTAACTCTACTAAATCTCTATTTATTCGTTTTGTTTTACATCTTTCATTACTCTCGGAATGAATACAGTTACCCATAGTTAACAGGTTTTTAGTGTAAATATTATTGCGCTCGTACCTTCTTCCATCGGTATGAGCGTTATAGGGTTCGGTTCATATCACTATTCGAACCCGTCAGGAGTGATTGTGACACCAAACCATGATGTATATATGTTTATTGGTACTTGCTTACATGTTTCACATCTTTATCGTAGTTTCACCAACTGTGGCCTGATAACAGGTTTTCTTTCTTATTGATGTTTATATTCTACTCAGTTTTCCACTTGACTTCACTGCAAAGAAGTTTGAACTCTGCTGTCGATTGTATTAAATTTGTTTTCTATTTCTCTCTCTGTTGCTGCTTATCTAATACAAGATAATAGAAATAGTTATATAGGAAAGAACTATATAAGAAGGAAACAAATGAATGCACCATCCTTACAAATTCCACTGAATGATCTCTCTCCTTGTCTCAACAGAGTTTAAACTTGAAGAACCCTTGACCAAAGTATTTACCAGCTAGACATTTTAAGCTTTTTAGAACATTTCCAGGAGAGATACCAATTGTGAATACTGTACTTAAACTCATTTTTCCACAGTATCTTTAGACAGGGCACACTTTACAATTTTGTTTTCCAGAACAACATTGAAAAGAACATTGAGAAGAGATACAATGAAACAATACATATCTGTTCATTCATAATCGTATTAAACTCAGGATTCCACATTAATAATTATCTGCAAGGGTAGATTTGTCCAAGCTGCTGTCCACCCAACCTTCAAGGGAGGCTATCACGTCCTCTGCTTGACCCCTAGCTCCAGAAAACTGAATGGTGCCACAGAAGTAACGGTGGAGGATCCTGATGTGACCTCTGGATATCCCAATCCAGTCACCAACAGTAAAATCTGGCTCACACAAGGGTATCCAAAGTTGTTTTCAACTGGCCTCTTACCAACTCTAGAAAACACTTTCCCTTTCTTGCCAATTTTCCAGAACCCCCTCTCCTCCTCTAGATTCCAACTTTATCCAATGAGGAGAGGGTAACTGTTTTCCAACCGTTTCCAACCACCATCTATTCTGGGAAACTAATACCAACAGCTTAGAAAATTCCCTTTTCATTCATTGGTTTCCTTTTAATAATTTCAAAAATAAAATAAAATAATAATTTTTGCCTCAACATATAATCATCAAGTCTTTCTTGTCAAAAATAAAAATAAAAATAAACAAATTGTTTAAACTAGTTAATGTCAGTTAATCTTTAATTGAGGTTGTCACATACACGCAATTATATCCAAAAACGCAATCAAATGGCTGGCCGCAAACTTCCATACCACACATGCTTTGTTGTTTTTTTATGATTTAAAAAATCCATGGTATTTCCCGAATATTATTATTCTGATACAATTTCTGCCTCAACTTTAATGCCACACTCTGCAAAATATCCACCTCAGTCATTCTGTCCCACAGCATCCCCTTGATTCTTACTTCAATTCCATCTCAAACTTGTCAAGGGACCGTGCTACTTTTTCTCAGAGTAGGAACTGCTAATTTGTAAGACCCATAGGCTAACATGCTGCCTTCGTGGATCGTTTGTCTGTTGAGAAAAAAAAAACCCTTAATCCTAGGGATTGCCTGTTGTCTTGTCTATCCTTTACAGATCTGTTTTTTATGCTTGTATTATTTATGTGGAAAGGTATTATACACTCTCCATTTTAGAATTGAGAATACCGTTTTACAAGGGCTTTTTTTGGGTGATCTGACTCTATTTTGAAATGGAAATTGAACTGCCTATTGAATCAGCGTATATTCGTGTCATCAATTTTAATTGAAAATTAAGTAATCTTTTTTTAACTGGCCGTTTTTGCTCACTATGATAAGTATTTGTTAAATATTTGACTTAGGTTTAAACGTAATACAATATAATCAGTTTTAGATAATTATTAAAATAATTAGCACAGTCACATTAATATAAATATAATTAACACACACTTATAAATATATATTAAAATAATAATGATAATATATATTATTATATTAATTATTATTTTGTAATATATATATAGAGAGAGAGTGTGTGTTATTGATATATTAATAGTAATCAATTCATTATTAATTAATTTATTATTAGTAATAAATTCATTCATTTTTAATTAACTAATTAATAATAATAATAATAATAATTAACTATGATTCTACAACTAATAGGATTTTTTTTTAAATATTCTATTTCACCCCTATCAACTCTAGATCTTATAAGAAAAATAGTGTAGATAATATCTTTTGTTTGGGGACTTAATGCTCAAACTTCTACTAACCAACCTATTATGTTAAGTAATAATTCTAACCCTGACCCCTTGTGGCTTAATGAAGACGGTAAATTAGATAATAGATTTAAGAGAAACTCTGAGGACATAATTGAGAACTTATTCGGCATTAAGCTCCTCAAACTTTGTAACTCCAAGGACCTACACATTTCTAATGGTATTAACAAGTGGTGTCTCTACGTTCAGATGACATGCTTCCATGGGTTGGGTAGCAACGTTGTGAATTATGTGATTTCTGACACCCATATCCTCAACCATATTACAAAGTTTGAGCTACTTAACGGGTACGAGCCTGACTCTGACCACAAACCATTGTCTTTATCCCTCAATTTTGTTATTCATAACACTCACATGCAGGAGACCAATGAAAGTAAAAGATACATTCGCTTCGATGGAAGTAATGTCAACCTTTTCTTAAGAGATTTAGAAAGGGATTTAGGTTCCCTGAATTATAATAACAACACTGGTCAAATCTGTTACCATTTTACTACTACCATTTCCATTAACATTAGAAAGTTCTCTAATGAGACTTCGTATAAGAAAAATAATATAACTTCTATTTCTTGGTATGAAAAGGACTCTAAAAGTGCGACGAAATCAATCAAATATGCCCCTAATGAACTAATTAAACTCCAAAATATAAGTGTATATAAAGCCCTCATCAAAAGGAATAAGAGGTCATATATTAATAAGAGAGAAGAGCACTTTCTCCACCTTTCTAAAGTTGCACCCAAAAAGTTTTGGCAGAATGTGCTTGCTTGTAAAACTAAAGCTAATGATTCTACACCCTTAGAAAATTTGGATAACTATATTAAGAAGTCGTATGACTCTTCGAAAACCATGGGAAACATCTTAAACACTCCTATTAAGGAAGATATATTTTCTATGGAAGATGTTGAGTCTGGCATTAATAAGCTCGCTAATGGGAAAGCTAAAGATATTGAAGGATACGAATATGAGATATTTAAAATGGGAAGATTTATCCTCATTCCTCATCTCCACAAGCTTCTCAATATGGCTGTAAATCATGGTTTCCCTAATATTTGGATGCAAAGCCGAATTATAACTATATTTAAAAATAGGGACAAAATTGTTCCCTCTAGCTACAGGACCATTATGATTAGGCACATCCTAGCCAAGCTTTATGGGCTCATTTTAGAAAATAATCTTAGAGTTTGGCTTGAGAACCAAGGTAAAAGGGCTAAAGGGAAAAATAGTTTTAGGATACATCACTCGACCATCTACCACCTTGTCACTATAAGGATCATTGTGGAGGAATGTCACATTAGTAAAATTGAATCTCTTCTACTTTTTTGTGGACTTTAGAGAAGCTTTCGATACTATCCCTCGAGAGAAGCTCTGGGAGAGACTTGAAGAGATCATGGTTCCTTGTGAAATGAGGTTTTTGTGATCCGCCTCTACAAGATTGTCATTTCCAATCTTATTACCAATTAAGGTGATCTAAATATATTAAATGCAATATCAAGATTAAGTAAGGGTGTCCCCTATCCCCTACCCTTTTTGGCATTTACATCCATAAGCTAGAGGCATTTATGGGCATCGAGCTCGCTGTTATAATCATTACTCTTCTCCTATATGTTGATGATATCATTCTTCTTGCAAAAAGTCATGATGACCTAGATAAGCATCTTATGACTATTCATGTCTACTCCTCCAACATGGGTATGATAAAAAGAAAGCGCGTTCTAGAAAACACACTTTTCGTTTTTGGGTTGTTCTTTTATGTTTTTTGAGTTTTTTTGGACTAGAGTTCTCGTTTTGATGTAATAGTTCCCGTTTGATCGTTAACTCTTTTCATGGTCTAACAAGACATGGTAACAAATATTTTTAAATCTAAAAATAAAACCTAGTCAACTATGGTGTAATGTTGCATTGGGACAAATATTGTGTTGATATGACAATCAATAATGGTCGAACATGGTTTATCATCATCCTATGTCGCATTGTGACAAAGATTGTATTAATATGAGAATAAATGAGTAACCATCGTAAATCATGTTTATTTTAGGGTTTATAATATTAATATTTGAGTATTTATAAATTAGGTTTATAATATTTATCCCTTGGGTTTATATTATTTCCTTAGATTCATAGTCCCTTTAGAGGGTTTTAAACCCGAAGGGACTTTATAGTCAAACATATTTATTTTAGTCAACCATGTCTATCATAGTGTTTATCGTATTTATTTTTGGGTTTATATACCTTACGTTTATAATAGTAATCCTTTGGGTTAATATTATTCCCTTGGTTTTACAATATCAATCCCTTGGGTTTATTAATATAAGGGTTCATATTCATAGGGTATAATATTATTCATAGAGTTTATAATATTAATGATAATTTTTAATATAAATCAATTTGGCTTATAATCATGCTCAACAATGTCCAACCGTGATCCAATGTCACATTGTCAAAAAAATTCTCTCAATATGAAAATCAACCATGGTCCAACATCGCATTGTGACAAAGATAATCTCAATTTGAAATCAACTATTTTTTTTTTTTCTAAATAGGACTAATTCTATTAATTATGAAGATACTGATACAAAACTGCCAAGACTGCTGCTGTGAAAGCCAGCCAGCCTGGGTTGATTAGTTGTACTATTCTTGAGAAGCATGGGTCGCCCATGGTGGGAAACCGACCCAGTAACTATGAGTAATTGGACCGCCCATAGAAGGGAAACCGGCCAGAAACTTATACAAGACATATAGTAACTGAAAAAGAAAAAAACTAGAAACAGCGCCTACCCAACAAGTGGGTATCTAGAACAGTGGAACACAAAAAAACCATCAGTAATTGAGCCCAGGGGATCAACCCTCTTGCTTAGAAGACATTGGTTCTTCTTCGATTCTGCATGCATATTCATCTCCAGTGCTGCCGTCCTCCTTTCCTGCCAGACTGTCGGACTTCTCTTTCTGGTGCTCTGCTTCAGTGCAAGCTCCTAAGTGAAGAGAGGGATTGGGGCTAGGGTCGGGAGGGGCGGAGGGAGGAACAGAAAGGGGAATCTCTTCACGAAGGGATACAGTGATAAGGGCGGTGATGATGGAGTCAAAAGAAGTGCAATGGAAACGTAATTCCGCGTTCTGGGTAGTCTGTCGGATTGTGGACCCCCGCAACCTGCTGCCTGGAGAGTTGAGATGGTATGGAGGGGCGGAGTCATCAGGAGAGAGGGGCTGACGGGGAGGAGCGTGAATGTCAGGGGGAGAGGAATGACAGGGTGGCTCATGGTGAGCGTCAGGTCGGCCAGAGATATTACCTATGGCACGCGCTTGCCCACGCCCTCTGCCAGCAAGAGATGCTCTGCCTCTGCCCCTACGTCTACCACCTCGTGAGGGTGGTGGGGGAGTGAGGTCGTCTCCGTCAGAAGAAGAGCTGAGTTCAGAAAGGGGCGAGGGAGGGATATCAGAGAGAAGGCCACGACTGACACCACGTCGAGCCCGCATTCTTTGTCGGAGGCGGGGCATGATTAGCAGCCGGTGGCGCAAACAAGGCCGACTTGGGAAGGGACTAGGAGAAGGGGAGGAGTCAATGAGGCCACCAGGGCGATTGTGATTAAACAAAAAAGCAGTAGTATCGGAGGTTCGATTAACAGAGGGGCAGAGAATCTGAGAATTCAAACTGAGACTGAAAGGAGGCGAAATACCTGTAAAGAGAGAGTCCGGATTGCCAGAAGAGGCGAGCGCTCTGCAGCAGGGGCCGTTGGAAAAGTGAACGCCCGGAAGCGTTTCCAGGCATGCCAAAAGATTACAGCGCCGACCAGTTTGCGTTTTGCAGCTAGAAGTAGCTGAACCGGGAGGACAAGCGCTTCTGAGAGGAATCAGAATTTCCTCATGTCGTCCAGCACTCTGTTCATCATCCATGGTGAAAGCGAATAACATAATCAACGCCATATACCACAAAGCGGAGGTGCAATTAATTCTGCAGTGAACAGCCCAAGGCATATTAATAACTCCAACGCTGTGAGCGCGTGAAGCCATGTGGGCGAGGCATGCAAGCGGCATTGGGAGCTGCGTTGATGCCGATGGCCCTTTAATTCTCAGTATCAGCCGCATCCGGCGAATTTGAAATCAACTATTGTAAACCATGGTCAACCATGTTTATTTTAGGGTCTATAATACTTATATTAGGGTTATATAACTTGGGCTTATAATATTTATCCCTTGAGTTTAACATTATTTCCTTGTTTTTATAATCCCTTGGGGTTTTAGTATTAATCCCTTTGGTTTATAATATCAATCTCTTGGGCTTATTAATCTAAGGGTTCTTATTCCTAGGGCTTAAAATGTTAATCCTTAGGTATAATATAGATCCCCTTGGTTTATAATCATGGCCAACCATTGTCCAACATCACATTGTGAAAAATATTTTCTCAATATGAAAAACAACCATGTTCAAACATTTCATTGTGACAAATTTTTTCTGCTTATGAAAATCAACCATGGTAAACCAAGGTGCCACACCGCATTGTGACAAAAATTGCTCCAATATGAAAATCAACCATGGCCGACCATGATAATTCTAGGTTTTACAATATTTATCTTAGGTGATAATTCTAGGTTTTACAATATTTATCTTAAGATTTATATACCTTTGGTTGATAATATTAATCTACTAGTTATAATATTATTCCCTTGAGTTTATAACCTATTAATCTAAGTGTTCATATTCATAAGGTGTCAAAATATTCATAAGGTTTTTAATTTTAATCCTTTGGTCTAATATAAATTCCTTTGGTTTAATTAATTAAAAATTATTAAATGAAATTTAAAAAAACTAATATTATTTATTTGTAAATAATAATAATAATAACAACAATAATAATAAATTAATTAATTATTATTTAAATAATTATTGATTAAAAATCAATTAAATAATTAGTATTTTAATTAATTTTTATTATTATTTAATTACAAATAATTATTTATTATTTTTTCTTCATCATCAAATAATGTAAATTACAGAAATCAATATTTATATATTTTAATAAATAATATTAATAATTAATTATTATTATTATTATTTATTCAATGATAATAATAATAATAATAATAATAATAAATATTTAATAATAACAATAATTATTGTAAACTTATTATAATAATAATTTATTTACATTTTAATTAATTATTAATAAAAATTAATAATTAATCCAATAATTCTTCCAACGAGAGGTCATGAGCGATGCGTAGAGGAGCCTCTGCAGAAACCCTAACCAGTAAACACGCTCGATCTGCCGCCTTAGCCTGCCCACGATCAGCCTACGCAGTCTGATCACTCCCGATGGCTTCCAACTCGGGGGGGGGAGGGTCAGACCCCCCCTGCCAAGCACGATGGCACCCACATCAGCTCGGTGCACAGCAATGAATCCGCCGACAAAAGCCAGCAAACGCCGCTTCCTACAGCGCCGAACAAGCAAACTCAGCAAGAGACGGAGACGCCCAAATCTTCGACCTGCAAACCCATTGCTACAGAAAGACCCAAGATCGAACTCCCCAGCCACCGGATAAACGCTCGAATCCAGTACATGAGAGATCATGCCCTCATCGGCAAGTTTATTGGCTTCTGGCCGACTGAGAAAGCCCTATATGGATGGGTCGCTTCCAAATGGAAGCCCAAAGGGCAAGTCACGTTACAACTGGGACCAAAGGGCTTCTTTACAGCAATCTTCAACTGCCTTGAAGACAGAAACAGAATAATGGATGGAGGGCCTTATTTTTTCAACTCAGCAGGGTTATATCTCCGGAACTGGGTAGAAAGGTTCAACCCAGACAAAGAAAACTTCAACTGGGCACCTGTATGGATACGCTTATACTCGCTACCCCTCGAGTATTGGGACGAGGAATCACTCCAAGCAATTGGCAAAGGCCTGGGGGAGTTCATCAAGATTGCAGAAGAAACAAAGCTCCACAGATACACTTCATATGCTCGCATCTGTGTTCAAATGCATCTGGACAAGCCTCTACCAGATGTTGTAAGTATCTACCATGATGATTTTGAGTGGATTCAACCTTTAGACTATGAACATGTCCCTTTCAGATGCAGAAGATGTCATGCACTGGGACATCTCTATAGAGACTGCCCCTTAACCGCACAGGCTCAAGCAAAGGAGATGGAGGCAGCACCAGAAGAAGATGGCTTCACCAAAGTCCCCCAGAGAAGACGGAATAGCAAGAAAACTTCCTCAACAGGTAAGAAACACGCTCCTTCTTCCAATGTTCCTTCCACCAGTAATAGTTTTGCTGCCCTATCCAACCCTGATCCAACCACTGAAATCGACCCTAGCCAGGTCACAGCCCCCTCTCAGCCTTCGGCGCCCTCAAAGCCTTCAGCTAAATCCAACCCCTCGCAAATCCCAGACCAAAAACTCCCGTCTACAAATACCCCTGACAGCAACTCTAACGAGATCAAGCTCCTACCCTGGCACCCGGCCACAATCGAAGTCGACAACCCTAATACCCAGCTTGAAGCCTCAGCTAAAGTGCATACTAGTGAAGGACAAGAGATTCTCATGGAAGATGACTCCGAAACCCAAGATCTGGGCGAACTCGACATATCAGAGTTGGAGGAAGCCTGCATAAATCAGAATTTTGACACCATCAATCCACATCAAATCGATAAATTGGAAAAGGTCTTCTTCCATGCTCATCAGCAACGAAAGCTAGGCATACAACCTGGAAGCCATTGGGACAGCCTCAAAATCACAAAAGAATCAAGGAAACGAGGAAGAAAGCCGGACTGGCAGCGTACCATCACCATAGGGAAAATATTGGTCGACTCAGGCCGATACCCTAAGCTTACAAGGTTCTTTAAACCACTATCAAACAGTTCTACATGAAGTTAATCTCATGGAACATTAGAGGGTTTAACAGCCCTGGAAAGAATACAATCCTTAAAAATATGATACAGAAAGAAAGACCCAATATACTCTTTCTTCAAGAAACAAAATGCAGTAGTGAAACTCTGGGAACAATCCTGACTAGGGTTTGGCCTAGTTGCAGCTCAGCAGCAGTGGATGCATCCGGATCTTCAGGAGGACTTGCTATAGTCTGGGACACTCTGTCTATAGAACTCTCCGACTTTCATGCAGCGCACCATCTCATACAAGCAACATTTCACCCCATCAGAACTAACATTCACGGGCATCTATCCAATGTTTATTTCCCACAGGAACAGGCCAGGAAACGAGCACTCCTCCATACCATGGCAAATCTCAACTCAAGCAGAACCTACCCCATATGGATAATTGCAGGGGATTTCAACATGATCGCCAAGATGGGGGAAAGAATAGGAGAAAGACCCAGGGCAGACCAGGACAGCGCCCACTTCAGAGATTTCATAGCCAATAATTGGTTAATAGACGTACCCTTCTCAAACGGTACGTTCACTTGGAGTAATAAAAGAACAGGTACTCAGCAGATCGCCTCGAAGTTAGATCGTTTCCTCATGTCTGATAACATCATCCACACAGGGGGGGACATATCAGCTTCAATACTTCCGCAGACAGGATCAGATCATTGGCCCATTATGCTCCATTGGCAGAATGTCAGCACCCAGTACAAAAAGCCATTCAAATTTGAAGCCTTCTGGCTCTCTCACTCTTCATTCAGAGACGTGGTCACTCAAGCCTGGCAGTGCTTTACACCACCCCCTGGTTCGAAAATGTATCAATTCCAACAAAAACTCAAGCATCTCAAAGC
Organism: Pinus albicaulis; assembly: GCA_034641835.2. Taxonomy (NCBI): domain Eukaryota; kingdom Viridiplantae; phylum Streptophyta; class Pinopsida; order Pinales; family Pinaceae; genus Pinus; species Pinus albicaulis. The sequence continues at coordinate 9,738,200 of MU968363.1, forward strand.
AGTTATCAAAAACTGGAATGTATCTGTCTTTGGAAACATCTTTCAATAAATCAAGATCCTTGAAGGCAAAATGGAAGATATCCAGCAAAAAATCATAAGGGAAGGAAGGAATGAAGAGCTCGCCACGCAAGAACAAGACATACACAAGCAACTAGAGGACCGGCGTAAGCAAGAAGAACTCCTGTGGCGGCAAAAATCCAGAATAACCTGGTTAAAAGAGGGGGAGAAGAACACAAAATTCTTCCACAGATCAACAATACAAAGAAGAATGCAAAATCGCATCCCTCATATAACCACTCAACAAGGAGACAAAGTGGAACAACAAGAGGAGATCGAACAAGTTCTTCGGGGCCATTTTCAAAGCCTTCAGCAGGAAGACCATGCAGTAGACAGACAGCCGGCTATAGAACAAATCACACAGATTATCCCCAAGTTATTCACAGAGGAACACAACAGGATGCTACTCCGCCCTGTAACACCTCAAGAAGTTGAAGATGCAGTAAATCAAATGAAGGATGGCAAGGCACCCGGACCTGACGGTTTCACCTCCAATTTTTTCCACAACTTCTGGGGTCTTATTAAAGAAGAAGTCTGGCAGCTAGTGGAAGAATCCAGAGCTGCTCACTGGCTTCTCCCCTCATTAAATGCCACATTCATAGCCCTGGTTCCAAAAGAAAAGCAGCCCAGCACTCCGGAAAATTTCAGGCCAATTGCCCTCTGCAATGTAATTTACAAAATCATTTCCAAGGTCATAGCCAACAGATTAAAGCCTCTGCTCCCTCTCCTCATATCGCCAGAGCAAACGGGCTACGTTGAAGGAAGGAAAATCATGGACGGCATCATCCTCACGCATGAAGTTATCCATACTCTCAAAACGGCCAAATTTCCAGGTATGCTCCTCAAAATTGATCTATCAAAAGCTTTTGATAAACTTAGCTGGCAATATATTCAAATCATCCTTTTAGCCTTTGGCTTTGATCGCATGTGGATAAGATGGGTCATGTCTCTCATCACAACCCCCCTATTCTCCATTCTTTTCAATGGCATTCCCTCCATGCCTTTCAAACCTTCAAGAGGCATTAGGCAAGGAGACCCCCTTTCTCCTTTCATCTTCGTTCTTATGTCAGAGGGTCTTAGCAAAATCATTCACAATGCTTCCCTTCTCAATTGTCTGCGCGGTCTCTCTTCATGGTTCCCTCACAACTCATCAACAATTTGTTGATGACAACATGCTCTTCGGGTTCCCTTCAGTCCAAGAAGCAAGATCTTTCAAGCATATCCTTAATCTCTTCTCTAAAGCCTCTGGCATGACTGTCAACTTCTCTAAATCTCAGCTCTTCTTCTTTAACACCCCTCCTCTCATTCAAAACAGCATTTCCAGAATCTTGAACTTTACTTCAGCCCATCTCCCATCCAAATACCTTGGGGCTCCCCTCATTGCAAGTGCCATCAAGCACTCCACCTGGAATCTTTTGCTAGAAAAGCTGGAAGCCCGTCTTTCTTCTTGGACTTACCAAGCGCTCAACATCTCCAGCAGACTCATCCTCATCAAAGCAGTCTTGCAATCTATGCCTTTGTATCTCTTTTCTGTGCTTGCTGCTCCAAAGTGGGTCCTTAATCAAATCAAAAATTTGCAAAGACGATTCCTATGGGGTTCCTCTGACCAAAAACGCAAGTGGGCTCTAGTTAATTGGAATACTGTATGCTCCTCGAAAGCAGCTGGAGGTCTGGGACTCAGAAATCCCACACATAGTAACGAGGTCATGGGGGCAAGACTCTGGTGGAACTGGCTCTCCAATCCTTGGAAACCATGGGCAAAAATGTGGACAGCTAAATATGCTAATAACAGACCGCCTGAAGACCTGATCAGGCTCCACCCCGGGGAAGCTGGTTCACTCATCTGGAATACTGCCAAGCAGCACTTTGCTTTCATACAACAACACAGTTTCTGGGAAGTCAGAAATGGGCACACAGCCAGATTCTGGACAGACTCGTGGCAGCAACATCCGCAACTTACTGAAACTCTCGGTCTATCCGACAACAACCGCCCAAACCCATTGGCAGAAATCAAAGTCAATAAGAGCTGGACTCACAATGCCCTCAGTGATTTCAGGCAATGGCAACATCCCACCACTATTATGCCCAATGCAAATAGCAACACTCAGGATGCCCTCCAACAGGAGCTGCAACGAAGGAAAATTCGATACTCGGAGGAACTTGATGTCCTTCGTTGGGGATACTCGTCAAGAGGGATGTTCACCACAAAGGAAGCCTTCAATCTAATGCATCCGATTCCACTTCCAAAAGACAGGCTTTGGCAATTTGTCTGGGCTCAAGGCACTTGGCCTAAAATTTCCACCTTTCTCTGGCTTCTTAGTCATAAAAGGATCCTTACCTGGGACAACTTGCTCAAGCGTGGATACATAGGCCCATCTCAATGCCCGAATTGCAAACAGGAGGCAGAAATAGCTCAGCACCTCATGTTGACTTGCCATCTAGCCAATCAACTATGGGACAAAATATGCTTCAGAAGTCAACGCAGCAAACCAAAAGGGGACATCGTCACGATCATGCGCTTCTGGCCGCAGCGCCCTTACAACAACCCTCTCTTAAACTTTCTCTGGCAGTTAATCCCTGGCTTCCTATTCTGGACTCTTTGGAAAGAGAGAAACCACAGGATCTTCAAACATCAATCCACTCCCCGGGACATCCTTTGGGACAATTTCAGTAAAAATCTCCAAGAAACTCTTGCTCTGCACCCCTGGCAAGAGGAAGATCTACCCAAACAACCCCAGGAAGCAGCAGTATGGCACAATTGGCATCTAAAGATCGAGGTCACACCAAACACCTCTAAGAAAAAGAAGCCAAACGCCCCAATCCATTGGACCCCTCCTCCTACAGGCATCTACAAACTAAATTTCGACGGTGCTTCAAAAGGAAATCCAGGACCAGCAGGCTTCGGAGGCATTCTTAGAAATTCTGAAGGCAATGCTCTTGCTATATATTATGGCTCGATAGGCTGGGACACCAATAACTCGGCGGAGCTGGAAGGACTCTGGCAAGGACTTCTCCTCTCTCACCTGTACAATCTTACGCCTATCATAGTAGAGGGAGACTCACAGATCCTCATCGCCATAGCTACTCAACTCCTTCAAGGTGCCAGTACTAACAAAGTTGCCACTAGCTGGCGAATGGCTTCTCGCCTCCACAACCTCCGCAGATGGTTGAACCACAATCAGGCCATATCTTTTGTTCACACCAGAAGAGAAGGCAATAAAATTGTGAACCTCCTAGCCAATCTAGGAGTCGACAGCACGGAATCTCTTATCCATGGACCCCTTCATATTATTCATGACAGGGACACATTACAGAACTGCATCAAACAGGTGCAAACTGATCAAAATCCACCGGATGCGGTTGTTAATTAGAGTTATGGAGCCCGACGCCACCGACCATATCCCAAGACACCTGGCGCGTGGAGGCCACATGGCCACCCACGGCGTAATTAACACAGCATTTAATTTGCAGGCGGATGGCTTTAACTCCCTCTCGCGCCGGCATAACATGTTCATTCTTCCGTCTGGTTCACGCCTCTTTCAACGGTTTGCAGAGCTACGGTGGTTTGCAGAGTTTGCAGTTTCTTTGCGTCTTGGTATGGTTCCTTTAAACGGTGATTGCCCTGCACACTGTGACGAGCCCAGCGCTCGCACAGCCACAGGCAAAAGGTGTTCTCTTTACAGCTGCATCGAATTTGTTAAGGGAGCGCATTTCTCAAACAACGCTTTTTGCTCTGGTGCTTCAAGCAACTCAGTTGCTCAGTCTCAACTTCCTGCTGCGTCCCAGCTTGGTCTGGATCCTCATTCTATTTCCGCTCCTCTCCAGACTAACGAAACTCTCGGCACAGCTCCACGGGATTTCGCCATGCCTCGACTTAGGCCACGCATGACTGCCCGCAGAGGCAGCGCTCGAGGAGGCTCAGCAGGGGAACACCCCTCTTCCAGCAGAACTTTCTCTGATTTCACCTTTGTTTCTGAGCATGGTAGACCACCTGATAGCCCATCTCGTCTCTCCACCCCCGCCTCTCTGCCTTCTAGCAGTCATTCCATACGCCAGACCACGCAGAGGGCGGAATTGAGGTTTGACAGTGTTTTTAATCGGCCTTCCATTACAGCTTACATCACTATTACCCTTCATGAGGATGCCTACCACAACTCTCTAGCGTGGCCTGATTCAGCTCCCGCCCCTTTCATTCGTCATCCCTCTAGTGTTGACCCTCGCCCCACTTCAGCTTCTACGCCTCTTGAGCGCCCTCCTGAACCCGTTGGCTTAGCCAACCCCCCTTCTGGCCCATCTTCGATGCAGGTAAAAGCTGGAGCAGAACAGAATGCTGAAGACCCCAACAGCAGCACTGAAGAGGAGGATCCTGATGAAAAATTCAGCTGCCCAATAGTGGAGGAACTGCCATCTCCTACCCACTCCAACTGAAGCAGCAATGATCAGGTGCAGTATGGTCTTAAAACCTCTCTATTTTGTTAGTGATGCTGGTTATATGCAACATATTACAGCTTCTTGTTTGTTGTTACTAGTAAGTATAGATTACTGTCACTGGTGCATAACAATTATTACTGATACACCGGTTTCCCTATACCAGGGCGGTGAGATGATTATTATAGAGCTGGTTTCCCTACATGGGCATCTCAGTATCAGACTTCTGCTTGTTTTTCAAGCCCGGTTTCAGGCTAGCTCAGCTGAACTGGGGCAGTTTTGTACCATTATATTTTCATAAATAGAATTAGACTAACTTAGCAAAAAAAAAAAAAATTAATAATTATCGTTAGTTATATAAATTAATGATAATTATTATTTATAATAATAATAATATTTTACTATAATTGTTATCCTTTAATATTATTATTAATTTTACTATTTTATATTCATTAATATGAATATTAATTTTATCATTAAGATTAGATTTATACAATTAATGTGTATTAGTGTTTTTCAATCATAGTTACTAATGTGATTTGTTTTGTGGTATTAAGAATATCTAGTGTTTTTTTAATCTATTGAGTTTATAATATTCATAATCATGTGGATTTATCAATTCTTTGGGTAATATCAATTCCTCAGTTTATGAATGTCTTGTCCTTTTAATATTGATCACTTGGTTTTTGTTGATAGCTTAGATTTATAATATTTATCCCTTGGGTTTAATAATTCCTTAGTTTTATAATACTAAAATCTTGGGTTTATAATATTAATAATTCCTTAGGTTTGTAATTTAATCCCTTGAGTTTATTAGTCCCTTGAGTTTAAAATATTAATTCATAGAGTTTATTAATTCCTTGGGTTTTTAATATGTATCCGTTGGGTTTTTTGATCACTTAGGTTTATAATATTTATCCCTTTGGTTTACTAATTAGTTGGGTTTATAATATTAATAATCTCACGAGTTTAATAATACCTCATGTTTAAAATGTTAATTGCTAGGATTTGTTAATCCCATATGTTTTTAATATTTATTTTGGGTTTGTTGATCTTTTAGGTTTATATTATTTATCTTTTGGGTTTTACTAATTTATTAGATTTATAATATTAAATCATTGGGTTTAGTAGTTGTTTCATTTCATAATATTAATAATTCCTTAGATTTATAATTTAATCCTTTTAATATATTAATCTTTGGGTTTAAAATATTGATTCATAAAAGTTATTAATTGTTTAAAATGTAGCAAGATGATGGAGCTTAGTGAAATGAAGTCGCCTTCACTAAGTGGGCCCACAGGCAAATTCTAGCGCAAAATCTATTTTTAGACTATGTCTATTTTTAGACATATGGAGCATGGTCCGGGGATTCCAGTATGAGATTCTTGGAGCATTGGTCATGTTGGTAAAAATAGATGGGACTATATTTTTTGTGACCTATAGGTCGAAGAGGTCGAAGTCTATTTTTAGACTGCCTCTCCTAAAAATAGGGAAGTCAAATATTATTTACCCTTAATAATATTTAGACTATAAATAGCAGTTTACTCTCTTGGAGCACTTCAGTTCGAGCTATAGAAGTGGCTCATGCATCTGACAGAGGAATCACATGATTCCCAAGGGTTTGATGGCATCATGCATGGTTGACTTTAGTTAGGACTTCAGTGGCAGAAGTTTGGTGGAGTTAATGAGACAGCTAGTGGAGTTGTGTTCTGTTTATTTTAGTTGAACTCGTTGAGATTAGTTAGTTATGAGTGGAGTGAATTAAATATTATTTAATTCATTATTTAGTAACTCATTATTCAACTCAAGAACACATCAGTTCACTACAGTGCATGATCAGTTCAGTGGAGACCAGTGAAAGAGGTAGATGAAAGGGTGGAGTTAGCTATCAGTGGCGACATCAGTTGTGCATGAGATTTGCACCACACTTGGAGTAATTTCCCATGATGATTGCGCAGTGAAGCCAAGGAGATTCAAACCTTGGATCTCTATATAGACATGCCTGGATTGCGCAATAGAGGCAAGGCAATTAGTGGTGAGTTTTGAACCAGTAACCTGTTCAAAACTGAGCTAGTTTGTGAGTAACTTTATGAGAAAGTACTGAGTACTTGTGAGGAGTATTGTACTAAGTTTGTTACTTGATTTCTCCATTCTAATATACACAATAGCTGCAGGGTTTTCAGCTACAAGCTTTCCCCATACATACTGTGTTAATGTGTATGATGATTTGATGTGTTATCGCTTGATTTATTTCCGCATGTTTGATGATCTGAGTGGAAGAGATTATGTGTTGCATATAAATTCGAGTTGTATGTGATCAGGATAGTCTCGATGGATAATTAATCATTATTCAGCAAATTTCTACATTAATAACTTGAGATAAATATTTAAAACATGAGAGATTAATCAACACTAATAATTAATAAACATAAAATTTAATATATAAAAGTTTAAACCTAAAGTTTATAATACTAAAGCATAAAGTTTAAATTTTATAATATATTATTTACATATTATATTATCTCATAGTATATTATTATATAAAATATTTTTATATATATTCATATATTATTTTATTAAAATATATATATATATATATATATATATATATATATATATATATATATAAGAGTTTAATATATAATTTATATATAGTTAATATATTCCAAGTAAATATATAAAATATATTGACAATTATATTAAAAAGTGTATAATAATTATTGATTCTAATATAATGGTGAGAGATAAATACATATTATTAATGATAATTAAATTTTATTATTATATTATAGGTGAATTATATTATAGTTTTAAATATAATTATTAATATGCTAGTCATATTTTATTTTATGTAATAACTAATATTATATTATTATACAAAATAGTGTTAATATAATAAATATAATTATACACACCTTATCCTATTCTCCTTATAGAAGTGGGTCTTTCCCCTATTGAGAGCCTAGCTATGACTAGGCTTCTATTGTACAAGAACAAGCTCAATAGCATAGGAGACCATAGACTTCCTAAGCTAACTTTAAATTCCAGCCAAAACCAGCTAAAGCTTAAACGAGGTTGGTATAAAGACACCAGGGCCTAGTTAAACCATTGGGAGATTGACGAGAATGTTGCATTGCAAAAAAATAATAACATCAATTTTTTTTGTTTTATTTTTTTGTAAGCTGAGGTGGTACCTTTGATTTTCTATTAATAAAAGTCGGGCAAAAGATAAAAAACTAGACCCAAAACCTGCCCGTAGGAAACTAGGTATTTTGGCCATTTGAGTTCGAAATAGTTCAATCAGAACATAAAGAGTCTTAATAACAAGAACTAGATCTGTCTATACTTAAGATCATATAAAAACCATAGGATATCGAGAATCATAACAGAGAAAAGAAAACATCATAAAGACCAGTAGCAACAATTCCAACAAAACTAAAGACATTGAAGAAGATTAATCTTCATCAGATTCAACTGGTGCGGGCGCTATGGCAGTAACGCCAGGAAGTTCAACAGGGACCTGCTGTAATGCTTTAATCTCCTTTTCTAACCTAGCAAGACGGGTATACTGATGTAGTTGTGTTAAATTAATCTCCTGAAAATTTCTATTAATATTCGCAAGAATGGCTTCCAACTTAGAATCCAGCTTAGGCTCAGAAATTGACATAATAGCTTTAGCAAGGACACATTTAATGACCCAATAGGTGTAGAATGATTGATGATAAAGAGATCTGCGATGCCAAGTATGGCCAGGGTCAGGGGACATTGTCTGCATATCTGCGGAGGCCATATCATCCTGTGAATCAAGAGTATCCAAGATCTCAGACTCCCACCCATAGACACGATCACGGACAGGAGGAGGAATGTCATGCATGAAATTACGAACCATAGGTTCAAGGTGCTGCTCAACTGTTTTATGACCATTTTTCCTATGCGGTCAAGGAGAGGCCTGCTTACCCTTCCCCCCAACAGGCTTACGACCATGTTTAGCCATGGCAAAGGCACCTGAACAATCTATTGAAACTTCCACCCATAAAAGAAGAGATTTTAGCCGCAGAAAAACAAGAGAAAGAACCAGAGAATATATATCAGCATTAGCTGCCAGGTCCGGCATCACAAGAAGGTGCAGAGTTAATGGTATCGAATAAATAGAAGAACAGCAGAGCAGAAACAACCCATACTAGGCACACTACAATAGAGAAGGAGTTGCAACAGAACAATAGAGAAGACAACTGAGAATGCGCAACCAGAGCAGAAACCCCACATCAGAATTGGACCAAAACCGAACGTTAGGACAACACGAACCAAACAGAACACCTATAGCATGACAAAAGCTACCATGCTGCAGCGGCCTGAGCATAAACCCCATATCAAAATTGACCGAAAAACCAGCACTAGGACAACCCAAACCAAACTGAAGGTCTGTAGGATGACAATAGCAACCATGCTGCCAAATAACAGAAGACAGGATAAAGACAGAGTGTGCCTGACAAGTATGAGAACAAATTTGAAAACCCAACGTGTAGACATGAGGCATACAATAGAAAAGGCCACCCCGACAACCAACCATGTGCAGAAGAGCAGAGCTAAACCAAATGCAGAGCTTATCCCCAACAGGAGAGCGTGAAAGAAGAGAACCAGAAAGGCAGTGAAACCAACTCACCTGATACGAAAATATATGACACATAAGGCAATAAATAGGACTATCAAAATGAAAAATATGAACAGCTATGAATGGAAGAAACCAATGAAAATAGCAAATAACATAATCTGGCCTCATAAATTCCAGCCAGAAGCGGCCATACCGCCATTCCCATAAATCTGGTAAAAACACCTTATGAAAAATCTGCAGTCGAGAGGAGAGTATATGCATGAAATGAGAGGGTGGAAAATGAGATACCTGTGAGAAGTCCGTCACCCTGAGACCCTGGTAGTTGAAACCACTACATGCACGAGCACCCAGGAGATCAAAACACCAAACAAAACAGATGACAATGAGAAAGTATACAACCAAAGAAATATTAACCCTGCAACCTCGACACAATTTCCAAAATACCACTGACAAGCGAGCTAGCCGATCTAGCTGGGAGCTTGAAAAAAGGGAAATCATTTAAGAGGAGGGTTTCTGAATGTCTTGTCAGTGATCTCCACATACCGGCTGCATGTGACCACCACGTGGTAGGAGTACCATTCCTGCCGACCCTCCACCACGTCGGCGTACAACAGCCACGTTATCATGATTAACCGGGGCTGACATGTTAGTCCTTATGCAAAGTAATGGTCTCTCAGTTCAAGGTACCCCACCACCATAACACAGAGTACCCGAATCGGCAGAGGAATTATCCAAGTCCTTTGTTAATATTGCATGCAAATCTGGCATAGTTTGCAGCACCTCCCGACACCATGGCTAATCCATAGAACCTGGAACATGGCAACAAGTCGAGTTTGCAAGATAGTCGACTGCCTGATTACCTTCACGATGCACATGCACAGGTATGATATACTGAAAATTCTGAATTTTTTGTTGAATGTCATGTATCAGTCGGGCTGTACGCCAACTTTTAGAAATTGAATCCCAATTTAGGCTGTGTAGAAGTTTTTGGAGAATGCCAGTGATCATGGCAGAGTCTCCTTCGATTTGAAGCCTGTTATAATTTTCCCGCTGGAAAATTTGAAGGCCCACCTTAACAGTAGTCAATTCGGCTTCATTATTCGTAGAATTCCCTAATTTAGTGGAAAAAATCCTGAAATTTGTCCCTGAACAATCCCGAAACAGACCACTAGCACCTGCTGGTCTGGGGTTCCCCTTAGACGCACCATAATAATTCAATTTAATAAAACCAAGCTGAGGTCGCACGAAAGTAGTTCTGACCTGGTAGGGTAACGATGCCTGTTTCCAACTGGAGGGTGCCACCATTTCCTTGGCCAAATTTAATTGTTGAAGAATTCTCCTCTCCTGAGCGGAAACCACCCAATCATCATGGTCCCACGTTTTGGCAAAAATGGTCTCATGGATTCCTTGCTTAGCAAGAGTCCAGATTTCCTCAAAAGGAAGCTTATAGTCTTAAAAAATACTGCGATTGCGTTCCTTCCATTGGAACCAGAGGATAAAACCAACTATCAAAACCCATGCTCTGTTAACAACAGGGCTTTTATAACCCTCTTTCCTCCAGCTAGCAATAGTCTGAGGTATACTATGAGCCTGTCGGTCAGTCTGTTGAAATAAATGATGAATTTTAAGCCATAACCACTCCATTTTAGGAAAGGTATTCAACAAATGCTCCATCGTCTCGAAAGAAGATGCACACATAACACACAGAGATAGGCCATGCAGTCCCCTCCTCTGTAGTTGATCCCAAGTCAGGATCCGCCCATGCCCTACCAACCATAAGAAATGTTGAATCTTCGGCCAATGCTGAGTTGCCCAGATATTTTTCCATAACTGATTGACTGGGATATCAAAATTCCGCGCCTCCAAGTGATAAGCTTCCTGTATCGAAAACATGCCCCGCAGTCGATACCCCCAACGCAAAATATCAGAACCCTCCTGGAGAAGGATTTTCTGAGTCCAAAGTTTAGTATCAAAATTGTGCCATTGCTGTGTATTTGGGGCTTGTGGCCAATGCTCCTTAGTCTTCTATTTTCTCCAGAGATCTTGAGGTTGAGCATCCCAATAATGGTGAACTGCCGAGCAATTAGGGTTTCATGTAAAAAAAATATTTCTGCCAAATCCAATTTGGTGAATAGCTTCTCCCACTACTGCCAAGAGTCCTCCCAAAAGGTTGATAGAGAACCATCACGAACCTCTCAGAAACCAGGTTGCTTGATCAGATGACGATTGGCAGATGCAAGATTCCATATCCCTAAGCATTTTTCAATAGTAGGGAAATTGAGACACTCCTTAAGAGTAGGAGGCATACGGTACTTCTGAGTCCAAATGTTCTGCCATAACATGACTCCACCCTGTAACCACCACCACTAGAGCTTAGCACCCATAACCTGATTAAGAATGAAAGGATCCCACAGTCCAAGCCCCCCAGTTGACTTAGGTAAAATAAGCTTATCCCAAGATAACAATGGCCATTTCCACTTCTCCTGAACACCCTGTCATAAAATGTTTTTATACAGACTAACAAGATCTGCATAATTCTTTTGAGGACAAGCCATTCCTGATAACCGATAGATAGGGATAGCTTGAAGTACCACACGCAGAAGAATAACCCGACTTGGAAAATTGAGGGCACAAAAAGACCAATTGAGCATACGTTTCTGGATTCTGGTTAAAAGAGCTTTCCAACAGCTAGTTCTGACCACATTCTCGGAAAGAGGCATGCCAAGATATTTCAAAGGAAAAGCTCCCAAACTAAAACCAATGGCTCGAGTGAGAAAACACTCAGATTGATGATTCGTATTGAAAAATAAAACATTAGACTTTCCTTTGTTCACCGTCATCCTAGAAGCCTCCATAAAAGTGTTTAAAAGATCTAAAACCATTTTGCATTCCCGAAGTGTAGCTTGGCAAAATAACATAATATCATCAACAAATTGTTGATGTGATAAAGTTAATTGGGGACCCCATAAATTAAGTCCTTTAATTTCACCAGCCTGTACTTTCTGTTGAATCAACCAGCCAAGACCCTCTGCTGCAAGGATAAACAGAAAGGGTGATAGCGGATCACCCTGCCGAATGCCCATAGAAGCATGGAAGGATCGCGAAGGAGAACCATTTAACAAAATAGTGAAATGCGTAGAGGAAATGCTACACATCACTCACTGCACCCATCGAATATCAAAGCCAAACGATAAGAGAACATGCTGAAGATAAGTCCAATTAAGACTATCATAAGCTTTGGCCAAGTCGAGCTTGATCAACATTCCTTTATCTTTAAGTTGGTGAAGGGAATGGATAGCCTCTTGTGCAATGATAATACCATCAAGAATTTGATGCCCCTTGACAAAACTAGTCTATTCTGGTGAAATCAAGCCTGGTAGAATAGGCTTCAAGTGATTTACCAGGATAGTAGACAAGATTTTATAGATGACATTACATAAGGAAATAGGACAGAAACCAGAAGGGGTATCACATTTCTCTGTTTTTGGAATCAAAGTGAGAAAGGTAGGATTTAAGCCAGGGAAAACCTGACAGAGCCTGCGTGACTCCTCAGCAATATCCACAATTTCCGAACCCAAAAAATGCCAACATGCTTGATAAAATTGGACTATGAATCTGTCGGGACCAGGAGATTTATTCCTGGGCATTTCCTTAACAATATCCTCAACTTCAACCAAAGTAATTTCCTGGAGCAGAGCTAAGTTTTGATCGCGAGTTACCACCTTAGGAATAATAGCAGAAATATTAGTAATAGCATCCAGTCGATGTGGATTAGGATCTGAAAGGAGTCATGAGAAATGAGTAACAAGTCCATGTTCCATATCCTCATGTTCAACGACCCGGTTTCCATCCACTTTTTTGAGAGAAAAAATCCGATTATGTTGCCTACGCTGAATCATGGCTTTATGAAAAAAACTCTTATTTCGTTCTCCTTCCTGGAGCCAACGAATCCGAGATTTCTATTTCCAAAGAAATTCCTTTTGCTTGTGCCTTTCCTCCAATTGACTGAGGACCCTCCCCTCTTCTCGGATAAGGTCATTTGTTCTTCCTGTTAATATCATTTGATGCTGAATTTGGTGCATATGCCCTTCAAGTTTATGCTTCTCTTCATGGATGTTACCAAATTCAAGTTGGTTCCATTTCTTAATTTTTTGTTTTACATCCTTGATCTTTAACTGAAAAGTGTGCATGCGATTACGGCCAGTAAGCCGACTCCCTTCCCACCAGTTACGAACTTTCTGTACAAAAGAAGCATCACGGAGCCAAAAGATTTCAAAATGAAAAGGTCATTTCTTCTGTTGTTGTTTAACATCCACTTCCAAATGAATAGGCCAATGATCAGAACCAAGACAGGGCATAATAGATGCTTCATAAAAAATATCCAAGCTAACAAAATCCTCAGACACCAGAAAACGATCAAGGCGAGAAGCAATTTGATGCTTTCCCCCTCAGCGATTATTCCATGTAAATTTTCCATTCGTAGTGGGGACATCTACTAAAGAAGTATCTGTAATAAGGTTAGTAAAGTCCTGCATCTCTTGAAGGTATCAACCAATACCACCTTTTCATTCATCCAAACTTGCGATCATATTATAATCACCACCAACAATCCAATACTTATCATGGTTAAGAAGTTTAAGAGTCTTAAAATTGGTAAAAATTTCAGGTCGCTCACCAGGAACAGGAGGGCCATAAACAGAAGAGACAGTAAACCACTCTTTCATACCAAGTTTCCTAAACCTAGGAGTGAGTAGTCAAGGCAAGCCAAACGAACCAGTAGCCTCCAAGTCTGCAGGATTCCATAAGATGGCAACTCCCCCTGTAGTACCATTAGCGTCAATAGCCATAACATCATAACGCGGTTTTAATCAGGAAGTAATAAGCATTAATCTGTCCCCAGATAGCTTAGTCTCCTGAAGGAGAATGATGTGGGGTTTATCCTTAACAATTCTATCCTGGAGATGCCTTTATTTGCCTTTACTATGAAGGCCATGAATATTCTAGGAGAGTATAATCATGAGAAAGATTTGTTAAGTTTCTGGAACATCGTGGAGATTGGCACAATATGTCCAGAGTTAACTAACATTTCACCTACCAACTGAATAGACTCTTGTATGGTTTTATGATCGCGTTTCTTACCAGATTTAACCTTTTGAGGAGGTTCTTGGCTCATCTTAGTCCCTTGCTGAGATAACGGTAAAGTAGTTAGATCCACAGATTGTTGTTGATTGGCTGCCTTAGCTCTCGATGTGCTTGGATCGTAAGATACTTTTCGAATGTCTCTTTGTACAATTATTTTTCATCAGCCGGTATGAATCGATCATCCATAATTTTCCAATTGTTAAGTAAGTGTTTCATAAGTAATTCTTCCTTCGTAAGGTCATCCTTCAAAACATCAATATCCATTTCAGCCTGTTATAGAAGCTCTTGATGCTCTTGTTGTTCCTGTTGCTCGTGTTTCCCTTCACTGTCCAAATGTTCCAAAGGGGCTTTGCATTTAGCCATCGCCCAAAGAGCCTGCTGAGGAGGCTAAGTTTCTTCCACCAGTGGATCCATCTCGTTGTCCCTCTGATGCTGTTCTTGTAAAATATCATACCGATTTGTTGACTGTCGAGGCAATTTCTCCTGAACAGGAGGATTTCCCTGAGCGCATCCCGGTTGCTTTTTCTTAGTATAAACTGTCTAAAAATCTACCTCCTTAATTTCTTCTGACTCAGACTTTGGTTGTGTTAGGTTGGCTGCCAACTCATTAAGAGGGCAGGTTTTATACAAGTGCCCATATTCATGGCAACGCTGACAACGAAAAGGAATATGCTCATAATCTGACGGTTGCTGCCAAAGCTCCCCAGCATACTCTAGTTCAATAGATTCCGGAAGAGGTTCAGAAATGTTCATATAAACACAGATACGAGAAAAAGACGTGTAATGACCTCTCAGGGTCATCTCAGCAATATTAACAAAACGGTCAAGCGAATTTCCTATGCCCTCTAAAATTTTCGGATCCCAAAAATCCATAGAAAGAGAAAACAATCGAACCCACACCAGGGCTGACACAAACTATTCCTTGTTAGGGTTATAACATTCTTCCCAATGATGCAAGAAAAGACTCACATTCTGGTAAAAATGTGGACCCCCTTCAAAAACACGTTATTTATCGAGTAAGTTGGTAAAAATAACTGTAAAAAAACCCCTGGCACCAAATTTGATATGAAGATGACCTTTGGGTTGCCACTTAAGATGAATCCATTTAAGAAGATCCTTCTCAGTGGGCCAAATGCCTATAAACTTACAAATCAAAGAATGATCCTTCACATAACCCCTATACCGATCAATTTTATTTGGAGGAATGATAAAATGGGGTTTCTTGGATGATTTAGGCAGACACTGACCTCTTTGCTGGGCTTGCCATTGGGCCCCAAGTACCGGACCAGCACTACCAGGTTGAGATTGCCCACTACTTTCCCGTGTCATGATATTTCTGTAGGAGGGGGTCTCCCCCCAGAAGAAGTCGCTGCCATTGGTGTACTTCAGACTCTGCAAAACAATCGTAACTACTGCAAACAAAATAAAACCCTACTGTAAAACTCAATATCAAAACCCCGCCATTTTCTTGGAGCCTTCATCCCAATAGTATTGGAGAGTATAACATTAAAAAAATTGTTACTTCTAAGTTCAAATAAAAAATGTGGTGTGAGAAAGATCTAGCAGCTAAAAGAAAATTGAGATATTATAAGGAGGTCAACAACCCCACCCTGGAAGATCAAAAGTATCTATCTGTTTTAACTAGCTCAAAGAAGAAAATTAATATACCTGAGATTATAACGAACTCTCATGAGATCCATAGTGAAATAGGTCGTTAGACAGTTCCTAAGACGCCATGGATGGAAAGGATCTGCCATCTCTATGAGAATATGAACATCGAGGATGAACATCACTTCCTCTTAGAGTGCCCAATTTACAACCACATTAGAGCTCAATTTCATAATCTTTGTTGCAACACTGACCTTCTTAGCCTTTTAAGATGTCAAAATTATAGTGAGCTCGGGAGGCTTCTCTCCAAGCTTTTTGAGCATAGGAATAAAACCTTAAATCAAACTAAATAACTCTTTTCTCTAGGTCTAATAGACCAAATATTGGTCTGAGTGGACATTAACCACCATCATCATCATCATTATAAATAAAAAATAATATGGTTATTATTGTTTATATAATTTTTAATAATAAGAAATAATTATTCTTTAACAAATACACATAATAATTATTAATATGGTGAGTGATAGATATAAGTCACCCATTTATATCAACTACATTGGTAAATATTGTTGTGTTATTTTTAAATTCATTTAATGGTTTGATTAGCATTTAGTATTAATTTGTTTGTATGCATGGTTTTGGGTTTAGCTTATTATGCTTAATGATATAGTTAAAGACATTTTTTCATATATGTACATTCCATAATCTATTTGTAGTTGTTCATAACTATTAAGACTGGTATCTAATATTCAATTCTGTCAATCCGCTTTGGAATTACAAAGGGGACGCACATTTATTTATGTATTTGGTAAGCCCCATTTCTTAGAGGTATTTTCCATGTATGTTTGTATCTTAATACCAAGATTTCCTTTGTATTAGTTAAATGCATTCTTGTTCTTCCAGTATTGGCGTTCACTCAACCGTATAATAAGAATTTTGTTCAGAATAGCTAGATTCTAGGTTGTGTTGTTGTTTATATCAATAGGATGCAATTCTATATGTGGAATAGCTAGATTCTATGTTGTGTTGTTGTTCTCCTCAATAGGATGCATTTCTATATGTGGAATTAGTAATATGTGTTCCAAAGTGAAACCCTTTGGAATGATTAATCTCTTTGTTATTTTGAGTGAAAGAATTGGTTCTTCCCAAGAAAAATAAATTATATTTAATTGAGTTATACTTATTGCTTTAGTTTTAGGTCAGGTTGATATAGATTTAAGAAGAAAAAATAAAAGTGATAATGTAAGAAGAGGTTTCTAATTCAATTTTTGTTATCTATATTATTTATAATTTGATTTTTATTTCGTTTTTGTAATTCTTTTTGGTTAAACAAATAAAATCACTAACCACTTAAATTGTTGATTCTAATTACAATATGAGGATTGTTGAAGGTTCTTTTTGTATGAAGTGATAAAAGGTTATTTCTAAATAATTTAAGATTATCCAATTGCAAATTTATATTTCCTTACTATATTTTTTATTAAATAGATAAAAGAAATTGTATAAATGAAAACATATTAATATTTTCGATTTCATAAATAGAATTTCTATAAATGAAAATATAACTACTATTGTTAGGATAACTTCTTCATACTAAATTTGGATCTACAGGGTACACTTCAATCAACCATAATATGTACACGTAATGGTGGCTGGAATATAAATCCTATTAATGTCGTTATGGTAATCATATCATGTCAATATCAAAATTTTAAAATTATAATCATATATATTAAAATTTACAAATTAAACTTGAACCTTTTATTAACTTGATAACAAAATTGTATAAATGAAAACATATTAATATTTTCGATTTCATAAATAGAATTTCTATAAATGAAAATATAACTATTATTGCTAGGATAGCTTCTTCATACTATATTTTGATCTACAGGGTACACTTCCATCAATAATAATATTTACACGCATGGGTGGCTGGAATATAAATCCTATTAATGTCGTTATGGTAATCATATCTTGTCAATATCAAAATTAAAAAAATATAATTATATATATTAAAATTCACAAATTAAAATGAACAAATAGATTTTAAATTTGACTTAGTGCAATTTTCTATTGATGTGAGTTTTTTAATTACATATTTTTTTAATTTTAAAAGATTTTGTAAAGCTAATAATTATAATAATGTTGTATATTTTATAAGTTTATCGTGAAATAAAATATTAATTGTAATAATGTTATTATGAGAAAATTGTTGATGAATGGGTAAGAATGGAGAGTAGAGACGCACTTTACACTCTGTTAAAAACGCCTTATTTTAATATAATCAAATAGGATATAGATTAATGAAATGCAGTATAAATTTATTAACATATAACATTAAATAATTTAAAAAATGATATTTAGAATTTTTATAACATTGGGTATGAAATTAATATAATAAAATAAATAAATACATATGACGCTATTTGTAATTGTAAATATCAATACAAATATATTTTAATTTGAATGGATAAGTGTAACACTGCTAGTTTTATGTTTCCTTCAAGCTAGACATTTGAATTTTAATCCAAAGGGGAGTGGACCCCAATGGATAATTGTGGATGTAATTAAGTATTTAATTATGGAAATTAAATAAAATAATTCTGTGTAGATTGACCATATGAGAATTATGAGATCACTTGCAAAATCCATGAGGATGGAAAGAGGAAAATATTTTCCCAAAAAATCTTTCAAAAATCCTTGAAAGAATTTATTTCCAAATTAGATTTTTGAGGAAAAATCTAGTTTTCTTCAATGAGGTGGAGAGTAGTTGGGAAGAGGTAAAAAGCTGGGAAATGTAGAAAGCAACTTTGAAAATCCCTAAATAAGGGAAGCCTAAGCAAACATAAAGAAAATCATCTTGAAATTCTGGACGCAGAATTAGAAACAGGCTTTGGGGAGCAAAAGCTTAAATAAGCTACTCCTGAACATATTAGAGGTTGGTCTGTTCAGGAGGTGATCTCAGCTCGGGGGTGAGTTCTGGAGATAGAGGGACTCTAAGGTTGGGAGGACTGGTCAATTGCAGAAGTGGTATGCTCATAGTGTTCATGAATGAATGAATTACTTGCAATGTTTTTTCTTGTGTTCGATACATTTAAGAATTGTTAGAAAAATTAAATCCTCTCAGTTCTGCATAGTTGTATGAACAAGAATTATGGGGACAATCAGCTAGAAGCTCTAACCTAGTGACTGGGTTAAATCTGGACATTTATGTTACCCTCATAATCCATAAGTGTGTAACTTTAATCTGCTTCTGTTAAAAATAAAATTAATTTAGCAAGAACTAGAAAAAAAAAACATGTATGAAGTGGTGATTAAAGATGTTGATTGCAGATCTGTAGATTTGTTGAAGTAACAGTGCATGTATATCTATAGATTTACCCTCTACAATAAGAAAATATCGCAAGGATGAGTACAGTTATTAGAGCTAGATATATTCAGACATAAAAAAAATTAATAACCCTGTAGATAATTCTGGTCTGAGAAATAAACATAAAATGGTGCAGGAATAACATCCTTTACTGGTGAAATGTCCAAACTGAATACTCTATTGGAAAATAAATATAAGAAAACTTATATGAAGTGTAGGCAAATTTTATAAGCTGTGAAGAACAACAAATATTTCACCCACCAGATCTACATAAAATGCTGGCTAGAGGTGTTAGCTAGAAAACTAGATATATTGAACATGTTATAAAAAAAAAAAAACAATTATAATTTTCAGAAGCTATTATTGTTGACAAAAAAAAAAAAAAAATTATAGGGAAACTTTAAATTAAGGAGTAGAATGAGAGTTATATTGCTGGAATAGTATAATACACCTTAACACATAGACCAGGTGGAAATTGTGATTACACATTCAGGAGCCACTAGATTATTGTAGACTTGTAAACTCTTGTAGCAGAGATATTTATATACATTTATGTTACTACAATGTGGAGAGAACAGATATGTAAGATAAGACGAGTTAACTTCTTTTTTCCATCAATTAAATTGAAGCGGACAGTTACTATAGAAACAAACTTAACATGAGTAATAACATGAAATAGCAACCTGGAAACCGCTAGAATATATTATTAATCTGTCATTGAGAATAGAGGTGGATTATAGATAAATGCATATATCAATTTATGAACCAAACTAATGAACTAGGCTATCGTGTTTCATAATAACACTACAGAAAACATTTATCCCAGGAATTACATCACCCGGATTATTTTTTTTACAGTCCCAGTCTCTGGCAAAAGTTATTACTACAGTAGTAATTGTTTAGGACAATAAAACTTGAATTGTCTGAACAAATTATGTATAATAACAATGAGAGAGTCTATTCACACTCCGACTAAGACGTTGTTGATACCGACCTGAAAGTTCAGGATTCAACGAAGTCAAGTCCGAGTGAAATACACATTCATTAAATACCATTAAAGAAAATTCTGGATAAGATTCGAATTTACCTGAATCAAAATGAGGGCAACGTGAGAAATAGTAATAACGAGATGATGTGAATGTCCCACAGAAAATAAAATATTAGAACCGGGCATAAAAACAAGGGTTACCTTGAAGATTGAAATCATTTTCCTCCAAAAAGACCTGCAAAAAAAAAGATATCTAATTAGTATTAAAAATTTGACGACCAGGACATTCACCTGGAATGAAAAAGCACATGGTGAAATGTTACAAATGAACCGGTTGCGTACCTAGGATAGCGATTGCTCACCAAAAGGGAGACGCTTAGAGCCAAGGCAACTTAGCTCGAATAAAATGAGTATGGCCATGGAAGACCATGAGGAACAAATTCCTACCAGACAGTGATTAAGTATTAACACCAAAATTTAGCCAAGGGATGCTAAACGAAATGCAAGAAGTGATGGTGGAATAAAAATCAAGCGTGATAGAGCAGAGAGATTTTCAACAGGAGATTGATTCATATTTGACTGAGACGGTTACACAAAATTAAACGAAAATATTTTAAAATTTTTTTTATTTAAGAAATGCTCTAGCACCCTAAATTGAGCGTATTAATACTGTTGTGGAAAATTTATAAAGGTATTGTGCACAGAGAGCAAATCCGCATACTTAAGCCAGTGAAATGCTCAAATTTACATACCTGAATGACAACGCAATGAGGAAATAGTTACGCCCAGAAGCTTGGGAAAGCACGACGCTTCGAGTTCCCCAAATGCGCAGAGTCTCGACACCAAGAGTTGGTCAGGAAGAGTGAAATGCGAAAGAACAATCCCTTTAATAACACAGAGATTAATATGATTTCCTCAAATCAAAACCAACAAAACCTTAATGAATCTGGGCCATCTCCACCGTCCAAGTGTCCTCGGATCAATGGTATACACACGGATCGATTAGAGAAAATCAAAATTCAATACATAGTCGTCCAACACATAAATGTAAATCCATTGAAATCGATCCCACAGTACTCAAAATCATATCACATGGCCAGCAATAATAAATGAGCAGACATACGTTTCATAATATAAAAACGTAAACAAATAAACCCTTGTGTGTAAACGTGACCCAAAGTTGTCGAGAGATAACAAAAATTAAAAATGAACAGAGCGGCATCAAACCAAGTTGACATGGAGATTTCGACGGGGTTACCAATGCCAAACACATTAATCCAACTTTGCCAACGAAGCACAACCAGTACAATGACTTTAATGTCGCCTATCTCCACAGAAAATTTGTCACAGTTGAAGGTACGTGAGATATCCATGGTACTATGGGTACGATAATCACACATTGAAAACTGTGGCCGCAAAGCTGTAATGAATTCATATAAACGACATACGATTTAAATAGAAATAGATCATTCAGAACCTTGGAAAATTCGAAATCAAGACATAGTGTTATAACTCTTGGAAGAGTATGAGGATATAAACACAAATGAATAACATATCCACCTTATAATCCATAAGGGTATGACATCAAAATCCAAAGCGTAGGTATGGTGAACCCTATAAGGGTTGTATGTAAAATTTTAATGCATAGATAGAAATTTTTATGGATAAAGGTAACCATATACATTATGTGTGAGTAGTATATATATATATATATATATATATATATATATATATATAACATAAGCCACAAAATCTTATGGGAAGAGAAAAATAAAACTATGATAGTTAGCCAATTATACATATATGAGTAATAGGGGGAATAGGAAAACCCTGTTCAATAGAATTTCATAATTGATGAAATTCGAGGGTAGACCTTAATAGCTATGGCCAATACAAGAACATAATTAAACTATCAATAGGAAAAAAAAATTTGGGGTGGAAAAGAATAGACGTTACAAATGGTATCAGAGCTCATGTAAGATAAAACTAGGCTGTTGTTGTTGTGCTCACTGTATAAATTATTTCTTTTTGAAAAAAAAAAAATATTACTGATATGTGTTGTTTAGTGTACATTGGTGCTGAAACAGAAAAGTTAAATGGCTGGATGTGATGAAATTTATGTTGATTTGCGTGATGAAGATAATACACCAGATCCCAACGCTCCGGTGATGGCTATGTTGCATAGTTTGCAACGAGAGATGGCTGAGCTAAGAAGCCAGAATGACAGACTATCATTAGTTAGTGAGGAGCAAGAAAATCTCATCAGAGAATTGACATCGCGGAACAACCAAGAAGGTGAAGGTTTCAGAAAGAGGAAGAAGGGAAAGTTCTCTAATGATTCTGAGGAAGATGATGCTACTAGGCATCAATATAAGCAGAAAAAGGAATTACAGGGGGAATTCCAAAAGATTAAACCTCCCTCCTATGATGGGGAGAAGGAGGAAGATGCTGAAGCCTGGTTGTTGAACATGATTAAGTATTTCTAGGTCTATGAATATGAAAGAAATCTGAAAGCCATATTAGCTGTCTACTAGCTACAAGGTAAGGCTACCTTGTGGTGGGAGGAAACGAAAATGATCCATGCCATTGATGAAAAAGCAGTGAGTTGGGAAGATTTCCAAGTCAAGTTTAAAAACCGCTATTTCAACGACCGCTATTATGATGATAAAGCAAAGGAATTCCATGAACTTAGACTGGGACAACTCACTATCGATGATTTTGTCACCAACTTTACAAATCTGTTAAGATATGTCCCTTACATTCGGAAAGATAAGGCAAAGGTTCAAAGGTTTTTGAACTGTTTTCCTGCTGTGTACAAAGAGAAGATCGAGTTCAATAACAAAAAAACTATGGATGAAGGAGTGAGGAGAGCTATATTATGCTACCAACAGTTTAAAGGAAAGGGTGAGCATGGTAAAGGCTAGATAAACAAAGGTGAAATCAAAGGAAAGAAACAGAAACCAGCTTACTTAAAAAAATTTGGTAGGGATCATCAGCGGAAAAAAGTTTAATAAACCAAAAGAAATCCAAACTGCTCAGTCCCAAGTTCGTTCCAAACAACTAGATGGAGAGAATAAGAAGGAAGGCACAGTTAAAATGAGGGAGCCTTTGAAATGCTGGGGTTGTGGAGAACCTCATCTCTTGAGGGATTGTCCCCACTGAAATATTCAGATGATTATGAGGGATCTAGAAGCTACCACAGTAAATGATATAGCAATAAATATACCCACTATCAGTGCAGCCTTGGAGAATCGACAAGTAGAACACCAAGCTATCATGGTCGAAATGGAAGGTGAGATTGTTGACCAATCTATTACCGTTTTAATTGATCTAGGTGCTTCTTTGAGTTACATTAGTCCACAAGTGGTAGAAAAATGCAATCTCAAAGCTGAAAAATTTCAGCAGTCTTGGTTGGTCCAGTTAGCCACTGGCACCAAGAGGAAAGTAACTCATAAGTTACCTCAAACAACAATTAAATTAAATGATTTTGAGATAGAAGTAAATTTAAACATTCTTCCCTTAGGCTCATATGACTTGCTGATAGGAATGGACTGGCTGGAAAAGAGAAAGGCTATGATGAACTGTTGGGATCAAAATCTACATTGTATAGATGAATAAGGGAAACCTTTTATTCCCAAGGGAAAACCAAAACCCATCTCTGTAAGACAAATATCAGCGCTGCAACTAAAAAGAACAGCTAGGAAAGGATATCAAGTATATGCCGTACATGTCGAAGAATTAGAACAGCAACCTGAAGAAAACCTGCTAGATAATTTGCCAGTAGTAAGAGAGTTTAAGGAAGTTTTTCCAGATGAGATTCCTCATCTTCCCCCCAAAAGAGAGATTGACTTTTAAATCGATTTGGTGCCAGGAGCAACACCTGTTTCCTGAGCCCCTTATCGAATGAGTCCCCCTGAACTCATGGAACTGAAAATGAAATTGCAAGAATTGCTGGATAAGGGTTATATTAGACCGAGTGTGTCTCCTTGGGGAGCACCGATGTTGTTTGTGAAAAATAAAGATGTAACCTTTAGAATGTGCATTGCCTATCGTCAACTGAATAAGTTGACAATTAAAAACAAATACCCTTTGCCTCGAATTGATGATCTTATTGATCAAGTAAGAGGAGCTTCAGTATTTTCTAAGATTGATTTAAGGACTAGTTATCACCAGCTTAGAATTAAGGAGGAAGACATTAGTAAAACAACTTTTCGAACCAGGTATGGTCACTACGAATTTGTAGTCCTACCTTTTGGTTTGACAAATGCCCCTGCCACCTTTTTTGTGTTTAATGAACAATGT
The DNA here is from genome assembly GCA_034641835.2 of Pinus albicaulis. Classification (NCBI taxonomy): domain Eukaryota; kingdom Viridiplantae; phylum Streptophyta; class Pinopsida; order Pinales; family Pinaceae; genus Pinus; species Pinus albicaulis. The sequence continues at coordinate 9,762,713 of MU968363.1, forward strand.
TTTAAACAAGTACTTGGATAAATTCGTACTAGTGTTCATACACGATATTTTAGTTTATTCAAAAAGTGAGGAGGAGCACAAAGAGCACTTGAGGATAGTGTTGCAAACTTTGAAAGAAAACCAGTTATATGCCAAATTCAGTAAATGTGAATTCTATAAGGACAAGATCCAATACTTGGTTCATATTATTTGTGAACAAGGGTTGGCTGTTGACCCTGAAAAGATAAAGGCTATTAGAGAATGGCTGGTGGCAACTGATGTTTCAACAGTGAGATCATTTATGGAGATTGCAGGTTATTATCGCAGATTTGTGGAAAGATTTTCTGCAATAGCATATCCCATAACTTCACTACAAAGAAAGGGTGTCAAATTTGAGTGGACTGAAAAATGCCAAAATAGTTTTGAACAATTAAAATTAAAACTCACTACAACCCCTATACTGAAGATTGCAGATCCTGATAAAGAATTTGTTGTGTGTACGAATGCTTGTAGAGAGGGGTTGGGAGGAGTTATGTTGTAAGAAAATCCGGTTATTGCATATGAGTCTAGGAAACTTAAGACACATGAACAGAACTATAGTGCATATGATTTGGAATTGGCTGTTGTAATTCATGCCTTGAAGATGTGGCGACACTATCTTCTTGGGAAAAAATTTACATTGATGACTGATCATATTAGTCTTAAATACTTCTTTTACCAAACTGATTTGAATGCTCGACAAGCCAGATGGTTGTCTTTTCTGAGTGAATTTGATATGGACATAAAACATATCAGAGGGAAAGAAAACAAAATTGTTGATGCACTGAGCAGAAATGCTTGCCAAAACATAAACAACATTGGAAGCAATGCTAATTTTGATTTAGAAGAACTAATGAAAAAGGTAGCAGAGAAGGATCCAAATTATGAGAATTTATAGGTGAATTACTAAAGAAGGAGATGGCTGAATACACTCAAAACCAAAAAGGTTTGATCTGCTACAAAAATAGATTGTACATCCCCAATGTGGAAACCTTGAAAAAAGAAATCCTAGATGAGTATCACAAATAGTCGTATGCAGGGCATCCTGGATATTAGAAAATGCTAATAGCTTTGAAAAAGAAGTTGTTTTGGCCAGGAATGAAAAGATATGTAGTAGGATATTTAGCTAGATGCATAGATTGTCAACTAGTTAAAGTTGAGCATCAGCATCCTGCTGGTCTTCTAAATCCTTTACCGATTGCAAAATGGAAATGGGACACCGTTTCTATAGATTTCATAACAGGGTTACCCAAAACCAAATACCAGCACAACTCAGTGATGGTATTAGTAGACACTTTAACAAAATTTGCACATTTCATACCTATGAAATCTACTTTTGGGACAGCCCAAGTAGCGGATGTGTTCCTGAAGGAAGTAGTAAGGCTCCATGGGGTTCCAAAGATGATTGTTTCAGACAGAGATGCTAAATTCACAGCAGCCTTTTGGAAAGGTCTATTTGGGGGCATGGGCACTAAGTTGAATTTTAGCACTGCCTATCACCCTTAGACCGACGGTCAGACAGAGAGAACAAATCAGATTTTGGAGGATATGTTGAGAATGTATGTAATGGATATGCCATAAAAATGGGAAGATTACTTGCATTTAGTTGAATTTGCCTATAACAATAACTATCAATCCTCCATCAAAATGAGTCCATTTGAAGCACTTTATGGAAGAAAATGTTGTACTCCTTTGAGCTAGAGCCAACCTGAGGATAAGCTAATGTTGGGGCTAGATGCTTTACAAGAGATAGAAAGAATTGTTAAGAAAATACAAAGAAACATCAAGACAACACAAGATCGACAGAAAAACTATGCTGATAAGAAGAGGGTACATCGAGAATTCAAAGTGGGGGAGCATGTGTATTTGGGTATTAAACCCAAAAAGAGCACATTGTATGCTGGAAGTTGTGCAAAATTGGCTCCTAGATATTGTGGGACTTTTGAGGTGTTCGAAAGGGTGGGACCGGTGGCTTATAAACTGGCCTTACCACCCCATGTTAAAGTTCATGATGTGTTTCATGTTTCATTATTAAAAAGATATATACATGATGCTTCTCGCATTGTTGATTGGAATGTGATACAGGTGGAACCAGAAGGGGAGTTCTTTCCAGAGCCGCTTCAAATATTGGAGCGGGAAGAAATTGAATCGAGGAATCAAACAGTAGCAAGAGTAAAGGTGCAATGGAAGCACTTTACTGCTGAAGAAGCTACCTGGGAAAGAGAAGCTGAGATGATGGAAAAATATCCATCTTTGTTTGAAAAATGAACTCTAGTAGTTAGTTATCAACACCGAGGACGGTGTTTTCTTTCAGAGGGGCAATATGTAACACCCCTAGTTTTATGTTTCCTTCAAGCTAGACATTTGAACTTTAATCCAAAGGCGAGTGGACCCCAATGGATAATTGTGGATGTAACTAAGTATTTAATTATGAAAATTAAATAAAATAATTATGTGCAGATTGACCAAATGAGAATTATGACATCACTTGTTAAATCCATGAGGATGGAAAGAGGCAAATACTTTCCCCAAAAATCTTTCAAAAATCCTTGAAGCAATTTATTTCCAAATTAGATTTTTGAGGAAAAATCTAGTTTTCCCCAATGAGGTGGAGAGTAGTTGGGAAGAGGTAAAAATTTGAGAAAAACAGAAAGCAGCTTTAAAAATCCCTAAATAAGGGAAGCCTAGGCAAACAGGAAGAAAATCATCCTGAAATTCTGGACGCAGAATTAGAAATAGGCTTTGGGGAGCAAAAGCTTAAATAAGCTACTCCTGAATAGATTAGAGGTTGGTCTGTTCTGGAGGTGATCTCAGCTCGGGGGTGAGTTCTGGAGATAAAGGGACTCTAAGGTTGGGAGGACTAGTCAATTGCAGAAGTGGTATGCCCATAGTGTTCATGAATGAATGAATTACTTGCAATGTTTTTTCTTGTGTTCCATACATTTACAGAATTGTTATAAGAATTAAATCCTCTCAGTTCTGCATAGTTGTAGGAACAAGAATTATGGGAAAAATCCGCTAGAAGCTCTAACCCAGTGACTGGGTTAAATCTGGACATTTATGTTACCCTCATAATCCATAAGTGTGTAACTTTAATCTTCTTCTGTTAAAAATAAAATTAAATCAGCAAGAACTAGAAAAAAAACATGTATGAAGTGGTGATTAAAGATGTTGATTGCAGATCTGTAGACTTGTTGAAGTAATAGTGCATGTATATCTATATATTTACCCTCTACAATAAGAAAAGATCGAAGGGATGAGTATAGTTATTAGAGCTAGATATATTCAGACATAAAAAAAATTTAATAAACCTGTAGATAATTCTGGTTTGAGAAATAAACATAAACTGGTGCAGGAATAACATCCTTTACTGGTCAAATGTCCAAACTGAATACTCTATTGGAAAATAAATATAAGAAAACCTATATGAAGTGTAGGCAAATTTTATAAGCTGTGAAGAACAAAAAATATTTCACCCACCAGATCTACATAAAATGTTGGCTAGAGGTGTTAGCTAGAAAACTAGATATACTGAACATGTTATTAAAAAAAAAAACAATAATAATTTTCAGAAGCTATTATTGTTGACACAAAAAAAAAAGAAATTTACAGGGAAACTTTAAATTAAGGAGTAGAAGGAGAGTTATACTACTGGAATAGTATAATACACCTAAACACATAGACCAAGTGGAAATTGTGATTACACATTCAGGAGCCACTAGATTACTGTAGATTTGTAAACTGTTGTAGCAGAGATATTTATATACATTTATGTTACTACAATGTGGAGAGAACAAAAATGTAAGATAAGACGAGTAAACTTCTTTTTTCCATCAATTAAATTGAAGAAGACAGTTACTGTAGAAACAAACTTAACATGATTAATAACATGAAATAGCAACCTGGAAACCGCTAGAATATATTATTAATCTATCATTGAGAATAGAGATGGATTATAGATAAATGCATATATCAATTTCTGAACCAAACTAATGAACTATGCTATCGTGTTTCATAATAACACTACAGAAAACATTTATCCCGGGAATTACATCACCCAAATTATTTTTTTTACAGTCCCAGTCTCTGGCAAAATTTATTAATACAGTGGTGATTTTTACGACAATAAAACTTGAACTGTCTGAACAAATTATGTATAATAACAACGAGAGAGTCTGGTCACACTTAGACTAAGATGTTGTTGATACCGACCTGAAAGTTTAGGATCGAACGAAGTCAAGTCCGAGTGAAATACACATTCACTAAATACCATTGAAGAAAATTCTGGACGAGATTCGAATTTACCTGAATAAAAAAGAGGGCAACGTGAGAAATAGTAATAACGAGATGATGTGAATGTCCCATAGAAAATAAAATATTAGAACCGGGCATAAAAACAAGGGTTACCTTGAAGATTGAAATCCTTTGCCTCCGAGACGACTTGCAAAAAGGAAAGATATATAATTAGTATTAAAAATTCGACGACTAGGACATTCACCTAGAACGAAAAAGCACATGGTGAAATGTTACAAATGAACCGGTTGCGTACCTAGGATAGCGATTTCTCACCGGAAGGGAGACGCTTAGAGCCAGGGGAAATCGGCTCGAATAAAATGAGTATGGCCACAGAAGACCGCGAGGAACAAATTCCTACCAGACAGTGATTAAGTATTAACACTAAAATTTAGCCAAGGGACGCTAAACAAAATGCAAGAAGTGATGGTGGAATAAAAATCAAGCGCGATAGAGCAGAGAGATTTTCAACAGGAGATTGATTCATATTTGACTGAGACGGTTTCACAAAATTCAACGAAAATATGTTGGAAATTTTTTTATTTAAGAACTACTTTAGCACCCTAAATCGAGCTTATTAATACTGGTGAGGAAAACGTATAAAGGTATTGTGCACAGAGAGAAAATCTGCATACTTAAGCCAGTGAAATGCTCAAATTTACATACCTGAATGACAACACAATGAGGAAATAGTTACGCCCAGAAGCTTGGGAAAGCACGATGCTTCGGGTTCCCTAAACGAGCAGAGTCTCGATACCAGGGGTTGGTGAGGAAGAGTGAAGGGCGAAAGAACAATCCCTTTAACAACACAGAGATTAATACGATTTCCTCAAATCAAAACCAACAAAACCCTAACGGATCTGGGCCATCTCCACCGTCCAAGTGTGCTCGGATCAATGGTATACACGCTGATCGATTGGATAAAATCGAAATTCAATACATAGCCATCCAACACATAAATGTAAATCCATTGAAATCGATCCCACAATACTCGAAATCGTATCACATGGTCGGAGATAATAAATGAGCAGAGATACGTTGTATATTATAAAAACGTAAACAAATAAACCCTTGCATGTAAACCTGACCCAAAGTTGTCGAGAGATAAAAATAAATAAAAATCAACAGAGCGGCATCAAACCAAGTTGACGTGGAGATTTCGATGGAGTTACCAATGCCAAACACATTAATCCAACTTTTCCAATGAAGCAAAACCAGTACAACGACTTTAATGTTGTCTATCTCGACATAAAATTCGTCACAGTTGAAGGCACGTGAGATATCCATGGTACTATGGGTATGATAATCACACATTGAAAACAGTGGCCGCAAAGTTGTAATGAATTCATATAAACGACATACAATTTAAATAGAAATAGATCGTTCAAAACCTTGGAAAATTCGAAATCAAGACATAGTGTTATAACTCTTGGAAGATTACGAGGATATAAACACAAATGAATAACATATCCACCTTATAATCCATACGGGTATGACATTGAAATCCAAAGCGTAGGTATGGTCAACCCTATAAGGGTTGTATGTAAAAGTTTAATGCATAGATAGAAATTTTTATGGATAAAGGTAACCATATACATTATGTGTGAGTAGTATATCTATATATATATATATATATATATATATATGTATATATATATATATATATATATATATATATATATATATATATATATATATATAACATAAGCCACAAAAACTTATGGGAAGAGAAAAATAAAACTATGATAGTTAGCCAATTATACATATATGAGTAATAGGGGGAATAGGAAAACCCTGTTCAATAGAATTTCATAATTGATGCAATTCGAGGGTAGACCTGAATAGCTGTGGCCAATAGAAGAATAGAATTAAACTATCAATAGAAAGAAAAAAAAAATTGGGGTGGAAAAGAAGAGATGTTACAATAAGAGATATTATATTTCTAAAATTGTAAATAGTTTTAATAAAATTTCACTATATAATTATACAAATTTAAATTTTATTTTTAATACAATTAAGGTTAATATTATTTTAGTTCAATATTACTATTAATGAAGTCGTATAAATTAAATAATTGGTTAAATACAAATTAAATGATTAGTTAAATACATTTCATATCATCAAAATTAAATTTTTTATCCAATATATATATATATATATATATATAATTGTTAAGATTGATAAATAGATATTTTTAATTATAATATTTTTATAATGATATTTTACAATATCATGGTTTATTAATACTATATGGTCCAGAACTAGTATCTCATTTTCATATGGTACATGTATTTTTGGAATTCTTTTAACCCTTATAGCTATATAAATTAAATGAGTATAGATCCATATTAACTATAGATCTACTAATAGTCTAGAGGGATCAAATATCATTATACCAAAATCTATTTTTAGAATGAAAAACTTGCAAAAATATTTGCACATCAAGAGATTTAATCGCTTTTAGTGCTAGATAAACCGATGATTAAGATAGGTTTTGTCACAACCATTGACATAAAACAAATTTACCATACAAAAAAAATTACCTAAGTTAACTTGGCATACCACTCTAGTAAATAATTTATATGCATAGTATAATCTAAATCCGCTTACTCCTAAAGTTTTAACCATATTTATATGAATTTCTACACGCAATATATATATATAAATATGTTCCATATTGCATAATTTCTGCATGAGTAAAAAGGACTTATATAAATATTATCATTAGCCTCTGGCATACATTCTTTTCATCGTCATTAAACATGTAATTAGGTATTACCATTATACAACTATACAATTTATGAAGTTTATTGATCCGTTTGTACTACGACATATCATCGTATCTCGGTACTTATGGATTAGGTTTATATTTCCCTAACAACTTGATTGAATGTATTATTTAATAGTGCATACGACTCATATGGATTTGCGATCAATTATTATTTACTGCATTTGACTTTGGGTTACGGTTCTAGTACATCTAATAGACATCTGGCTCATAAAGAGGTTGAGGACCTTACAACTATCCTGTACTATTGCTCAGCTTGATATAGACCATCGAGCGGCCTAACCATAGATCCAACAGATCCAAGAGTATCTTGGGTGGTCAGGGTAACCACCACTCATGTGCTCGGTTATTTGGATTCATTCTTCCGCCGCGACTTGCCTTTGTTAGCTATGCAATTTTTTTTTTTTTTCATTAAGCCCTGTTGGTATATTGTCAATTTTTGGTGTTGAGCGCTGGAACCTCCTTCTCCCGTCATGTCGCAGCCATGAATTCTTTGCACATGTATTTTTTTTCCACCTCATGCCTTTGTATAGTTTTGTAATTACGATTTCTCATTTGACTGGAGGCCCAAGCAGAAATCTTATTTATTGTTCTTTACTCATTCACAGTCCTATTAACAGTTATGTATTACTCATTCACAGTCCTAGTAACCATTATGTAATTTGGTTTTAATTTAAGTTGTCATGGTTTTAATGGAAGGGTTTTACCAACCTCTATCTGCAATCTTGAATTTTATCTATTTTGGAGAAGCTGCGTGCACAGTTTTACTAAAAGAGAATTTGGTTTTATCCTCTTGGTAGTGTGGGGACGGAACATAACTTCGCATGGCCAACTTTACATGTAACCCAGTGCATAGGTCGTTCTCTCTCGATTTTACTTTTTTAACTTCTTCTTTGGTTAGCATATTTTTCTTTTCGGATTAAGACTTTTGATTTTTCTATGCACAAGTTCAACTGTTTTTCCAGGTACGGGACTTCACTAAAATTCTCTGGAGGGTAGCTCGACTCAGCTCTAGGCTTCTTCAAAAAAATCATTAGTAAGCCCAAACTGTTTTCCAGTCTTGTCGTTGTGTATGTAAATTTATTCTGTGTTGACTAAGGGTAAAAACCCTCGTGTGTACAAGGTGCCTTATATCACATTAGCGCTAGCATGCACTAATATTTGGGGTTCCGGCTTATAGTGTTGGAAGATCTGCTTGACATTTTACTATTTATCCGTCCTAACTTACGACGACTTGTCCGTAGGTTTTATATTAAAAAGGGGTTGTTTTCCATTCAGATTTGTAAGCCTAGATGTCGGCTCCACTGAATGAAAAACTTATTCACCTTTTCGGTCTGCAATTTATTTTTGAGTTCAAAGATTAACTAAATTTGGTTTAAAACGCAAGTGTGGGTATCTTCCCATTAAAGTTTTAGTTCTGGGTTCAATATTGTTTATGTATATCTCACAGATTTATTTATGTACAGTTTTCATCTCCATGTGAGATTAGTAAATATTTTATTTAATCTTGTTTGCTTCTAAGTTACAGTTTCTTCCTAAATTGACATACAACGTAATGCACTTTGTCTCTTGGCTCAATATAAGGAATTTATGTCAATGATTTAGTAGTATTCTTTCTACCTTGTCATTTGCATCTGTAATTATTGTTTTAGTAGATGGTATTTATGCTTTGTCCAGGGGACCATGACCCTTGCACTGTCTTCATAGGGCTTGGCGCTAAACCCTAGTGCCCTTATAGTAAGCCCCTTCTATTTAGTTAATTCATCTGTATGAATTTCCTTGCGATTTTTAAAGTTTCAGACATATTATAAATGATTCTCCTATTTGGAATAATCTAGATGGAGTTTTTAGGATAAACTATATGCTCTGTTTTCTTTTCCTGCATTTGGCTAAATAAACTTCCTATATAGGATTTTAACCTATTCATCCATATTATTTCATTTTGACAAAACAACTTAAACTTTCTATTTTTCTTCTCTTTCCATTTACATCCCCTTGCCTACTAATCTCTTGAAGAAAATAATCTCACTACATTAATTGTCAGTTTTAATCATCATCATTATCATGACAGTAAAACTAATTTCAAACACACATTATTTCTAGAATGTCATACATAGTAAAACATGAACAAATAGCCATTTTAACTTATCTCAGTTCTCTTCCTGATAACTGATGGTCTGCCCAACCTTGAGAGAGGAAACCACATCCTCTTCTCCCCTTGTGATCTTCTCCAGAGCCTTATGCAGTAGAAAATATTATTTGGAAGATAGGCCTCAGGATTTACAATCTAGTCTATACTTCTCTAGGTCTAGAGCTCCACTAGTTTCCTACGAGCTCTAGACAACTATAATCAACTTACAGTTGTTAACCTTTAGCATCTTCCTGAACAAATCCCCTACCCTTCATCAATATTTTCATTATATATTTTTTTGGGAAGTAATTGTGAGAACTGTCTCTACTTTTAGTATGGAATATTGGAAACATTCACCATTCAGTTAATTTCTTTTACTTAAGATAATTATCCATCTTTTCTTTTATTATAAATAAATTCAAGTCTCACTAAAGAATACCATAATCATTTGTTGGTTCTATTAAAAATAAAATATTAATTTATCCTAAAGTCTGTCCATCATATTTAATCATGAAATAGGGTGTTACATCTTCCCCCTCAAAGGTAAACACCATTCGTAGTGTTACTTAATTTATTGGAAACAGCTCAGGATATGCCTCTCGCATGAATCTTTCATCCGCCCATGAAGCCTCCTCTGGGCTAAAGTGTGTCCACTACAACTTAACCTGGGGAATGACTCGCCTTCAGAGCATTATTTTTCTCTGATAAAGAATACACTAAGGCTCTACCATAAACTCATCCTACGGTTCTACCTGCATTAGCACACAAAACATTTAATTAGTTCCATGAAGAACCCTTCATATTAGAAAATGATAATGTAATCATGACTTACATGTATATTTTTCCTATGTATCACATGCTTAGGTTCATGTATGTATCATTTCAACAGTGATACATGGAACAAATTATGTACCATTATATGTCTAGGTAGAGCCAATCGATAAGTTAGCAGCCCAATCCGTTCCAAAATTTGGAATGGTCTGCAATACCAGGGACCCATTTGGCACAAGTATTTCACGTCAAGGTTATATTTTTTGGTATAATTTTTATGTACACATGGTCACCCACCACAAACTCCCTGAATGTCATTTTTCGGTCTGCATATTCCTTTTTTCAGTCTTGAGCTTATATCTAATGTTTCTCACCTCACGCTCCATTTATTCAAGCATGCCAGGTCCAAGCATCATCTTGGTTTCCAGACTGCTCCAATTGATGGGGGTATGACATTGTCTTTCGTAAAATGCTTCGAAAGGACTCATCTTGAGGGATTATTGATACCCATTATTGTAAGAAAATTCCACTAAATACATGTACTCCTCCCATTTTTCAAGTTGTTGCATTACGTACATGCAAAACATATCCTCCATAAATTGATTCATTCTCTCTATTTTCCCATTTGTTTGAGGGTGGTATGTAGGACTAAACTGAATTTGCATTCCCAGTCCGGTGAATAATTCTTTTCAGAAGACATATGTAAATTTTACATCTCGATCTGAGATAAAACTCTTGGAATACAATGTAGTCTAAAAATTTCATTCATGAAGATGTTCAAAATATGTACTATTTTTTATGTGGAGTGAATAGGTATGAAATGAGCTACCTTTCCGAGTCTGTCTACTACCACCATAATTGAGTCATTGTGTATTTTTTTACATGGAAACCCAGTGATAAAATCAAGGGACATGACTTCCCATTTCCATTGAGGCACAGGAATATGTTGAAGCAATCCTGCTGGGTGCTGATGTTCTACCTTGACTTGCTGGCACTCCAAGCATCTAGTCAAATATTAATCAATATATTTACACATTCCTAGAAGGAAATAGTCTTTCCTAATTCCTGTGAACATTTTCTGATATTTGGGGTGTCTTGCATAAGAACTCCTATGATATTCATCTAGAATCAGCTCTTTCAGGCTCATTTAATTTGGAATACATATCTTTTTCTGGTATATTAGGAGTTGTTTATCATTAAGCTCATATTTTGATTTGTTTCCCTACTTTCTTCGTTCTCTTTATTGCTGCCATAGAAATTGATACTCAGGGTCCATTCTTGTTGCTTCCACAATCTGCTCCTAGAACTTAGATTCCATCTGGTTAAAATAGAGTTCATAGCTGCCATGTAGTTTTCTGCTCAAAGCATCAGCAACACGGTTCTCCTTTCCTTTTACATGTTGAATATCAAAATCAAATTCACTTAGGAATGCATTCCATATTGCATGGCGAGCATTTAAATCATATTTCTTAAAATACCTAGTTAAACTGCTATGATCTGTTGTTAACACAAATATTTTCCCCAGGAAGTAATCCCTCCATACCCACAAAGCATTCACTACTGTAGTTAGCTCTAAACCATAACAAAAATATCTCTGTTCATGATCCTTTAGCTTTCTAGATTCATATTCAATGACTTTACCTTCCTGGGTCAAAACTTCTCCAACCACTTCTTTGCAAGCATCCGTGCATACTTCAAATTCCTTACTTGGGTCTACCAATTTCAGTATAGGGGTAGTATTTAATAGTTCTTTCAATCATTCAAAACTATTTTGGCATTCTTGGGTCCATTTAAAGACTCATACTTTCCACTGCAGGTAGGTAATGGGAAAGTCTATTTTAGAGAAATTATTGATGAAACATCGGTAATAACCAACCAAACCCATAAAAGAACGTATATATGCTACATTATTAGGGACTTTCCATTCCATGATAATCTTTATCTTTTCTGGATCTACAAAAATCCATTAAGTTGATATCACATGTCCTAGATAATAATTTTTCTCTTTGTAAAAGTCACATTTTGTAAATTTGGCATAGAGCTAGTGTTCCCGCAACATCTTCAGCACTATATGTAAATGTTCCTTGTGTTCCTCCATATTTTTAGAAGAGATCAATATATCATCTATAAAAATCAAAAGCAATTTATCCAAAAATGGGTGAAAGATGCCATGCATCAAGCTCATGAAGGTTGCTAGTGCATTGGTTAACCCGAATGGTAACACTACGAATTCATATTGCTCATATCGCATAAGAAATGACGTTTTTTATATATCTTCATCCTTAATCTATATTTGGTGATACCTCAATCTTAAATCAATATTTGAAAATATTGTTTCCCACTTCACTTGGTAAAACAATTCATATATTCATGGAAATGGGTACCTGTTTTTGATATTCAACTTATTAAGCTGTTTGTAGTTCATAAACATTCCAATAGTCCCATCCTTATTCTTAACAAACAACACCGGTGCTCCCGAAGGGGATACACTTGGCCGAATATGTCCTTTATCCACTAATTCTTGCAGCTGCATTTTTAATTCTATCAACTCAGGCACGCTCATTCTATATGGTTCTCTTAACATAGGTGTTTCCCCAGGTACTAATTCTATTGTGTAATCAATATCTCGTCTTGGTGGACTTCCTAGAATATTCTCAAAAACACATCCATGAATTCTTGTATAACAAGGATATTTTCCAATATAAGGGCATTATCCTTGGAATTTGAGAAACCCACATGGATTGCAAAGAGTTGGTGCCCCTTTCTAATGCATTTACTCAGATGCGATGCTATAATGGGGTGTAATTGAAGTGGTTTCTTAATTCCCTGCAATTATTGCCATGTACCATCTTCTGATTTAAAGTAGACGACTTTATGTTTACAATCCACTAATGACCAATGTTTTTCTAACCATTCCATTCCCAATAAAATATAATAAGAACCCAAGGGTAGTATGTTCAATTCTAGAGTTATGTGATGATCTCCTATATCAAGCTCACAATTTGGAACTTTGGCATTGACCCTCCTTTTGGCCGCCGTAGTCAATTGAACTAGCCATGGGATTTTAAATTTTTTATTTTGCAATTTATAGTTTTCAACTATGTGGAGGTTTATATAGGTCAAAATGGCACCAAGGTCAACCAAATGGAAACATATTGGGTTTTTAGCTTACCTACTAGTTCAATCATAGTTGGTTGAAAATCCGCTTACCGATCTTCCAAAGCAACATTAATCCTGGGTATGTTTCACCCCACATCTCCCACTGTAGATGCCTCTTGCAGGTTGGATATCACTTCATTTCTCCCTCAATGAGGGAAATTCTTAAAATAATGTGCTTCACCACATCCCCAACATTGCAATGGGGGTTTTTGTGACTATCCACGATCAGGAATACTAGAAGTATTTGTATGTCACTCCTCAACTACCCATATGGATTTTTGTTGATTTTTCGCAATTTTCTTATTTACATGATTTCTCGCAATGTTTTTATAATTTCCTGATCTGCCTTTTTTAAAATTTGAGGGGCCTTTTTGCCCTTTCTTAGGTGGCCAACTTCTACCAATTTATCCCTAGTGAGCCTTGGATTGCTGATAGCACATTCAGGCTTTTCTTATCACCTCATCCATTGTTTTTGGGTTCACAAATTCAAGGAGGTAAATTTAGTGACAAATTCATCAATAGACATTTTTCCTAATTTCACTTCATGAAACTATCGTGATTTTTCATCATAAAATCATTCAGTCAAGTAATTGTATTTAAAATATCACTAAAACTCATCCCATGTCACATTTTTCACCTAAAATATCGCTAAAAGTCCACACGTTTTCAACTCCTCCTTTGAGTCCACATTCTAGTCTTCGAGTCCACACACGTTTGATATTTACAATATGACGCTATTTGTAATTGTAAATATCAATACAAATATATTTTGATTTGAATGGATAAGAGATATTATATTTCTAAAATTGTAAATAGTTTTAAAAAAATTTCACTATATAATTATACAAATTTAAATTTTATTTTTAATAAAATTAAGGTTAATATTATTTTTCTTCAATATTATTATTAATGAAGTCATATAAATTAAATAATTGGTTAAATACAAATTATATGATTAGTAAAATACATTTCATATCATCAAAATTAAATTTTTTATCTTTATATATATATATATATATATATATATATATATATATATATATATATATATATATATATATATATATATAATTGTTAAGATTGATAAATAGATATTTTTAGTTATAATATTGTTATATGATCTTTTACAATATCATGGCTTATTAATACTATATGTTCCAGAACTAGTATCTCATTTTCATATGGCACATGTATTTTTGGAATTCCTTTAACCATTATAGCTATATAAATTAAATGAGTATAGATCCATATTAACTATAGATCTACTAATAGTCTAGAGGGATCAAATATCATTATACCAAAATCTATTTTTAGAATGAAAAACTTGCAAAAATATTTGCACATCAAGAGATTTAATCCCTTTTAGTGCTAGATAAACCGATGATTAAGATAGGTTTTGTCACAACCATTGACATAAAACAAATTTACCATACAAAAAAAATTACCTAAGTTAACTTGGCATACCACTATAGTAAATAATTTATACACACAACATAATCTAAATCCGCTTACTCCTAAAGTTTTAACCATATTTATATGAATTTCTACACCCAATATATATATAAATATGTTCCATATTGCATAATTTTTGCATGAGTAAAAAGGACTTATATAAATATTATCATTAGCCTCTAGCATACATTCTTTTCATCATCGTTAAACATGTAATATGAATACGTATTACCATTATACAACTATACAATTTATGAAGTTTATTGATCCGTTTTTACTATGACATATCATTGTATCTCAGTACTTATGGATTAGGTTTATATTTCCCTAACAACTTGATTTAATGTATTATTTAATAGTGCGTACGACTCATATGGATTTGTGATCAATTATTATTTACTGCATTTGAATTTGGGTTATGGTTCTATTACATCTAATAGACATCTGGCTCATAAATAGGTTAAGGACCTTGCAATTGTCCTGTACTATTGCTCAGTTTGATATAGACCATCGAGCGGCCTAACCATAGATCCAACGAATCTAAGAGCATCTTGGGTGGTTAGGGTAACCACCACTCATGTGCTCAATTATTTGGATTCATTCTTTCACCATGACTTGCCTTCGTTAGCTATGTAATTTTATTTTTTTTCATTAATCGTTGTTGGTATATTGCCAACTGTTGGTGTTGAGCACTGGAACCTCCTTCTCTCGTCATGTCGCAGCCACGAATTCTTTGCACATGTAATTTTTTTCCACCTCATACCTTTGTATAGTTTTGTAATTATGATTTCTCATTTGACTGGAAGCCCAAGCGGAAATATTTTGTGTTGTTATTTACTCGTTCATAGTCCTATTAACAGTCATGTATTACTCATTCATAGTCCTAGTAACAGTTATGTAAGTTGGTTTTAATTTAAGTTGTCATGGTTTAAATGGAAGGGTTTTACCAACCTCTATCTGCAATATTGAGTTTTATCTATTTTGGAGAAGCTGCGTGCACAGTTTTACTAAAACAGAATTCGATTTTATCCTCTTGGTGGTGTGGGGATGGAACATAACTCCCCATGGCCAACTTTACATCTAACCCAATGCATAGGTCGTTCTCTTCTGATTTTACTTGTTTAAATTCTTCTTTGGTTAGCATATTTTGCTTTTCGGATTAAGTCTTTTGATTTTTTTATGCACATGTTCTATTGTTTTTCCAGGTATGGGACTTCACTAAAGTTCTCCGAAGGGTAGCTTGGCTCAGCTCCAAGCTTCTTCAAAAAAATAATTAGTAAGCCCAAACTGTTTTCCAGTCTTGTCGTTGTGTATGTAAATTTATTCTGTGTCGACTAAGGGCAAAAACCCTCATGTGTACACGGTGCCTTATATCACAGTACCGCTTGCATGTAGTAATTTTTGGGGTTCCGGCTTATAGTGTTGGACGATCTGCTTGACATTGGACTGTTTATCCGTCCTAACTTGCGATGACTTGTCCATAGGTTTTATATTAAAAATGGGTTGTTTTCCCTTCAGATTTGTAAGCCTGGATGTCGGCTCCACTGAACGAAAACGTTATTCACCTTTTCGGTCTGTAATTTATTTTTGAGTTCAAAGATTAACTAAATTTTGTTTAAAAGCCAAGTGTGGGTATCTTCCCGTTTAATTTTTAGTTCTAGGTTCAATATTTTTTATGTATATCTCACAGATTTATTTATGTACAGTTGTCATCTCCATGTGAGATTAGTAAATAGTTTCTTTAATCTTGTTTGCTTCTAAGTTACAGTTTCTTCCTAAATTGACATACAACGTAATGTACTTTATCTCTTGGCTCAATATAAGGAATTTATGTCAATGATTTAGTAGTGTTCTTTCTACCTTGTCATTTGCATCTGTAATTATTGTTTTAGTAGATGGTATTTATGCTTTGTCCAGGGGACCATGACCCTTGCCTTGTGTTCATAGGGCTTGGCGCTAAACCCTAGTGCCCTTATAGTAAGCCCCTTCTATTAAGTTAATTCATCTGTATGAATTTCCTTGCGATTTTTGAAGTTTCAAACATATTGTAAATGATTCTCCTATTTGGAATAATCTAGATGGAGTTTGTAGGATAAACTATATGCTCTGTTTTCTTTTCCTGCATTTGGCTAAATAAACTTCCTATATAGGATTTTAACCTATTCATCCATATTATTTCATTCTGACAAAACAACTTAAACTTTCTATTTTTTTTCTCTTTCCATTTACATCCCCTTGCCTACTAATCTCTTGAAGAAAATAATCTCACTACATTAATTGTCAGTTTTAATCATAATCATTATCACGACAGTAAAACTAATTTTCAAACACACATTATTCCTAGAATGTCATGCATAGCAAAACATGAACAAACAGCCATTTTATACTTATCTCAGTTCTCTTCTTGATAACTGATGATCTGCCCAACCTTGAGAGAGTAAATCACATCCTCCGCTCCCCCTGTGCTCCTCTCCAGAGCCTTATGCAGTAGAAAATATTATTTAGAAGATAGGCATTAGGATTTACAATCCAGTCTATACTTCTTTGGGTCTAGAGCTCCACTAGTTTCCTACGAGCTCTAGACAACTCTAATCAACTTACAGTTGTTAACCCTTAGCATCTTCCTGAACAAATCCCCTACCCTTCATCAATATTTTCATTATATATTTTTCTGGGAAGTAACTATCAGAACTGTCTCTACTTTTAGTATGGAATATTGGAAACATTCACCATTCAATTAATTTCTTTTACTCAAGATAATTATCCATCTTTTCTTTTATTATAAATAAATTCAAGTCTCACTAACGAATACCATAATCATTTGTTAGTTCTATTAAAAATAAAATATTAGTTTATCATAAAGTCTTTCCATCATAATTAATCATGAAACAGGGCGTTACATCTTCCCCCTCAAAGGTAAACACCGTCCGTAGTGTTACTTAATTTATTGGAAACAACTCAGGATATGCCTCTCGCATGAATATTTCATCCACCCAGGAAGCCTCCTCTGGGCTAAAGTGTGTCCACTACAACTTAACCTGGGGAATGACTCGCCTTCGGACCATTATTTCTATCTTATAAAGAATACACTAAGGCTCTACCATAAACTCATCCTATGGTTCTACCTGCATTAGCACACAAAACGTTTAATCAATTCCATAAAGAACCCTTCATATTAGAAAATCATAATGTAATCATGACTTATATGTATATTTTTCCTATGTATAATATGCTTAGGTTCATGTATGTATCATTTCAACAGTGATACATGGAACACATTATGTACCATTATATGTCTAGGTAGAGCCAATCGATAAATTACCAACCCAATCCGTTCCAAAATTTGGAATGGTCTGCAATACCAGGGACCCATTTGGCACCAGTATTTCACCTCAAGGTTCTCTTTTTTGGTTTAATTCTTATGTACACGTGGTCACCCACCACAAACTCCCTGAATGTCATTTTTCAGTCTGCATATACTTTTTTTCGGTCTTGAGATTCTATCTAATGCTTCTCACCTCACGCTCCATTTATTCAAGCATGCCAGGTCCAAGCATCATCTTGGTTTCCAGGCTACTCCAATTGATGGGGGTCTGACACTATCTTTCATACAATGCTTCGAAAGGAATCATCTTGAGGGATTATTGATACCCATTATTGTAAGAAAATTCCACTAAATACATGTACTCCTCCCATTTTTCAAGTTGTTGCATTACGTACATGCGAAATATATCCTCCATAACTTGATTCATTATCTCTATTTTCCCATTTGTTTGAGGGTGGTACGTAGTTCTAAACTGAATTTGCATTCCCAGTCTGGTGAATAATTTTTTCCAAAAGACATATGTAAATTTTACATCTTGGTCTGAGATAACAACTCTTGGAATACATGTAGTCTAAAAATTTCTTTCATGAAGATGTTTGAAATATGTACTGTTTTGTATGTGGATTGAACAGGTATGAAATGAGCTACCTTTCCAAGTCTGTCTACTACCACCATGATTGAGTCATTGTGCATTTTTTTACTTGGCAACGCAGTGATAAAATCAAGGGATATGACTTCCCATTTCCATTCAGGCACAGGAATAGGCTGAAGCAATCCTACTGGGTGTTGATGTTCTACCTTGACTTGCTGGCACGCCAAGTATCTAGTCAAATATTAATGAATGTATTTACACATTCCTAGAAAGAAATATTCTTTCCTAATTCCTGTGAACATTTTCCGATATTCGGGGTGTCCTGCATAGGAACTCCTATGATATTCATCCAAAATCAGCTCTTTCAGTCTCATTTGATTTGGAATACATATATTTTTCTGGTATATTAGGAGTTGTTTATCATTAAGCTCATATTTTGATTTATTTCCCTAATTTATTCCTTCTCTTTATTACTGCCATAGAAATTGATACTCAGGGTCCATTCTTGTTGCTTCCATAATATTCTCCTAGAACTTAGATTCCATCTGGTTAAAATAGAGTTCATAGATGCGATGCGGTTTTCTGCTCGAAGCATCAACAACAAGGTTCTCCTTTCCTTTTACATGTTGAATATAAAAATCAAACTCACTTAGGAATGCATTCCATATTGCATGGCGATCATTTAAATCATATTTCTTAAAATACCTAGTTAAACTGCTATGATCTATTGTTAAAACAAATATTTGCCCCAGGAAGTAATGCCTCCATACCCACAAAGCATTCATTACTACAGTTAGCTCTAAACCATAAGCAAAATATCTCTGTTCATGATCCTTTAGCTTTCTAGATTCATATTCAATGACTTTACCTTCCTAGGTCAAAACTTCTCTAACCGCTTCTTTGCAGGCATCTGTGCATACTTCAAATTCCTTACTTGGGTCTGCCACTTTCAGTATAGGGGTAGTATATAATAGTTCTTTCAATCATTTAAAACTTTTTTGGCATTCTTGGGTCCATTTAAAGACTCGTACTTTCCACTGCAGGTAGGTAATGGGAAAGTCTATTTTAGAGAAATTATTGATGAAACATCGGTAATAACCAACCAAACCCATAAAAGAACATATGTATGCTACATTCTTAGGGAATTTCCATTCCATGATCATCTTTATCTTTTCTGGATCTACAGAAATCCATTAACTTGATATCACATGTCCTAGATACTAATTTTTCTCTTTGTAAAAGTCACATTTTCAAAATTTGGCATAGAGCTGGTGTTCCTGCAACATCTTCAGCACTATATGTAAATGTTCCTTGTGTTCCTCCATATTTTTAGAGTAGATCAATATATCATCTATAAAAATCAAAAGAAATTTATCTAAAAATGGGTGAAAGATGACATGCATCAAGCTCATGAAAGTTGCTGGTGCATTGGTTAACCCGAATGGTAACACTACGAATTCATAATGCTCGTATCGCGTAAGAAATGATGTTTTTTATATATCTTCGTCCTTAATCCGTATTTGGTGATACCTCGATCTTAAATCAATATTTGAAAATATTGTTTCCCACTTCACTTGGTCAAACAATTCATATATGCATGGCAATGGGTACTTGTTTTTGATAGTCAACTTATTAAGCTGTTTGTAGTCCATACACATTCCAATAGTCCCATCCTTCTTCTTAACAAACAACACCGGTGCTCCTGAAGGGGATACACTTGGCCGAATATATCCTTTATCCACTAATTCTTGCAGCTGCATTTTTAATTCTGTCACTCAGGCACACTCATTCTGTATAGTGCTCTTGACATAGGTGCTGCCCCAGGTACTAATTCTGTTGTGAAATCAATATCTTGTCTTGGTGGTAATCCTATAATATTCTTAGAAACACGTCCATGAATTCTTGTATAACAGGGATATTTTCCAGCATAAGGGCTTTATCCTTGGAATTTGAGAAACCCACATGGATTGCATATAGTTGGCGCCCCTTTCTAATGCATTTACTCAGCCGCGATGCTATAATGGGGTGTAATTGAAGTGGTTTCTTAATTCCCTGCAATTATTGCCATGTAACATCTTCTGATTTAAAGTAGATGACTTTATGTTTACAATCCACTAATGAACAATGTTTTTATAACCATTCCATTCCCAATAAAATATAATAAGAACCCAAGGGTAGTATGCTCAATTCTAGAGTTATGTGATGATCTCCTATATCGAGCTCACAATTTGGAACTTTGGCATTGACCCTCCTTTTGGTTGTCGTAGTCAATTGAACAAGCCATGGGATTTTAAATTTTTTATTTCGCAATTTACAGTTTTCAACTATGTGGAGGTTTATATAGCTCAAACTGGCACCAAGGTCAACCAAATGGAAACATATTGGGTTTTTAGCTTACCTACCAGTTCAATCATAGTTGGTTGAAAATCTGCTTACCGATCTTCCAGAGCAACATTAATATTGGGTATGTTTCACCCCACATCTCCCACTATAGATGCCTCTTGCAGGTTGGCTATCACTTCATTAGTCCCTCAATGATGGAAATTATTAAAATAATGTGCTTCACCACATCCCCAACATTGCAATGGGGGTTTTTCTGAAAATCCAGGATCAGGCATACTAGAAGCCTTTGTATGTCACTCCTCAACTACCCATCTCGATTTTTGTTAATTTTTCGCAATTTGCTTATTTGGATGATTTCTCGCAATGTTTTTATAATTTCCTGATCTGCCTTTTTTAAAATTTGAGGGGCCTTTTTGCCTTTTCTTAGGTGGCCAACTTCTACCAATTTATCCCCAATGAGCCTTGGACTGCTGATAGCACATTCAGGATTTTCTTATCACCTCATTCATTGTTTTTGGGTTCACAAATTCAAGGAGGTAAATTTAGTGACAAATTCATCAATAGACATTTTTCCTAATTTCACTTCATGAAACTCTCATGATTTTTCATCATAAAATCGTTCAGTCAAGTACTTGTATTTAAAATATCGCTAAAACTCATCGCATGTGACATTCTGGTCTTTGAGTCCACACACGTTTTTCACCGCCTCCCACTATAATGTAGCCTTTTCTCGCAACTGATAGATATCTAGGCGAGCTTTAATTTTTTTTTGTATTTTTAAAGTTGGAAGTACTTATTCATATTTATTATTCAAGCTTCCTCCATTTCCTCAGCCTCTCCATCAAACGTAGGAGGCTTGATTTTTTGAAATTCCCCTTGTAATTCCACTTTATGTTTCTTCAGTTCTTGCTGATCTGAAATATTAACAGATTCGACCTCATTATATGTCCTAATCTTGTTACTTTATTGGGTATGACTCCCCTATGGATTGTCATGTACTTGCTATTGTTCCTCACCTTGTCCATGGGTATCCCTTTCTAGACTAAGCTGTGCAGTGTGATGTTTCTCCTTATCTGAGAGGCTCTTCGATATACTTTCTTTTTATCTCATTAACTTCTCATTATCACTTCGAACTCGAGTCATATCTATCTGAAGTTGTTGTACCATATCCAACAATATATTAGTCTTGCGTTGCTACTCTTCCAATATTCTACTGGTTTGTTGGTTTAGGTCTACACTTAACTGTACCCACATTTCTGGGCAAGGGATGGGCTTCCCCTGCATTTCTGGGCATTTGATGACTGGACCCTCTCCTCCTTGTAGCTTCTTGTTAGTCTTCTTGTCATTGTGCCCAATTTTCAACACAATAACAAAATGAAAACATCCATGTTATCGCATTGGCCCATTTGGCTCCAGTGTGTAACCACGCTCTGATACCACCTGTCACAACCACTGGCATAAAACAAATTTACCATACAAATTTTTTTTACCTGAGTTAACTTGGCATACCACTTAGTACCATTTATTTCCATAGTAAATGATTTGTACACACTGTTAGTATGAATTCTTCGTCGAAGTGTACGAAAAAGAACCACTTTAGCTACGCAAAACTAATAGCCCTAACAACAATAGAGGCTGCCAAACATCTTCAGATCTGCGATTAGTAGTTAAAATGCTGCAACAAACAGATCTATAAATGGAAAGACATTAAGTAGTAAAGTAAAGAGTTTGCTCCATGCATCCAACAGACAAGACAAGAACACGATTTTTGAATGAATTTTTATATTACAGGGCACCTGGGAGGAAACAAGAAGGTGTATCCAGATCTCCTCAATGGGATGGGTTCTTTGTAGTCCTCGGCACTTCAGATCTAAGCTTTCTCTCTCTTGTAGATGTAGAAAAACCCAATGTAGAAGGTAGAGCTCAATGGGAGCAAAATGGCAGAAATGAGACCAAGTGTATAGATCGAGAGTGATCTAATATGCAACAAAAGGTGAAGAATGATGGGGAAAACCCTCCTATTTATAACAAAATATTGGGTCCTTCTAGATCTTGGTGCATGATTAAAATAATGTTAATCACATCTAGATCCACCTCTATGGAATATTTTATTATTATTTGTTGGAGGGAAAGGGTGTTTTGACTTGGGTCAAATCCCTTGATTAGTGAAGAATAAATAAATAAATGATTTATTTATCTTTTTAAGGAAGTGGTTGGGATATAATCAAATAAATGATGATTTATTTAATTAATGGTGGTTGATTTGGTCATATTTAACAAGGAATATTATTTAAATAATTATTCCTAGAAAATAATAAGATAACTATGGGTTTATCTCATTAATTTTTTTGTTTTTGGGTTAAACATGACTGGGAATAATAATTAAATTATGGTTTAATTAATTATTCCTTTTGGGGTTTCCTAATTAACATAGTGAAAGCAGTTTTACTTGGGGTAAAACTGGTCTTACGTGGTGTACTTGGGTCCATCTAATGATAATAAGTTAGATGACCAAAAAATGGTGTAACAGATTGCCCCCCAGCGTGCGAGTGTCAGGAGCAAATCGTATGACCGGAGTACGTTGTAAGAACACAATCACTAGACAACAAAAGGGGTGTCAGAGAGAGAAATGTGAGGTAGATAGTGTGCTGAAGGACTAGACCCTGAGGAGACGAGACTCGCAGGTGCAACAAGTCTCTTTTATGAGAGGGTACCTGTGCTGAAGGCGGCGGGGGAGGCATACCTATGCTCGCCGTGACAAAGTACAAAAGAATAGTGTGTCCAGTAAACAAGGGACCGAACCATAGAGTACAGCTGGCATAATCAAGGGCCAGATAAAAATACAATGAAGAGTCTCACATACATGCTGTGCCTGGGATAACAGCCAGGACTAGTACAATAACATCTGAATTTTATAGAAGATACATTAAACTAAATGTTTACACAGTAAGAATGGGAAGGATATGAATAAAATGTTTAAATCATAGGATCTTACAAAGTAGCTAAAGCAAATGTCCAATCTGGAGAGAAAAAACATAAGAATTTACAAATAGAAAAGAAGGATAAAACAGAAACATATGAACTCTTAAGGCCTTCCTCATGAAGTTGAGGTGACTCACCATAGAATCATCAGAAGGCTCTTCTTTTAGATCATGAACATCAATACTAAATGTAAATCATCTTTGAGGCTGGAGAGAACAATCAAGTCAAATAGAAAGTACTAGTGGACAGTGCAAAGGCTGGGAGAACTCAAAGGCTGAAAGCTTAGACAAGTATACTCCTCTAGACTATATTTTCTTAAGATAAATAAATTGTAATAAACAGAAGTCTGTTATAAATGGGAGGAACAATAAAATCTCAACTAAGGCAGAGAAAACACAATCAATGACAGACTGACACTAATGAAGATGGTGGAAATGGGAAGGATGGAGTGGCAAATGGACGACTTCCCTTGTTAGAGCATAAAGGGCATGAATGACATGGCAGCGACTGACACAATATTGAAAGGGACAGAGGACAGCAGGGCTGAAGGTCATGATATGCGTCACAAGAGAGGAACCAAGCAAAGAAGAATGGAGGACTATAGTGGGGTGTAAAGGGACGCAGGATAGACTCCATGAATGCAATGATGACTCAACTTGGATGCTCTAAACAAGGGCGACTTGATAGTGCTGCCACACAGTGAAGGCCCCAATGGGGGAACCATGGAAGCATGAGTACAAGGTGGGCACTCATGACGAAAATCGACACGAACATGGACGAGTAGGGGCCCCAATGGGGGGCCATGGAAGCATGAGCACAAGGTGGGCACTCATGACGAAAATCGACACGAACATGGACCAGTAAGGGAGCGATATGGTGCCCCAAGTACAAGTGTCGTAAGTGAGGAAATTCGGTTTTAAGGAGCGGTGAAGTGACCCTTCGTGGGCAAAATGTGTCCAGGTGAAGTATCAAATCACCAAAAACTAATAAAAACCCATTTGAGATCTCGGTGAGATCTGACCAGCGGTGCTGACGGTTCGTCGAACGGGGCTACAGTGTGGTCGCAGCAGTCGAAAGAAGAAATAGGGGTTCTCTTTTAATGAGGCAGTTTTCCCTCCAAAATCATTCATTTTCTATTGTTGCTGTGGTGAATGTGGAGAGGAGAGAAGGCCCTAAATCTTGCGGCGAACGTAGCGGACAAACCGACCGTTGGAAGCGAGATCTGTCAGTTGGAGGTATGAGGCCTAACCTTGCTCTTGCATGTTGTTGGATGACATTTGCAGTTTAGGGCCCAAAACCCCCAGAAACAGCCCCTCCTTCATCTCTATGGCCGGGTCGCACTTTTTGGGGCAAAAAGTACGACCCAGGACGCAGGTATTAGGGCAACAAGTGCGACCTGGTCCAGAAAATGGCAGAAAACTGCGACCTGGGAGATGAGGGGGGTTTGGTGCTGTTTTATGGCTGGGAGTTGGACTTTGGTGAAGTAGGAAAAATGAAAAAACAGATGCTGGCTATCTAAAAGAAAATAAAACATGCATTTCAGAGGGGAAATGCTAAGGGTAATATTTCTTAAGATAGAGTGCATTGCGAGGGTTAGGAAGGGGATGGCCTTCGAAATCCTCTAAGAGGTATGCCCCTTTTGCCAAGATCCTTACAAATGATGTAAGGGACTAGCCATAATGAGTCAAACTTCCCATGACCTAGGACATCATGGGCCTGGTCATATACTAGAACAAGGTCGCCTTCGCGAAAAGTGCGAGGCTGGACTTTTCGGTCATACTGAGCTTTGGTGCGTTTTTTGGCTGCTTCCATGGTTTGCAAGGCAACACGGCAGTCTTCGGAGGCACGCTCAAGCATGATAAGTCGTTATTCTAGCGGTGGGGTGTCAGGGAGAAGTTCAACGGCTAGCTGTAGAGAAGGAATTTCACCCTCGATTGGTAAGACAACCTCCTCTCCAAAAACGAGGTGAGGAGGGTTACGGTTGGGGGGCAGAGGTGCCCCCAAGCATGGTGTGGTCATGCCTAAATGTATTTAGAAAAATGGGAATCTAAACACATTTTAATGATGTGGTGTGCCATTTGTTCTGGTTATGGTTATGCAGTTTGAGAAAGGAAATGGAGGATTACCAATCTCTTTTGGTACTACATATAGGGATCAAATGGACTTTAAGTTTCTGAATTGGCATACCTGGTGTCACTATCCCAAAAGGAGGATTTGGAGATAATGAACTGATGCTCTCATAGAAAAGCTATAGGTTGGTCAACAATAATGCCTAAGAGACTGGGTTGCTGATGTAAGATGAGGGAACGATAAGGGGTATCATCCCGAGAGTGATCTGAAGTGATATGGGACTCTAGAGGTTCTTCTAAATGTGGAAGAATACTGGGTCTAGAGTCAACACGACCAGATACACTAGGAGAGTGGTGGAGAATGGCTTCTCTTGGTCTCTCAAATGTGGATGCCCCCTTACCCAAACATTGGGTTTTGATGTAATGGCCACAAGGTGGATGTGGTGTCAACGCATGGGTTCGATGTAAGGGGGAATAGATAAAGTCAGGGGTGGGAATTTCTTCCATAATGTCGTTATCGTGATAGAAGATGGGGTGACTGGTGGAAGAAGAACCACCTGACATGGTGAAGTGGCCTGAATCATCATCATGAGAAGAGAAGTTCACATGCGCATCGTCACAATGGGTGACCGAAGAGTAAGTAGATAAAGGATCTACCGATGTTGAGCCCAAGATGACCGCTGAAGGGAGGTCAAGCGAAACAACAGGGGAGGATTCAGATGGAATGTTCCCCAAGGGTCTCATGGATGATGATAGGTAGAAAATGTTGGACGAAGGCTCCGTCATCTCGACATCCGGAGGGGGAATGTCAATGGGAGCAGTCATATCTGGTAGTTCTGCTGAAGCAGAATGCGCAAATATGGGAGAGGTGTACTCATTGCGCTTGGCCTCGAATTGGTGGACTGCGGCAATAGAGGTGCGGAAGTCCTCGAGGCGGGGACAAATATGGGTGTGATGGCCGTGGAGATCACACAAAGCACGGGGGTGGTTGGTGTGAATAGTCTTGGGGTTCTTGGCCGCGGTTGTGGGAGGAACAGAGGCTTCTGGGACCGCGGACTCAGGGAACGTGACATTAACCATGGGCTTTAGATGAAGTAATTCAGGACAGGTATGGGAGCCGTGACCGACAACATCACACAAAGCACCCTGGATGGTATGCTTTGGAGGCTGAGGAGGAGCAGGGTTTGTCGGGGCAGCCTTGTCCTTTGATGCCCCTTTGCGAGCTTTGCCCTTCTTACCCGAAGCGGTCGCAACAGGAGGTGGTTCCTGTTGAAGTGACTGAGGCACTGATGCAACGGGAGAAGCCATGGGGACCGGTTGAACCGGGGTCAAAGCGATATAAGGTTTGGGTTGACCAGGCAAGGTGGGGGCTGGAGGATCGAGGTACCAAACGGGAATCCCAAGTGTCAAGTTAGGAAGAGAGAGGGTGGCCATGACTGGTACCGTGTGCACTCCTGGTGGGGGAGCTAGGAACGGTATCTGACCAGAGGGGGCATGGCCAGGTGGGACGGCTCCTAAATGGCTAAGGCCTGAAGGAACCGTGCCAAGGGGATAAAGGGGCTCATGACTACCAACCGCAGGTGAAGGGCTAAGAGCAGGTTGCGAAGGGCAAGGTTGCTGACTAGCCGAAGCAGGTTGCTTGAGAACAGCCCGAGACGATTGCATCATGCAAACATTCGATGAGCTGGGGTCAGAGATAGGAGGAGGGGGGAGACTAGGAAAAGTTCCAAGCAGGGAGGAATCCTTGTAAACGCTGGGGGAGACACTGGTCAAGGAGTCAACGGTTTGCTTGTTGGCTACAGAAGAGATGGTCATCTCAGGTGAGGTCTGAGATTTTGGCTCATGATATGTCAACTGGTCAATGGTGACTATCTTCCCGTTATGGGGGAAAGACATCTTGCGGAAAACCGCGGATGGGACAGCAGACATAGCATACGTGTAGCTTCGCCCCAATAGAATGTTGTAATCTAGCGGGGCATCGATGACTTCGACGTCAACGCAAACAGTCTTACCGGTGAGGGTGATAGGACAATTACGAAACAGGCCAATGGGCTGGGAGGCATGACCGTCCCATGCTCGAAGGGTGATCGTGGAAGGGGCCAGTTCAGGGGATCCGAGTTGCTTCCAAACCGAAGCGTACATCACGCAGGTGGATGCCCCCTCATCAATGATACACCGGGATACGTTGGCGTTCCGGATTTTGACTGGGATTTGGAAGGCGACGGAAGGAGGGAGAGGAGGATGGTCTGATTGAGTGGCGTCGAAAACAATCATTTGGTCGTCAGCAGGATCTACAGCGCCCAAGGCAGATAGTAGAGCCTTCTTTTGGGAAGGGCATGACTGGAGGAGTTCCAGTGTGGAAATGGCGGCAGGAGATTGCGCAAAATCATCTACTATGCTATACGAATGGGCAGCTCGACTGGGAGCAGCGTTTCGACGTAGTGGGCCCTTAGGTATCTTGGTATGAACCTCAACTTTTGGTTGAGGGATATGTAAGGGGCCACTAGGTGACGAAAGAGGCTCTATAGAACCTGAAGAAGGATGCTCGGAGGCAGAATGAGCAGGAGGCTTGGGGTACTGGCGAGACCGAGTTTGAAGGTGAAGGTCGACGGTCGGGGAAGGATCGGAGTTCATCATGAGGATCTGGTAATTGGAGGAACCAGAATGGGAAGGTTGAGGAGCCACCTGTCCGTCAGGTGGTTGGGTAGCCATGAATCCTTGTTGTGCATTCACCTGCTCTTGAGGGGGCGGTGACTGCTGTTGCAGGGGTTGAGAAGGCAAGGGAGGTGAAAACGCATATGCTAGAGGAGCTGGCACACCAGGCTGTGGATAAGGGTAATGGTTAGGTTGGGTAACATTGAGGTAAGCAGGAGGTTGGGCAAAAGGATGAGGCATGCCATATCCTGGATGCGTGCTACTGGGAGGGGGAGAAGTGCAAGAAGTGGTGCCCCCTCCCCCAGGAAAACCATAGCTCATGAGAGGTTGAGCGGATGGATGAGAGATAGATCCAACGATACGGTCGACAGCATGAGGTGCCCCTGGTGTATGGGCATCACCGGGTTTGGGGAGATCAGGTAGGACAGTAGGATCATAACCTGTCTGAGCGTAGATCAGGTCATATTTTAACGCCATTTGGAGGGCATCTTCTTCGGTTTGAGGAAAATGTGATGCGACATCTTTCCCGATAGGGGACAAGAGAGATCTAAGGAACCAGTCCATGTAGACACGGTCTTCGAAGGGAGGAGATTGGCATAAGCTCCGTCGTCTTCGCCAGTCCTGGACATGGGTAGAAAGGCGGGTCGAAGAGGTTTGCTTGAAGGAAGTCAAGAGTTCGATACCAGTGTCATAACGAAGGGGAAGCTGGAAGTAAGATAAAAAAGCTCGGGCAAGGGTTGCAAAGGTGGTATGGGAGGAAGTGGGCTGATCAACATACCACTTGGAAGCTTCGCCTGTAAGCGTGCGTTGGAACAATCGAAGACGAACAGAGTCATCGGTAATGGAGGTCGATGAACACCACATGTGGAAAGATCGAACATGATTTGAAGGATCTTCTCCAGCATGGCCTTCAAACTTTGGGGTGTCGGAATGGAGCTTTGTCGGCATAGCAGGCCAACTAGCATTATGGTGTATAGGGTCGTTTATCAACCGGTCCAAATCGGGGAGGCTGAGGCCTGCCAAGAAGGGGAGCACGGGTGAAGCCGAGGTAGTTCTTGTGGTGGTTCTGCTAGTAGTAGTCCCGGCATTAGGGCCGGGATTCCCGCTAGTGTTAGGCCCTGGACCCGACATAGTGGAGGTGACAGGGGGAAGAACCAGAAGGAAAAGAAGAACCCAAAGAATCAGAGAAGGACTGGCTCGACGACGGTGGGACGGAGCAGGTCGATCGACCGGAGACTGAGGGTGAAGGCCAAGGAGGCTCCGGGAAAGGTGCCTTGGGGGCGCAATGATGACAGGAAGAAGGAAACCGACAAGGGCAAAAAAGGGACAGAATCAAGTAATGTCAAGGGCAGATAAGGTGCATTGACAATTGATTTTAGAGTCTTTGCCAGGCGGTGTTAACCAGGCGCTTCTTCACTTAGGGTCAGTGTGTGGCGTGCGTTAATTTTTAATTTTTAAACCCTTTCCGTTTTGAGAGCAAGAAAAAAGTGTGCTGCGTAGCTGAAAATAAACCTACAGAGAATAGAAAAAAATGCTGAAATAACAGAAAAATAACAGCTACTTGTGCATCTATCTAACCCAAGAAAGTGGGTCTCTCAAAACTATGCTGAAAAGAAAGGGAAAAACTATGTAAACACACAAAAAGAGCTCAACAGATCTAGGGTCGAAAGGGACAGGGATCTGGAGGATAAAGCAGCAGGAAAGAGGTGCAGATCACAGCCAAGAGGCAGAGGCAAGGTGGCTGGAAAAAGGAAGGAAATCAGCAAAAACCGGAGGGGGCAAGGCGGAGGCCTTCAAAGGGGGTCCAAACAAAATGACAAGAGGTGATTTGAAAGGAAAAGAAGCTGATATAAAAGGGATCTGAGGATGAGGTATCAGATCTGAAAAAGGGAAGGCTGAAACTCTGAAAAATCAGACACCTGAAACAGCTAAAACTCTTCCACCAAAAGTGGAGGGTACTGAAGCCCTAGGGGGCTAGGGTCCCACTTAGATGAGCAAAAGTAGATCAGAAACAAGTCGAAACGGGCTGAGACAGAGGCTGGAAAACCCTGACAGAAGCTTCAGAAAAACCCAGAAAAAGTTCAGAAAAACAGCAGAAAAAAGTCCAGGTCGCGGTTTTTGACCAGTTTTTCGCTCCGGTCGCAGTTTTGGGGTTGTTTTCTACGTCCTGAGGCTTGAGGTCGCACTTTTTGGGCCAAAAAGTGCGACCTGCACTTTCGGGACTCTCGGCGGCAGATTTCAGAAAAAAATGTCGTCTCAGCTGCGGATGATGTCGGTCACCTGCGCAATAGGGCCAGAAACACACGGAAGTTAGAAATTTTAATGTTTGAGGGCTTTATGAGGAAAAAACCACATGAAAATAGGAAAAACAAAAAGCTAAAAAGAAACCCTAGGGTCTGAAGTAGCTGGATATGCAGGAATAGGAAAAACGACAGCGGTCGTAATTTAAAACCCGTGTGGAGTCGCCATTTGTTAGTATGAATTCTTCGTCGAAGTGTACGAAAAAGAACCACTTTAGCTACGCATAACTAATAGCCCTAACAACAATAGAGGCTGCCAAACATCTTCAGATCTGTGATTAGTAGTTAAAAT